>JBAIAA010000454.1:0-358058 GCA_037893245.1 Crossaster papposus
GTGATATAAAACCGATTTTGATTGGTACATGTATTAAATAAGTTCATCGGAACAAATACTTTAATGAACATTGACCATTAACACCTAGCGTCTGAAATGACCTTTCATCTAAAGGTCCCGGATGCGTATAGTACGCGAAGCATCACTTGTGACGCCATCAATTTCCACTCATAATCTGTCATCGTCAAATGCTACAATTCTACGATATTTACTGTTTATTTACCCATGTTCACAATAGAACTGTCCTACAGTAACGGTCAATGGCGCGGTCATGTTGATCTCACAGAGCGCTCATGTGGTCAACTTCTTTTATGAGACAAATCCGAAAAAAACCTGTCAATATGTCGGAGGAAACCTAAAATCTGAGTCTTTATAAGGTAAAATAGAGATTCACTCTGTAGGGTAGTAACTGTGCAGCTAGAGCGCCTTCGATTACTGACCCCCCCCCCCCCCCACCCCCCCCCCCCCCCCCCCCCCCCCACTTCCGCAAGACCCCACCATGAAGTTGGTGTGGACAAATGGACCCAACCCAACAAAATGAGTCGCAAGTCACCAGAACTCCGTTTGAGTAATACACCTTTTAACAGTGTCCTACAAATCAATAGAAACGGTCGACCCTCTCACTCAAATGTGCCTTATTTCTCCATGCTCAAATATGCTGTACAAGATCTCAACCTGAGTGATACACCAAATTGAAGAGCTTGAAATTATGTGCTTTCTACGTACTGCATGTGAATAACTAATACCTGAAAATTACGATTATCTCGCACAGTGAAAATCCAAGACCAAATATCCCCTGACCTTGGTTCACAAAAATGGTGCTCGAATCAAAACTACTGGACAGAATCGGGAGTTCTGGGTATCATTTTCCTTTTAACAAATTTCCTATCCATGCATTAATGGTTTAGGTCCCTGGATATTGGAAGTATGGGGTTGCGTTTTTATTTTGACCACCCTTTAAAGGGATCGTATACGTTTGGTAATTGGAACCCACTGTTTGTTTCAATCCTATATAGTTATAGATATATACCATAAAAATAGCCTGTAAAAATTTCATTTCGAAAGGTGGTAGCGATCTCGAGATATTGCCGAAAATCTGGAGCGGTTATGTCCACACAGGAAGAATAATCTGCATTGGAATACACAATCTGAGAAGCGTCACAGCAACGCTTCTCAGATTCAAATTTTGGGGGATAAAAAGTGATATCTTTTTCTATAACCGCAGTACTTCGAAGTGAAAAGTTTCTAAAAATGCATTATACTATCCAAAGCTGCTGTACTTCTTACCAAGTATAGATTTTTATTGCCATTAATATTTGGAGTCATTACCAAACGTATACGATCCCTTTAAAGGCTTTTAGAATTTGAATAGGGTATTAGTACTATTAACGTAACAGGTGCACTGTAAAATAATTATTGACATTGTGCTTGTTTCCCAAAAGAAATAAGTTGTAAATTGAAAGGTTTGTTCCCACCTGCAAACGACAGGCAGCTTTGGAGGATTTTCGTTAGTTCATGCTGTTAACAATTCCGTATTATTAGTAACGTGTTTACAATGTATAGGGGGGCCTATGCAAAACAAAATGTCCAAATACACAAAAGAGCACGTGTTATCTAGTTGTCTAGTTGAAAAGGACTATGCGCTTATCGTTACAACCATTTCGTCCAATCTCAGGTTGTCTTCTTAAATAGCAAAATGCAATTTATTCGACCATAACAATAATTATTTATGATTTTGTCGGCCTGTCGTCCCGTGCAGCGCAGTGCTGTAGATCGGCCTTTCTCTCTGTTTTGTATTCATAATCATATACATCCGGATTCAACAACTTTTAGACAGCGAAGGTAAAAGTGTAAAATTAGATCCAATGTTGCATGAAGTTCCCCCTGATGACCGGAATCAAGTTACTATACCCAAGACTTGGGTATAAGATATAACGGACACGCATCAACCGAGGTGACGCCGCTGGCGCCGCCACGCCCGAGTCCCGGTCGAGAACAGACCAACCTGTCCACAGAAACACCAAGACAGTCTGGAGACATGCAAAGAAAAAATGAAAAGTGAAGTCCAGAAGGTCCGGTGTCAAATTAAAACCACTCTTTTCGCATTAATGAAAGAGCCCTGGAGGGCCTGCGAAATTAAATTGAAGGCATCCAACGCATGGCACCACATCAGCCAATTTTTTTTCTTCTCTCTTTGGTTTTTCCTGTGTTTAGAACTAATCAAACATAACCGGGGAATTCATTTTCGTATTTAGTTTTGCGAGATCTGCAGAATTCTCTGCACGTCGTCTTTCACTCTGAGTAATTAGTTGTATTTGTGGCCGCATCCCAAATGAGTCAATATGTACTCAGGCCTGTAGACCTAGAACCTGCAATATACAGACCCCAGCATATATACATACGACTGTGCCACAGATGTGGGTCAATTTAATATTCTAATCTTTTAAGGGGAATATTTGGCCCATTTTATCTTCGATCGCGAGGAGGTTTTTTTTGCCGCAAAAATATGGTTTTTTGAAAAACGTCCCATTAAATAAAACTGGGAGGTTGGCAGTTGTCCGCTATCCATACGTCATGAAGTCTGTGGCCTGAATGTTAAATTTCAAACTACGAAATGGCGCTGAAATCAAAACTACTAAACCGAATGGGTAGTTAACTCCATAACACTTTTGATATAATAGAAAAATGTGTTGTAAGGAAATTATACCAAGAACGTTCTTGGTATAATTTTCCTTACAACACAATTTTCTATTATATCAAAAGTGTAGGTCTCTGATAGTTTGTTTATCACCCCGTTTTGACCCACCCAGCCTTGACCCACCAAGCCGTGGCACAACATACACAAATTCACCGTACCATTGGGGAAAGAATGGTTAAAAGGATCGTATACGTTTGGTAATTACTCAAAAAATTAATGGCAATAAAAACCTACTTGGTAAGAAGTACAGCAGCTTTGGATAGTATAATGCATTTTTAGAAACTTGTCACTTCGAAGTACTGCGGTTATGGAAAAAGATATCACTTTTTATCTCCAAAAATTTGAATCTGAGAAGCGTTACTGCAGTGACGTTTCTCAGATTGTGTATTCCAATGCAGATTATTCTTTCTGCGTGGACATATCCGCTCCAGATTTTCGGCAATATCTCAAAATTGCTACCATCTTTTGAAATGAAATTTTTACAGGTTAGTTTTATGGTATATATCTATAACTATATTGGATTGAAACAAACATTGGGTTCCAATTACCAAACGTATACGATCCCTTTAATGTAGTATACTGGACTTCGCGGTGTAATAAAACAAATCATTGTTGTAATTTTCGTCTTCGTTGTTTCATACTCTGGATATCGTGGCAAATACAACGGTCACAGGTAAACCTTCCTTCAGCCCTTCCCGTGCCATTACCGATCTAAGTCCGCGCGGCCTGTGAGTCTCTAGCGGGCCGCAGCTCGCCGTTCTACCGGGGCCAGCGAGCCGCAGGGACCCGCTCTGTGTACTCACCGCCACACGGTGTTTTCACGGCACTCCGGTTTACGTGCCGAGCCACAGACAGCCGAAAGTTTGTTTAAAAATCAGGGAAAACAAGCTTCAATGCATCGGGAAAAACCTCTAAACTCCCGTGGTATCTAAACCAATTAAAATAGTCTAACAGTTAAAAACAGGAGCTAATTGTATGTATAGAAAAATCGCGGGGAATAATACATGGCAGATAGAGCAATATATTAGCACAGGGGCGATCAATAGACCATAACACACGTTCACGTTGTTGAATATTGAATCGCAGATTACATGCGCTCAGAGAAGAAAAAACATAATTTTGAATGCAATTTCCTCTGACAAAATGATGACATATTGGTTATTGGGGCAGTTTGGTTTGCTGTTTTAACTGACAATGCAACTCCGGGGAAACGAGTCCCTTGGAATAATGCCATGATAATGAGAAGCCCACACATCTTGCCACATTCCTCTAGAGAGGATTAGTCAATCACGTCGATGGGATTACTCCTTTCAGCTGAATCTCATCATTCTTCCCATTATAACTTTGTCTCCAATAAATCCAATAATCCTACCACGAAAAAGCGCCGAAAGAAAGTGTGGTGCCCGTATAAACACCACAATGAAAGGACAGAAATGCCAACACAAGCATCCTCACATTGACGAAAACGTCCAGTTGAAAGCAAAAACAAATTTCCCCAAAAGAGAGTATATTTTTCTAGCTTCTAATTAAGATACTTATTTCATACTCCCTTAATACCCCCCCCCCCCCCCCAAAAAAAAAAAAAAAAAAAAAAAAAAAAAAAACCCAAATGTACAATCCAAACAGTTGATGTGTGTATACACGTATAACAACATATATTTGGTCAACTTTACCCGAGTAAACTATACAACAAGACAAATAACATTGCCCAACAATTATTTTACCAATTATCTTTACTGTGATATAAGATAGCCATACTTCAAATATAATACCAAAATTTATCAGAAAATAACTGGTCTTGACACCACGCCCATTGCTTTGTTAGGGCTTTCCTTTTTAGGTTAACCTAAAAGATCGGAAAACTAGTAGAAACTACAAACAACTGCTATAAAAGCGAATTGCACGAGTTGTAACAATTTGGAAAGGTTAACAAGTTTGCAGTTTGTCCATAAACACAATAATTCACGCATGTATACCGATATAGCTTTCAGCATTCACAGCTAGCTATTATGTTCTCTTTATCTTTGACTAATATCATTATATCCGTACAGACATTTTACAGCATTTCTTGGTTACCAATGAAAGCTGAGCCTTATCAATCACAACTACCTACCTGACCACTGTTAGGGGCGGAGCATGTGATAGCAAACCCAGAAGGGAGACCCTGTAGCCGTCAAACTTTAAATCTAGCCCTGTTGTTAGTACACTCGAAACCCTATCTAGTGCCGGACACAAAAACATATCGCGGCTAACGTAATAAAATGGCTTGGGTTCCGTGCTGCGTCGAGTGAAAAGGCTTTGGGACAGCAACAACATTACAGCTCTTAACAACCGCTAAAGGTCCGTAGTTACAGGCGCACGGCGAACATTACTGACGGTCTTAAATTTCAGAGGCCGGGAGAAATTCGGTTGGGGGATTCGCATATAAGAGATAGACGGAGCGAGCAAAACAACAATGGCCGAACAGAACAAAATGAATTGAGCGTTTTGAAAAGAGCTACATCTGGTTGGCTATTTCCTTGATAACAAGTGCGATGGGTCGAGAAATTGCGAGGGGAAGCGCCCCAAAACCTAAGAATACGCTTGTAACGACTGTCGCTATACCGCTAGCACTCTGACGAGCGTGAACATAGATAGTCGACCGTGGAATCAAACAAACCCACGGACGACAAACAACAGAGAACACGGTGCGCGGCGAGTCAAAGATTGCTAGACCGTCAGGATTCAGGAACGATCCCTTTGCCGCCCCATTTTCTGCCACAATATCGCAACAAAATGTATGCTTTGCAAGAACTCCCATATCCCGTACACATTCCGTTTATTGTCTATACTTTTTGCCCATTAATTATAAGACAAGTGAGGTAAAATTGAATTCAACAACCGCTTAAAGTCCGCATTTTTTATTTTATTTTTTTTAATTCTTGTTTTCCCTTTTTTCAAATTGTATTTTTCATTGATATGATATTAAAGTAATTTGTATTGTTTAATGTATTTTTTAATGTGTTGTTACAGCAGGCAGGTACATTTTCCACTTTATTTAACAAAATTGATAATAAAGTATTGAATTGAATTTGGTTTGTGAATTGTTTATTCGATCATAAGCTATGTAAATCGGATGTCCGCCACCCCCCCCCCTGAACATTTATTTAGACATATTTAGACATGTAGATACAAAACGTACAGTAATTCCGTGTATTTATTTTTGTTATTTTATGACTATTGTGGAATATAAAAGTGAACCCAACGATTTACATAATTGGGAACAAATAACTAAAACTAACTAAAACTAATAACAGACTTCTCATACAGCTCAACAATTATTTCATTAACAAAATGAAATCAACCGGTTAGTATATCTTCTACCAACCGACTACACAATCTGTATAACAATTAAAATGGGCCAGTAAAATAGTTTGCAAACAAATTATCAAAAAAAGTAATCGCGCACATTATTTAACCAAATGTGTTTGAATTGTAACTAAATTTAACGCGCCGGGTTTAGGCCGATGGTACCGGGAAGCACACCCACGCATTTCCGGCCTTGCTCGCTGCTGACAGACATTCCGGCCTTGCTCATGACGTGTTTATGCGCCATCCGTTTAGAATCTGGGGAAAGCTGTGCGTGTATATACGTCCTCCGGGGCGAACTGGTTTATTTCGTCAGTAAAACAACTTGCTGTCTATAGTTTATCTGTGCTTTCGCCGCACCCCTGTAACCCCCACCCCACATTAACAACTAAATAGAAAGCTCTCTACACTGGTTGAAAGCGTGCCAATCGTAGATACACCAAGAAGAAAAAAAGGCAATAAATAAGGTAAAAGACAACTAGGAAACAGACTCCAAAGAAAGAAGGGACGAGACTCAAAATAAAAGTGGATTTTGGGCCGAAATTGGATTTCCAGCATATCCAATTACACCAGTATAAGTCGGCCAGAAATTGCGTAACATTATCTGCCCGGAGGGCGAATTGCCCCAGCCAGCGCTAGCTCCTGTTACTCCCCCGGGAAATGTAAACGCTGTTAAACTTTAGCGGGGGAAAAGTTGGTCCTTCTAACCAATCAGTGACGGGGAGAATATGGCCCAATTTCCGCGCAAAATTGTATTTATTTAGTTTTGCATTTTTCCCCTCTCGCTCTATCCCTCACTCGATCACCCTTTCTGTGTCTCTGTCTCTTCCTTTCCTGTGAGGTTAACCAACGACGCGTAACTTAAACCGCGAGGCATTAAGAAACTTGAAAGGATTGTCAGAACTTCGGTGGGTTTTTTTTTCAGCCAAGTCGTTATACAAAAATATATATAAAAAAATCCACAGTATTATATGAAAAAGCTATTTGGTCCCAACAATGTCTTCTACCTTTGGGGGATTTTGTAAAAAGAAAATACCTAAATCGATTAAAAAAAAACCTTTCGAATATTACATGTACGGAAATAATGTTGCATGGCGCCGTCTATTTACTGTTCCGAGTGTCTGGCCCTTAAGCGTTGTACTGCAGATCAGACAACAGCTCAGGACAAAATAAGACCTTGTCGAGCTTTCTAGCATATAAAATACACGGTACAGGTGGTACACATTGCCTGTCAAGAGCAGACTATACATAACACATGTGACGGCAATAACGAAATCTTAGATAGATATTCAATTCTGGAGTTGCATTTAGGTCTCTTTGGTAAATACAACATCTGGGCATCGTTGTTGCTGATTACAAAGAAACTGCTTATTCATATTGGCAATAGCATCATGTATGACCTTGGAAGTCGTGCAACATTGCTGAAACATTATAATTACTGTCGACATTTGTGTATAAATTGTATAGTAATACATGTATACATATAGGCCTACTTCACAAAAAAATTAAAATGAACTGTATCCTTTTCAAACTTCTCAAGCGAAAAGCATTACATGCTTAACCATGACAAATTGTTCACAAGTTGTATATTAACGTCTGCCACACGATAGCCAATCTTAAGACTATAATACTTAATGTATGCTTATGTACGCTGCAAACGTGATTAAAGGTCGTACATACACCATTGGTAAGTGCTTGAATTGTCAGGTATATGTGGATTTGGGGGTTGTATTTTATAGTAAATATCATTTAACTGACTTGTCCCAAGTTTTACAATCATCGATGCTCATGAGAAAAAGAAAAAAGAAAAACGGCGTTCGTTTCCAACTGTCGGGCTGTTATTCTTTGTATTTATGTTGTTTCGTGATCGCCGTCTGGCAATCGTGAATTTGTTTTTATATAATTCATATTTTCGGAAAAAATGACATGATACCTCGCGCAATCATTTAGCTGGAGGCCTAAAATTATATTTACTTTCAAATAATTAAGATATTTCTTAATAATTCGGTAGTAAAACGTTTCAATATTTCCAATTGGGCACAAAACCTTTAAATACTAAACATGTCTGGTGTAATGACGGAGTGTTCAGCAATAGAATCTAGGAAATGGACACCTATCATGTTTAGCTTTTAAAAATGTTTACAAAGTGACAGCAATATTGTGTTTACTGAACACAGTATTTTAGAGTGTTACTTAGAAAAGAACAGAACTCGCACCGGCTTTTATTACAAAGTAAAACATATCTAAAAGCCGTTCACAATGATAGGTACATGTATTTAGGAAAGAATATAAAAACACGCAGACAATAAACTATCTCTGCAGTTAGATTGGAATCATTAGACGAAGCAAAAATGAAGTCCACATTCACACCTACACACTGAATGGAATTAACACATTTCTCATGTACAAATGAAATCTTTTGAAAAGGTGTTGTTGAGAATGGAACCTAAAATCTTTAGAAAACAAATGTCAGCAAATCCCACTAAAATACCTAAGGTTTTTAAAAGCGACCTTTTAAAAAACAACGTGCAACGCATTGGCCTGCTTTTTTACCTGAAGAAGGTAAAATAATCCTCCCGCCAAAAAAAGATCGACCCGAAAAAAGAGTCCAGAATTGGATGACATCGATTTTGCGCGCAAATGGATGTCGACCTAGACCCTGGTAGTTCAAGGCTAAATACAGCCACAGGGCATATCTCATCCATCTTCCCTAACAACCCTCCAATGTTGACATTTGCATATTTGACGCGCGCTGACAGGGAGAGACACGAACGAAAAAAAAACCCGAAGAGCGAAGTTAGTCGTTGCCTTGACCACGGACATGTAAATACAAAGAAAATGGGGGGAGGGGGGGGGGGGGGGGGGGGGGGGGCGTCAGGAGCCATTTCGGGCTCGTCCGTCATGATGAACGGAGGAGTGCCAAAAACTGGGTCGTGGCTTTTATTTTCCCCCTCTTTTTTCTCGCTTTCTTCCCCCTAATTTTTTTTATTTGAATTTCAATATGTCTGAAACTCGTGACAGGCTGAAATTCGACACCAGCAGGGCTCCGTGTTCCAGCCAGGCACTTAATCCCCGAGTAGGCCTACGGCAAAGGGAGCCCCCAACAATGACTAGCCCGATATTAAACGCATTCCCTTGAATGTAGCGCGCGATTTTTTTTAAAGTACCCCCGACGAACGTGACTTATTTCCACATGGCGCGGGCTGCAGGTCCACGACGGTGCGTGAGCCGTAAAACCTCGAATGACAGAGAGGTCCAGATCGGTTGGACTTGGGGCTCAACCTCCGAATACCATGCACGCTACCGTTCCGCGCTCGATGCAACGGCATCAACAGCCTTTACGATCCCCGCTATACAGTCTCGGCCCAAAATTCACAGCCACGGAATATAAAACAGCCCCTCTCCCCCGTCTCATCTCTTTCCCCGAACATTTCTTTATTAAAAGTAAATACGAGAGCGGCAAGCGAGCTGCCAATTCCCCCGTGCGGACCCGGGCACGTCTCGCCCATTGATTGATCAGCGTAAAAAGCTAAATCGCCATCTGATCAACGGGATTGAGGCGGTCTTAACGAGACGATCCTGGCCACGAAAATGGACCCACTCACTTTATCGCAATGAAGAGACAGAGACATAGGTTACGACTGTCAACCCCAACCACTAAAAAAAACTCTCTACCTTCACACACACACACAAAATGAACACATTTTCACAGCCATAATCATATATGAACAACAACCCACATTATGACCAACATCTGAATAACGAAATTTATCTCAAGCAATGTTAAACTAGTTCCGAAATGTAGTGAAAATCAAACAAGATGCAGTGCTTAAGAGGTGAGAAGAAACCAATAACAGACTTTGAAGATTGTGAAGCATTATCTCTTCAAAAACTCAGCACCGTCCACGTCTTAGGTACACACATGCGCCCCCGAAAACCTCTCTCTCTTATCCATACATACGCACTCAGTTTCCACTATACTCCACCTCTAATCAACTTTGCAAAATTGTTGTCGGGAATGAGAGCGCAATAAGTACGGCTTCTTAGAGACATGCCACACAACTTCATTAAACCACTTTTTTTTTTCTACCGGTTGTAGTTCCCGTGAGTGGGCATGCTGTTGTTGGAATCTCGCCCTAATTCAATTCTACGGAAATTGCGCTCTCTCCTTTTTTTTTCATTCCCTCTTTGATATGAGAGCTGGACTGATGATTTACCTCAAAGGACGAGGGGGTTAATTTCGATAAACAAGAAGACAGAAAATCGACCCGGAATGGGTCGGTTCAGGCGGTTAATAACGAACGTCAACATTTTCTGGGCCCTATACAATATGAGATGAATACCGACCGAGTAGTTGTTTTTTTCCCCGAGCACGGGACTCGGGCCTGCTGCAGCCACGGGTCGTTTATTGCTGCCACAAACTCCTAGATCCCTAGACCAACCGTAGGTCTTGACTTATTAAACGCGGACTGTCGACCGGATATTTCGAAGTCTATATGGAAATGATGTTTACCCCTAACAAAATATATACGAACGAGTCCATGTAGGGCTTGAGAACGCTCAAGGTCTGAAATAAAATAACAAAGCGACCTTTCAACCCATATTGCTTAGCCGATTTGGACATGATCATAATAATCTGACAATCGCAACTTTTCCTGTTGCAATTATGAGCTAGTGCAGATAAGACGCATTGCTTGTCGCCCTCACCCCCCCCCCCCCCCCCCCAGCCCTCACCCCCCCCCTTTTTTTTTGGTGGTGTGTCTAGGGCGAGTCGACCAGGAGGCGAGTTGGTAAGGAGGCGAGTTGACAGGGGGGAGTTTGGGGGAGACGAGTCAGTAAGAGGCGAGTTGGCATACAACCCCCTATTGACAACTTGTCAACACTGGGACAAATTTACCACCCCCCCAAAAAAAAAAAAATTGTTTTCCTTCTACTGTTTGTGTCGGAATTCTCACGAGGTGATATTTTTGTTCGTGCTCAGTCTATTTGTAAGAGTTGTTTGGGGTTTTTTCTTCTTCCTGTATAATCAGTGTTTATCTTGCATATCAAAACTCTACTCGATATCAAAAGAACATGAATTGTAATGGACTTAAAGCCTGACATAATAAATGTAAATAGGAAAATATTCCTTCACGCGTATTGTTTATTCTGCCAGAGAAAAAAAGCCAATATTAGTCAATGTTTGCCATAGATAAGATAGCAAATATAACATCTTCATCAAAAACTATTAAGACTTATTCAATCAAATGATTGACATGTAGCAGCTAAGATTTTGAATTAAAAACAAATTGCAAACCATCGGAAATGACAATGCGCTCGTAAAACTCAAGCTAAACTTAGATAGCACTGGCATCTTATTAGGTCATCCGCCTGAGGGGTTGGTCGGTATCAAATAAGGGGAATAATGCTCATGGTGATTTTTGGCAATATGCACCTGTAGTTGGAAAATATGTGATAGCACTGCAGTGGTGGCAGTTTTTTTAATGTCATCACCGTTCAAAAAAAGTGGTAGCTAGTATTTGTTACGACATAATTAAAATTAATCCGGTAACAAGTGTATTGGCGGCCATTTTGGGAAAACATAAAGGTGGAATGATAACACCTCCAAAAGCTGCCACCGCTCACGCTGCAATGCTATCACATATTTTCCAAAGCTAGGTGTGCATACCATGTACAAAATCGCTACGAATATTACTCCCCTCGGTCATTTAAATACTAGTGGCCCAATTTTTGGACCGAAGCTGATGACCTATGAGGGTAGAGTCATTTGTTGTTCTGCTTGAATTGCAAAAAACTAATTCGGAACCCAAGATGCCCAAGTGGAACCCCTAGATATTTACAACGGTTGGGAACAAATCATCATAGTTGTTGTATGTTTGGTATAAGTATTTGATTAATACATGTAACTTAAAAGTGTTACCCGGCTTACGACAGATATTTACACCAATGTCTATAAGAACTCTTCAAAAGAAACATAATGCAACATCAAAATCAAGGATTAGATTAAAATATACTGTCATCGAAATTTACTTTACCCATTACATTTGGTATAATTAGGGAATGATACAATGAGCACGGTTGTTATTGGACACTCGACGAGCGTTGCCAATAACACAGACTTCTGTGTTTCGTGCATGGTTTCCTAAAATCCTGTTTTATGTGCTAGCAGTCTGAACTTTGACACGCGATTATTGATGAAGTTTTTTAGGCTTGTTTGATTTCAATTCGCCCTTTCAAGTCTTCCTCTAGGCTCTTCAACAAAATCTTGTTTTCAAACCGTCGGATTTTTCTCCCTATACCAAATTGTTCTGTCATCTACGTGGTCCATGTTATAGGGCTCTTAGGCCGGGATGCAGAACGGAACCAATCGTTATAAAGCGAAGAGGGCGCAGGCAGGCAGCGGATGTACGTACACGAGGATCTAGAAGCCCTAGGCCGGAATCTATACCCTGGACTACGCTGCTAGTCAACCACGGCGAGGGGCCCGGCTAAGTCCGAGTGCAACGAGACGCACGCGTGGCATCGCCCGTGCGCCCCCGTAGGCCACGGAGGCACGGGCCCACTCCAGACGTGCATTAGTGTTGTATCGCCGGGCAATAGAGGCTTCCTGAATGGGCCACTGATAAAGCAACACACGAGCCCTCAAGATGATGTCCCAAATGGGGGAAAGCTAAGACAAGCCTACGTCAAGGCATTGCCGAAGGCCCCCCTCTTTCCCCTCCTCAGCTTTACTTTGTTTCCCTCTTCTACTGTGTCTCCTGTATCTCCCGGGGACGGGAGTCCGACAATCATTAGAATTCAACGGGAATGGCTAAGCCCCCCTTAAGGGTCATTATACGTGGCTTGCAAAACATCGAAGATAGGCTATATTATGGTCGTGGCATGAAATCAGGCTGTCTGCGGAATACTAAATGACTGCCGTCATAAGCCGTGTCTCGCAGATGTATCATGTATGCATGCATATAATAAATGGGTGATACTAACCCCCAAAAAATTAAAACCCCGGATAGAGATAGTCGAACCCTATATCGTGACACCAAATGTTGACTATTTATTGCGTTAGCTTTGATATCGTAAAAGGGGGCGCCAATTATTTATACTGACGGTTGTCGCAATACTCGGTTTTATGTATATGAAATGATATATGAATTAAGATAAGTTGTTCGCAATAGCACCATGTGGTAATTCTCTTTTATGAGTTTGTGTGGTTCCGAAAAAAACCCAGAGGGAACTTAACGTTTCGGACAGTATGAATTTTGTTTGTTCCACCAGACGTTTTTCGCAACCTGTTACCCGCGTCCCCCCTTCGAACGCTCATGTGGTAAATTCTATAAATTCTAAAAACACTGCAGTTAATTTGACTAGAACACAGTCAAACACGCACCCATGCAGCTGCCCCTTGCTGTAGTCAGCTGAGTGCTGGTTTTACTGTTTTCTAGTCAAATTTAAAGATAGGATACACCATTGGTAATTGCTTGAATGATCACGAATGGGTGGATTTTGGGGTTGTATTTTAACTGACCTGTCCGAAGTTTTACAATCATGGATGCTGAGAAAAGCAAGAAAAACGGCGTTCGTTTTCAACCGGCGTCGGACAGAGGTTCTTATGTTGGTCTTGGTTTTTTTTGCGATAGCAAAATTCAATATTAATTTTTTTTACAATAACAGGATATCTAGCGCAATAAATATGCTGAATGACTACAATCGTTATTTACTTTCAAATAAGTATCAATTCGTGATCTTTGCAAATGGTGTATCCTACCAACTAGCGCGTTTTTAGAGTGTATAGTCACTTTTATATCCTAAATTTTGCTTGTCCTCTTTGCCCCAAAAATATTTATATATTTATAAGAAAAAATAAATATATATACGCCTAAATGGAACATTTATTATGCGTAAACTGCAGGTACATGTACATGTACATGACAACTACATTGTGGTCGCGTTTCAGTAGGACTTAAAGCCTAAAATGCTTCGAAATATTAGCTTATAGTTTTCTGGTAGGCCTACGTAGAACATGTGTGTTTGTTATTGGTTTGAACAAGCCAGATGTTTGTTCTTGACATTTTGTCACTCTTTATTGTGTCATCAGTCATTTTGAATGAAGAACTCTCGATTGAGTTATCATTATGGAAAATGCAATTAATAAATTAATAAAAGTTAGAAAAATGTCGTGGATTTAAAGGGTTAAGCAATGAATTTTTACTGAGTAACATTTTTTTGTTGAACTTTCTTCTCTTAAATGTACGAAACTATTTGGCAACCCCTTTTTACAGATTTTGTATTGAAAAATGTAATTCTTTAAAATAAAATCTGTTAAATGTTATGCTTTTCCGGACAACTTAGAGGGCTGCTAATGTGATTTTTTTTCAAGAACAAATTGTGTTCAAATTGTGAACCTAACATTTGCTCAATTAAAACAAACCGATCATTGGCTTACTGCAATGTACTAACACAGCAATAACACACCAAAGAAAAGAACATTTACGACAGAAAAATATCCAAAAATCTGGTATAACATTGAGGTTTCTGCCCGAAATGACATCACAAAAAACATCAAAATACCCTTGAAAATGGCAAAACGAACATTTAGAATGAAGTTAAAGGTAGGATACACCATTGATAATTGCTTAAATTATCATGAATCGGTAGATTTGAGGGGTTGTATTTTATAGTAAATATCGTTTACCTGACCTGTCCGACGTTTTACAATCATAAATGCCGAGAAAAGCACGAAAAACAGCATTTGTTTTCAACCGGCGTCGAGCAGTTATTCTTATGTTATCTTTGTTTTTTCGCGAATATATTGCTTGACAAAAGTCAATCATGTTAAAACCATTTAATTTAAACAGAGAACGACAATTGTTTCGCGATTTAAATTTTAGGAAAAAGGTACAACACGTCATCCTTCAGCCCGGAACCCACCAATAAAATAACACGGTGACCAGCGTCTCTTTCACATACTTTACGAACAAAACACCTACATGTAAATACGTTTGCCACTAACACAAGCCTGTTGAATTCTCCGCCCAATGTTTTCTATCATTATTATATATACACGAGCAATTGTTGTTACATAATGTGCAGCTTTATAGTTTAGCAACATGCATATCTACACCCTTGAAACCTTCTTTATATGCCAACATGCAGGTGCTGCATTAATGGGCACAACAAAATTCAGAGACTTTTTAGCGATCATCCTATGGTCTATTTAAGGTTTTCTATATTAATTAAATTTCAACAAGAAAATGCCGGTTCAAGAAAAAACACAATCACTTCTGAAAAACCTGCAAATGTGACTAGATCGATAACATGGCCTGGTAGACCGCGGGCATACTGCAACAGCAGCCTACAGCACGCATCACGGCACGAGTAACACAAAGGTAAAGATATTGGGCTGAGGAGCCTTACAAAACGGCCGCGTAATGCCATGCAACCAGGGTACCGTCGAGGCAGAACGCTCCCCGGTTATGCACTAGACAGAGACAGAAGCAGCATTCAAACTTCTAAATCCAAAAAAAATATTTACAGCAGAAATACCTTGAAAGTTGTAAAAGAATGTGGACATTGTACATTGCCCATATCAACCATTTCAATATGTTTTGGTATAGTCCCTGGAAAAAAAAACGACAAGTAATTCCTGTATTTATTTTTTTGAAATACCTATAATCCATTGCCACGTATCTTTGTTTTAGTACCTTATCACATTCCTGGTATTATCATTCTTCTTTCGTATGATGAAGAGCAGCTTAACGTGTTACTGTATACATCGGTTTGATGACATTAGTGGAAACAGGGTGGACCGCGTGAAGGTTGTCATCTCCCACCCCGTTATTATCATTAAACAGCGGATGTGATCTGTGTAATCTGAACAGACTATAGTTCTTTTGTATACACAACTAGAAAAAAATATACCGCCATTAATGTAGTATACTATTTGTCAGTTGTGCATTTTTATCGTTTGTAGCAGCAACAATTAAACAAAACTAAAGAATGGTGCTTGACAACTAACTTGACGAAGTTTTAGCTCTGTGAATGCTGTATATTCCGAGAAAATAATATTCTAAAATTTCGATTTTGAATCAACTACTCAATATAAATTTCAAATTATTGGACATGAATTTGAATGATTACTTTTTGGATAGTCGCAAAAGGTATACCATCCCATTGAAACTATATCAGCTCAAACAACGAAATTTAAGTGCGCCAACAAGTTGGGAATGCTTTTCAAACTTTGGTTTTAAATCTGTAGTTGGAATCGACGTAGTTGCTTTGGACGGGCAATAACTCTGTGGTAATTATAACAATTAACCTCTGAAGAGCAATGCTTTTGGGTTGCACTTCAAGACTGTGTTAAAACACAAGGTTTTATTTTGAGCAATAAACGCTTCATAGAGAAACCCAATACATTATTTGAGACTATAATTTCGAACGAAAGACTGTTGTAAGTGATCAGGGTTAACATATATCGTTTGTAAACAAAGAATAGGTTAAGGGTCAATTTGGTATAGTTTCGTTGCATCGAAACATAACTACACTTTTTCAATTCAGTCAAATCGTATAAAAGTGGCTCGGTGGGACAATACTTTACTTTATACAAATGGAGAAAAAAACACCTATGTGAAATTTAACATTGTATAACAGAGGGCGCTCTCGTTTTGTCAGTCAACACGTGAACTTTAACATTGAAGTTTGAATGCCCGTGTTTTATTTTCAGAAAAAAATACTTTGTATGGATGCCTGTTTTAATGTGCATTTTCGATTGATGTAACGATGGCATACTCATGAAACCTTAAAACATTCCCACAAAAAATCATTGTATGTCACATCCACATCACGAAGAAGATAGGATCAAGCAAATCGGACAGATATTGGGTTGGTTTCCATATGCACGTCTCTACGTGTTGGTGATAATTTCAGATGTATATTGATGCTAAGATGAGAGCGGCGTTTGATCTTCTTTGCATCCTTAACCGTTGCTGCCATAAACCTCCGTCTCTTGTACGTAGTTTTTTTGTATCAACGAGCACCAAAGTTACCAGATAGTTTTTATCCCCTGACTTTCGGTGTTTTACCCTTGTTTAAATGCCCTTTTACTTATATATTTTAATTGTATTGATCCTTTATTTTATCTACATTGAGTCCCTACCTAGCTTTACCCAACCCCGCCCCTCTCTAAACCTTCCCTGCCTAACCCGTTTCTAATGCGTCTCTTCCAAAATTCTCCCAATCTGTTTATACTCCCTTAAATCCTATGCTACACGCGTACCTTGCCCGACCTGATTTTCGTTTCAGTCTTGTCCCTTTGTCACCCATCGCCATGAATCCCTATTGGTTTTGTGTATGACTGTTTGTATTTTGTTTTAATGTATTATTTGTGCATAGTAAATTTACACATTTTTCTTATCATAATTTTGTGTACTGTGGTTTTTAATGCACACTAGGGAAAAACATTTTTATTTATTTGTACAGACGAATAAATACATCTTAAATCTTGATGTTAGTTATTCTGAGCAACTTGCAAAGTACCAGGTGCCAATATTCATAAAATATGTAATTTTGCTTAACACAAAAAAAGTCTTGCTGAGTAAAAACTGGTTACTAGCCAAAACTCCATGTGAGTTTCGACTATTAAAGCAAAAATCAGCTGAATACTATAGTCACAAACAATATACATCACCTGAGAAATGTATTTGTAACCCCGTTCTTGCCAATTTGTATGCTTATACATGCTTTGTGCAATTGGCAGCTGGTTGGCAAGTTGCCTATAACATTTCCCCCAGAATGATAACAATAATATTAGCAGTTTGACAACTCAGTGGATGAGATGTATATTAAACGTTATTAAACAACAATATATGTGGTGTAACCACACATAATGCAGATATTGTGATTTTGTTTGTGCATTTGATAATACAATATCATGGCATTTGACAGACAAAGTATGTGGAGGGATATGGGGGGCATCGCAGATTTTGTCCTTTGAAAAATAGAGGTTAAATAACAAGCAATGGCAGCCGTTTTGAACATTTTGAAAATTGCTTGTTATTATACCTATATTTTTTTCAAGAAGAAATCTGCAATGGGCCTTTATTAAAATGTCTTTCTCATGACATAGGCCCTATTCTGACTGTGCGCCAAGTTACATGCTTGTATTACCAAAGGCACAATTCACCTAAATATCTCTTCTATCTGTTTCACTAATATTGGTACTTTTTGTAAGATGTTTCACGAAAAGCGATGGATTAACTTGGGATCCGCAGACGAGTCGGTGTAAGCAGAAATGTTTTATTTTTCAGGCTGTGGCGATTCCGAATGTCAAATTACGGAGCGTCGTTGTCACCAGATTTAATCTTCATTTCTTTTTTGAAATATTCACAGGTCATTTTGTTAAACAATGGGATACCATAGAGTGTCTGTGATGGGTTGTTTAGCATACACTATAAGCCTACATGTACATGTTAAATGGACTACGGCACGAGACTGATTGATAACTGTGTCAACAATCAAGAGTAGCCGATATTTCGAAGACAACCCCGTTTGGCCTGTCATTTTCCTTTATCAATTTTCCTATCATTATTTTTCCTTCTTAAACTTAACCGTTCACGAAGAACATCACAGGTGTTATGATAGCTAAGAGCTTGTGACAGGTTGGTCTTTGACACGACCACGAAGAGGGACTTGAGCGAGCGGAAACACGACGACTCACGGCAACATTCTGTAACGCAATGCCCGACGGCGCGGCATTAGCTAGGACTATTATGGGAGACAACGTGGCCTGAGGCCTCGGTGTACCCCGCCGACTCAATCCCGCTCTATCACTGCGTCTCTCCTCCCTCGGCCCGATACCAATGAAATTTGGCAAAGAGGGTCTTTCGTTGCAGAGCAAATTCCTACATACGCTACTAAGAGATATTCCTTAAAGCCATGAATGGTAATCTGAATGTTATCGTAGTTCGTTTTAGTCGGGAGAGTAGGCCAGTGTTTTTTTGTCTGCTTAATTCGCCGACAGTTTTCAGCCCTAAGGCATGGGCCGCGCACTTGTCCATTTTCAATGCGAAACACTGAGCGCCATTGTGTGGGGCGGGTTTCTCGTTCACAGAGGCCATATCAAATTGTGCGCATTACCACGTTATTAGGTGGATGTGCAACGTATTATAATGTACTCACCTGTCCTCTGTTTTCTGGGGGGCAGAGTTGAACGGAGAAATATCGGGAGCTAATCTTGCCGAGGGAGGACTAGAAAATGGAAGCCGCATGCCAGTCCGATTCGCGGAGAAATGGCGGCTATTTTTGAGCAGACCGAGCACAGACAAATGGACGGGGAACTGTGTACCAAGTAGCTAAGCATACAGACTATGGCAAGGGGACTGTTTGCTTAGGACTGGGCCACGCCGTTCACAATTTTTTGGCTAGCCTACAGCTTGCTTACTCTCAGCATTTTGCTTTTGTGAGATTCACGATTTGTCGTATTCAGCTCTGTTTTTGACTGCCCAGCTCATGAGACTGAGCACGCCGTTCTATTGTCTGAAAATCTCCCCCAAACCCAGTTACCCGACGAGGACAGTAAAACTCTCCCAATCCCAAAAAAACTGGAGAAAAAAATTTGCTCTCAAAAAAACCTAACATATTTTCTTCACTTTTTCATAAAAGAGCTAACCCAACTGTGCACTCGTTGAATAATGAAATGGGAACACTGTACCATGTAGCGTATTATTGGGATGCTACGCGTCCAGTGTTCATGGGCAAAATGGGTCCCCTTTTCCTATTATTCGTTTACTTGTCCCCGCCAGTTGTTTTGACGCGACGCGCGAGTCAGGCGGCCGGGTCTGCCGGCCCAACTCCCCAACGAATTCTCGCCGACGCCCGCTGAAAGTCCCAGCCGTGCCGTGAGTGACAAGGCTTTATAGCGTTGCCCCGTTCGGCGATTCAGCCGTTGAATTGTGTCCAGTTTGCCGCGTTGTGCTTTATGTCTTCAAAATTATAATGGTTTATATGTTTCTTGTGCCACTAGCACGCCCCATTTGTATTGTACATAATAACATGTGTGATCACATACACAAGATGAAAGCAAATAATTATGTCCATGCCTAAAAAAATCCCTTCACTAGATAAAAACCGACTGTTTACGCACATTTTATGCACTATTTATCCATAACAACGAAACTTATATGTAGGCGAAAAGCTGATATCACGTCAACAAAACCAAACAATAATGTGTAACACCCCGGCAAAATCTTTCACAGAATCTTTATTCGAAATAGAAAAAAAAGACCTAATGTGACCAAATTACGATAAGCACGCAATAAATCATGCAAATGGTTCAACCAAATGGATTCCAATAACATTTACAAAATGAACTAAATTATGTCATTTCATTATTCCATTTGTCAATGTCATATGAGCCAACTGAAGATGTTTTTCATAATACAACATTCTTCAAATCTATATAAAACAATTTAAACTTAAAATTGTGATTAATGACATTCGAAAATATATACCGGTATACCCTCAAATTATTAATTATTTTCCATAAACCTTTATATAAGTAACTGATATTATCATTTTACCGAAATAAAAATACAGTTGTAGGCCTATATCTATATTTATAAATCCTTGGTTAGAGTGATATAGAAAGTAAAACATAGCCACACTAATCGTTTGATTAATAATTGTTTCATTAAGTTCTTACAAAATACTAGCAGTTATGGACTGAGGACATTGAAAGTATCCATTTAAAATTCGCGCTGTTGCCTCAGAAGGGAATGTATACAATAGGCTGGCACCAAATATTGTGATTCAAATTGGTTTCAATTCCCTTAAACAACAATTCTGATATTTTCAGAAAAACGATTTGGAATATATCATGAAAATGTTTTAACTGTGTACGTTTGTCCATGTCCTAGTGGTTTTTTTTTTTTTTTTTTTTTTTTTTGGGGGGGGGTGTTTGTTGTTTTTTAGGTTGTCTCTCTTGTAACACCAGCGTAGTATTGACTGCCATAAACAAGTCCCCGCCCCACATTGAATGCAACATCGTGGTATTGCGTCCAATATACCACGCTTATACAGGGTGGCCTTAACGAGTACCTCAACGGACGAGCTTACTTCCACTATGAGGCCAAAACTATACCAATGGATGGAGAATCTTTCTATTAAGATACATGATACCTAGATATCTTGATTTGGGCTAGTAGTTTAGCACCAGTCAGGACAACAGTCAGAGCCAGGACAACAAACAAGACCCAAACATTAATATGAATGGGAAAATAGGCTCAAAGGCTGTTTACTGTCTCAGACATGGTTAGAGCCAATATTGTTTGAGCTAGATAGAGACCCTTTGCCCCTAACGTCACCTCGCTACCGCTATATCCAGTATTTTCCAGCATCTATACCTGAACTGTCCGACAAAAAAGACACACAAAGGGGATTTGTAAATTTGTTCAACATCGGCTTTTATTATGAGTTCTTTTACCCTTTTTTTCATTTTTTTGTTATCCAATTCCGCGAGGTGTACGTTTTTGAGGCAGAGGGTTATTGTCAATAGTGCGGCAGGGAAGAATGCCGAATCGGCCCGTTGGAGCGAGCTGGTGAACCCCGGTCGGCTCCTCTTCTCTTCGTTTCACTGTAATATATTGAAACTGTACATGCCGTGTGGACACTGGTAACATCATCGCCCAGGGCATGATTAATAAAATTACAGCCGAGGTTTGTGTTGGCAAGGCGCTGGAAACCAGCGTTGCGAAAAAAATGAAATTGTTATAGGTGAATTGCGTTCTGCGTGCTAAGGCCCCCCCCCCCCCTGTAGCCTCGACAGTTCGTCTTACAAAATGTACAAGCTTCTCGAATTTTTTTGGTTGCTTTTTCCTCTTCTTCTTTCTCCCCTTCCTCTCGGAGGGAGCTAGTATCGAGATTTGCCCGGAGGCGGGTATATGTTACAAAGTATCGTTTACGCTGTCTAGCCCAGAGGTATATGGTCATGTTATAGTGTGAGGCATAATACACGCGACGTATTGTGGCGTGCGGTCTTATATCATGCAGGGTATACCAGATAAAATGGTTGGAAATTAACATGGGCAAACCTCATGGAGCTACTATAAGCACAACAAATTGCTAAGCATAAAAAATCTTTCTTGGCAAAAGCTAGGTTACAGCTGACCACAATTTCAGGAGACGATTGTTTGTGACTGGTATTCCTCTGAATTTTGTTTAGTTTGAAAAACACACGGCGTTTTGGCTGGTAACCGTTTTTTTATTGACCAAGAATTGTGTGTGCTAAACAAATTTGTGTGCTTAGCAGCTCCATGAAACTGGCCCTGCTGGCTAACGAAAAGCTGTTGTTGTTGTTGTTGACGATCAAGTAGTGTTACGTCTGACGTCTGAGCTGGTACTAAATACCATGTGAAGTGAATCCTTCAGAAATCGTTAGGGTTAAATGAAGAAAAAATCATTAAATGTGGTTTTAATTTAAATAAATGGCGCCCGCAATAAATATTCTGAAATTTCTGCAATAGCAATGGAACTAGGCCCCCGAAATGGGCAGATGTTTTTGCCTTTTTTACACATTTACAGTTTTCTGTAGTCATAGCTAAAACTTTAACAGGCTAGCTTATTCACTCTACTCACAAAACCTGACTATTTTTTAGTACTGCCCTATGTTTGCTATAAGTTACACATCCATCCGTAAATGGGTGCAAGCTGGCTAGTTTGTGTTCCTAACCTGATAATTCCCCGACGTCTATTGTTTGGCTGTTTGTGTCTAATCCTTCACAGTAATTGTCATTACGTATACATTCATTTAATTGTGAAGCTTCATATTTTACTGAGTCTTTTTTTTACAATGACATTTTGCATTATGCTATTTCAATATTTACAATCATGTCTCTCTTAATCGACTGAAGATGAATTTTATAGCAAGTGTTTGAATCTTTACTGCACCGAACTCCACAACAAAAAGGTAAAAAAACTTGGGGAACCAAGAAGTCCTAATGGACTATCTATTGATATTAACGCCAACCCACCTCTCACCATTACTCATCGCGCTATTTCTTTCTCGCCGTCTTGGTGCGACAAGAGCGCGCGGCATGCACCGGCCTGGGCACCGTATATGTTGTATACACATGATCAGGTCGGATTTGTCATTTGGTAAATTGCAGGCTCATTCGGCTGGGAATTCATCAGACGATTCGGGCTGAAAGCAAGTCAGTTTCCTCCCCACCCCCAAATGGCAGGCTTTTTGGATTAATCATTGACAGGTACGGGGTGGTAGTTTCCCCCTACTCTTTTTTGTATTTTTCTCTTTTTTCCCCCCCCGTTTTCCCTGCCATCCTCGCATTTCAGTCGAAACCGGGGGATGTTCGGTGCATTCGTGCCGACGGTGAGAGATCCCGCCGCCCAACGGTACCGGGGCAGAGTTTGATTATTACCGCACGCGATCCGGAGTTATAGCGGGATGGATTCATGTCTTTGTGTTCCCGTCAGAACCCGCGGCATCGGCCACCTGATAGATTGACTAGCTCTTAATTAAACTGATTGTCCGGTGTGCTGCACGTACAGTATTTCCCCGTGATAAACTGTTAGGCAAGATATCAGAAACTCCTGGCAGCTTATTTAACAAGTTCTTCAAGTTACTCTGATTTCAAAGTAATTAATCCCCCCTCCCCCCCCCCCCCTCCCACAACACAGCACTCTCTTCATTTGAAATCATCCACGCTCATTTCGGCCGAATGTTCTCACATCTCAATGAAACGAATTACCTACACCCATGAAAGCCACTACTCTGTAATACCTATGTGTGCCGCGAGAGTACCTGAAACATTCACGCTCTACCACTCACTTTGCTCTTCGCTTTAGAAGGGCGCCACCATTCGTGCACGAAGTGAGCAGTCAGTCTGTTGGGTGGAAGCCACTATAAACTATCTCGTTTAGCGGTTCTTGTTTTATTTTTCGAGGCACTTAGATTTCAACCTGGCTTTCCCTTTAGCCTTGCTCTATAAACCATGTGCCCTCTGTTTACATCTATATTCAAATGTGCCCGTCAATATGCGCACGCATTGTGTTTTACATAAATTTGGTTAGGAGTTATAAATATACATTCACACCACCCAGCTGCTGAACAAAAAATCGCGAACCGCTACACGGTGGTAACAGCTCGAACGCAGGCCCGTACGCACGGGGGGGGGGGGGGGGGGGGGGGGGGGGTGCGTTTCTATTGACCGGCAATCGTGGTCGTCGGACAAAAGAATTGGGAGTCAAACAATAGGTCCACGATTGACAAAACGTCCACGATCTTTTCCCGTGTACAAATCCTATGGCGATCATCAAAAAACGTATAAACAAAAGAGGGAAGACGGTCGGACAATACCCCGTCCACGATCGAAGGCCTTTACACACTTATGTGTGTGGGTGCGTACGCACCCCCCACCCCCCCCCCCCCAAAAAAAATAAAAAATTTACTAAAAGGTCCACATTTTTCGGGGTAAAAAATGGTATTTTGATGTAGAAATAACGGTACTGGCACACGAACATTTTTGGTCCCATTGTTGGTCCCATCAAGTACAAATTCGCACCCCCCCCCCCCTACAAAATACCTGCGTACGGGCCTGCGAACGTGTGTGGAAAAGGTCAGGACTGAACTCATTCTTGGATGAGGTCTATGCCAGTTACAAAAAGAAATATCTAGTGAACGGGTGGGTGTGGATGCAAGGGCAAACCCGTTTTGGTTGGGAGTGAGGGGAGTTCAAGGTATTTGGCAAGTATTTGGCAGTGTTTCATCTCTACAGGGGATTCTGCGTTTGGTGCTTGTATCGCTTTGACCTATGACCTGTCCGACCAATGATCTGAGGAATATGCAAATTCAAACCTTTATTTGTTCTGAGTAACTACTATCCTTTTCATTTATTTAGCCTTGTACCTAAAATGGCTTTTGGCCATGCTTGGGGCAATTTTGCATAACAAATCTGCCAATGTGGGTAAGATTATTTTGGAACAGCGTTTCAGCAAATATCTGAGATTCATGGTCTAGTCCTCAAAACAGAAGTTTGGGATCACACAGATAATTGTGACAAATGTTCCCTGTTGGGTTATACAAAGATACCCCCCTCCCGTCCACACACTTCAACACCCACTCTCTCCCCGTAACCCCGTCAATCCCTTCCCTAGGGGAGATGGTCAGGTGACGATTGCATGCCATTTTGTTCAATATATCGGATTGCCTGATAAGACTGTTCCCACTCGCCAATAGTATGTCAATTCCTGTTATCTGCCCCAGGCATGTTAGTACACGAACACATTAAATGGCGCTAAAGTGTGATTTTTTTATCTCATTTTTCGACGCCGCTTCACATTTAGCTTTGTCCCAAAACGAGCTAGAAATGTGTATGTGTCCACAGAGTTTTGAATCTTTAAACAGAATAGAAAAATATTTACATATTACGTTTTAACATTATAATAAGGCTTCCCGAGTGAGCTGAGAATGCCGACTGGGCAAAGGTGATAATAAGGCGATATCGTGTTTTTGAAATAACTCAAATTATTTGATCCGTTTCGCAACAAGCGATCCTGATGCACGCCTGACGATGCAGACACTTATAAATGCATTATGTCGAACACAACATTCTTCGTCGAAGCTGTCTGTCCACTTTCTCCATTCTGATTTTCTCTTTGCCTGAATTTTAAGGGAGTTTCTTTTTCAATTTTTTTATTTCTACACACATCTTCCTCCCCCTCCGTAAGACAGCTTCGCCTCGTAAAAGCGATGCCTGGCCATTGCAGGGACGGTCTTGTAATATATGCCTATACCTACTAAAATTCAATCGGCTACGGGTTGACCGCGCATTACAATATTGATAATGGCGCTTTGGTAGGAACTTTGGACCCGGTACGGTTGGGGATCTCATTCGAAAATGCGGCGAAACAACTCGTGTGTTGATTCCACTCGGCTCACAAACCATGTGCTCTTATGTTATGGGCTTTATTTACGAGTCGGCCATATTCAATTGAAAGTGAGGTAAAATCTTCTATTTTGTTGTTAAAAACTTGCGAATGGAAAAGAACGCAATGATCTAAAGTTAATTTACAAGTTGAGTCTACTCTGATCAATAATTACAAATTTGTGATTAAATATAATATATTGTTTTAAGCCACATTACAAAAATATTAAAAGTGAGGCTAAAATGCACAAATAATCTGGCACCATCCCATTTAAAGGTAGGATACACCATTTACAGATACCGAACATTTTTACTACCGAATTATTAAGAAAGAAATTACTTATTTGAAAGTAAATAGTAATTAAAGACATTCAGCAAAATGATTGCGCTAGATATCCTATAATTGTTCCGAAAAATTGAATTTTATTTAAAAAGAAATTACGATCGCCAAGCACAACATAAGAACCACTGCCCTACGCCGGCTGAAAACGAGCGCCGTTTTGGGGCTTTTCTCAGCATCCATGATAACTTCAAACCGGTCAGTTAAACGATATTTAATATAAAATATAAAAAAAACCAAATCCACCCGTTGATGACAATTCAAGCAATTACCAATGTGTATCCTATCTTTATCAGTTCATAATTTATATAATACATTCAGAAAACACGACTAAAATGGCCTCCTCGTAATAAGGTCCGTACACAAACCATATCGTTTCTTTTTGAAGAAAACAATGCACTTTTAAATTGCGATGCGTATAATTCCTCTCATACACTTGGTCTTTAAAATGAAATTGTGTTCCTCGTTTTATGTTTCTTTATTCAAAGTCATTGTCGTTTGGACTAAGTCACTTGAGTTTTTTTCGCAGAAGACTCGTCTGAGATTTAGTTGACAATTTCATCATTACTGAGATCTATTATGCAAAACATTCCAATGAGGAAAAACTCGCAAACAATTCACATAATTTCTCTCATTTGATCAACAACGGCATTTTCATTCGTATTAAATATACATCACAATAATGTGACCAAAAGCATACCGAAAGCGCCACCTAATGTTAACATCAAATTAATGGGGAAAAATGAGAGGTGTCCGTACATTCGAAAACAAGAAAATGCCAAAAAAATAATCCGCCCCCCCCCCCTTTTTCTTTTACAAATTATAAAAATTTAATCAAGAAAATAAATCTCAATAATTTTGGAATCGGTTGCTATGCAGTCTCTGCCATATGGATTTCCGCGAAGATAATGAGCCGCTGACGATGATAATAACAAGGAAAACGAAATTGGGTTCCATGGACCGTATAGTGCTCTCAAAATCGGTTAATGATTAACTCATTAATTGCCCGCAATTCGGTTTTTACAGTTTCGATTAAAAGAAAGGAGACAAACGAATGACGAAGTACACGTGATTATACCAGTACCTCTGAGGAGTACATTGTCTCATATTCCGCTTGAAATTCGCATCATTTGTTAATTAGTTAGGTTTGTAGTGCCTGTTTTATAGCCATCGGCTAGATATTCCCAGACGGTTATCAAAGCACAACCTCTAAAGACAACCATGATTAGCTAGTCGGATGTTCTAGAGTCGACAACACCCTATCCCTAATAGAAACTATTTAATAATCCCTAACGGTTACCCTGCGACATTTGTTACAAAAGTGAGTGTTGTAGTATACCTGCGTTTGTTTATGGTGTAAATGGAGGACACATACCTGGCCGGTGACACGAAGGTGAATTGGGGTTAGGGTTAGAATCGAGGACGACCTCGATTGAGATTCGTGTACAAAACCAATGAGAGCCGTCGGAAAAAGTTAGAGTACAAACAAAGGAAATTTTCGAGAGGAACAAAGGAAACTCCTCGATTTACACCATAAACAAACCTGTATGTACTCGTCACTCGAGTACATTTTGGTACTATCTTTAAGTCTTGTACTATTCACTCGAGCACATTTTGGTACTCACTATAAGTCTTGTACTCGTAAATCTCGAGCACATTTTGGTACTCACTATAAGTCATGTACTCGTACACTCGAGCACATTCTGGTACTTACTATAAGTCATGTACTCGTACACTCGAGCACATTTTGGTACTTACTATAAGTCATGTACTCGTACACTCGGGCACATTTTGGTGCTCACTATAAGTCATGTACTCGTACACTCGAGCACATTTTGGTACTTACTATAAGTCATGTACTCGTACACTTGAGCACATTTTGGTACTTACTATAAGTCATGTACTCGTACACTCGGGCACATTTTGGTACTTACTATAAGTCATGTACTCGTACACTCGGGCACATTTTGGTGCTCACTATAAGTCATGTACTCGTACACTCGAGCACATTTTGGTACTCACTATAAGTCATGTACTCGTACACTCGGGCACATTTTGGTGCTCACTATAAGTCATGTACTCGTACACTCGAGCACATTTTGGTACTCACTATAAGTCATGTACTTGTACACTCGAGCACATTTTGGTACTCACTATAAGTCATGTACTCGTACACTCGAGCACATTTTGGTACTCACTATAAGTCATGTACTCGTCACTCGAGCACATTTTGGTACTCACTATAAGTCATGTACTTGTACACTCGAGCACATTTTGGTACTCACTATAAGTCATGTACTCGTACACTCGAGCACATTTTGGTACTTACTATAAGTCATGTACTCGTACACTCGAGCACATTTTGGTACTCACTATAAGTCATGTACTTGTACACTCGAGCACATTTTGGTACTCACTATAAGTCTCGTACTCGTACACTCGAGCACATTTTGGTGCTCACTATAAGTCATGTACTCGTACACTCGAGCACATTTTAGTACTCACTATAAGTCATGTACTCGTACACTCGAGCACATTTTGGTACTCACTATAAGTAATGTACTCGTACACTCGAGCACATTTTGGTACTCACTATAAGTAATGTACTCGTACACTCGAGCACATTTTGGTACTTACTATAAGTCATGTACTCGTACACTCGAGCACATTTTGGTACTCACTATAAGTCATGTACTCGTACACTCGAGCACATTTTGGTGCTCACTATAAGTCATGTACTCGTACACTCGAGCACATTTTGGTGCTCACTATAAGTCATGTACTCGTAGGCCTACACTCGAGCACATTTTGGTGCCCACTATAAGTCATGTACTCGTACACTCGAGCACATTTTGGTACTCACTATAAGTCATGTACTCGTAAACTCGAGCACATTTTGGTACTCACTATAAGTCATGTACTCGTACACTCGAGCATATTTTAGTACTCACTATAAGTCTTGTACTCGTCACTAGAGCACATTTTGGTACTCACTATAAGTCATGTACTCGTACACTCGAGCACATTTTGGTACTCACTATAAGTCTTGTACTCGTACACTCGAGCACATTTTGGTACTCACTATAAGTCTTGTACTCGTACACTCGAGCACATTTTGGTACTCACTGTAAGTCTTGTACTCGTACACTCGAGCACCTTTTGGTACTTACTATAAGTAATGTACTCGTACAATCGAGCACATTTTGGTACTCACTATAAGTCTTGTACTCGTCACTAGAGCACATTTTGGTACTCACTATAAGTCATGTACTCGTACACTCGAGCACATTTTGGTACTCACTATAAGTCATGTACTCGTACACTCGAGCACATTTTGGTGCTCACTATAAGTCATGTACTCGTACACTCGAGCACATTTTGGTGCTCACTATAAGTCATGTACTCGTAGGCCTACACTCGAGCACATTTTAGTGCCCACTATAAGTCATGTACTCGTACACTCGAGCACATTTTGGTGCTCACTATAAGTCATGTACTCGTAAACTCGAGCACATTTTGGTACTCACTATAAGTCATGTACTCGTACACTCGAGCACATTTTAGTACTCACTATAAGTCTTGTACTCGTCACTAGAGCACATTTTGGTACTCACTATAAGTCATGTACTCGTACACTCGAGCACATTTTGGTACTCACTATAAGTCTTGTACTCGTACACTCGAGCACATTTTGGTACTCACTATAAGTCTTGTACTCGTCACTAGAGCACATTTTGGTACTCACTATAAGTCATGTACTCGTACACTCGAGCACATTTTGGTACTCACTATAAGTAATGTACTCGTACACTCGAGCACATTTTGGTACTCTCTATATGTCTTGTACTCGTCACTAGAGCACATTTTGGTACTCACTATAAGTCATGTACTCGTACACTCGAGCACATTTTGGTACTCACTATAAGTCTTGTACTCGTCACTAGAGCACATTTTGGTACTCACTATAAGTAATGTACTCGTACACTCGAGCACATTTTGGTACTCACTATCAGTCTTGTACTCGTCACTCGAGCACATTTTGGTACTCTTTATAAGTCTCGTACTCGTACTCGTACTCGTCATTTTTGGGGTATTCGTACTCGTCATTTTTGGGGTATTCGTACTCGTGCTCTTTTAAAAATTCACAATACTCACATTACTCGTACTCATGTACTCGTACTCATGGAAATTTACTCGACTACAACACTGCTACAGTCACGCGATGCCATATTTTAGCAAACGCAACAATATCCATGTATAGCCTATCTCTTGAAATAAGAATGAATGAATTAACACTGCTTAATGCCGGCCAAATAACATGCCAAAATGCTTAAAGGTTTGGGTGGCCCGTCTGTTGCTTGTCGGCATGACCACACATCGTCAGTCTACACCGGTTGATTTTATACATTGGCAATATAATGGTTAATACCCTGTTGTCTGTATAATTCACCACTACATGTATTGGAATGGAGATAATGATTAACAATTCTAAATGCAGGATTTACACCTACAACTTTAAGGGGTGGCCGAGCATGAGTCGGTCCTCATCATCTGTGTCCTTGTGCACATTGGAGAATTGGAGAATTGTTCCTCAAACGACATCCCATCGTTGGGTGTACGCTGTGTAATTTGGGTGTAATTTGTGTCCCAGTCCGCCCCTCCCTTTCTCTAGGATTGTAGTCAGGCAGAATGGTGCACACAATGAAATAATTGTTCACTTGATGATCAAAACATAAAATTGGACACACAGTCAAAACATTAGTTAAAGTATGTCATGACAAAGATAATGGGCTATAGGGCCATCGCATACTTATTTTGTTCTTTGAAAAGAAATATAGATACAATAACATGCAAGGACAGCTATTTTGTTATTCTACCTATTTTTTTTTTAAAGGACGAAATCTGCGTTGGCCATTATAGCCAAATATCTTTCGCATGACATACTTTGTGTCCCAAATTCCATACTTTTATCAGTATTTGATAAAACAATCTGGCTGATCGATTACTTCAACCTCTCATATTCCAAGGTTTTCAAGTCTGGAATTCCGAATGCCCCACCCCTGCATTACCAAACCAACTGTATTATAGTGTAATCTCAAAGTCAAATCCGTTGAGACAACTCCACGCCGTTTGTTGTTCGTCGCTAGACGCGCTTGTAGACGCGCTTATAAACGGCTTAGAGTTAAACTGGATGGCGACTGATAAAAAGGAAAAAGAAAAACACTGGGACATGTCGGTTGTTAAAAAAAGCAAACCAATCCTGGTGTAGCATACATTTTCAGACTCTGTGAAATACGGACTTGGTAGTATTGCGCATGCTTAATAAGGTGATGATTATGATAATTAGGAGAGTGACTTGTCACGTGAGAGGGTTTAACCAATAATAGGGAAAAGGAGTCCGATTGTATCACACCTGCACAACGCAGGGTTTCTCGGATTAGTTACAGAAACCCAACTGGACAAATCCTCTTGTTTGTCTTGGGAATTAAATTTCTTGAGAATTAAATTGGAGTTCTGCCTAATGCGCTGATAGTGAAACACAAACACAATCCTCAGCCCCCCCCCCCCCCCCCCCCCCCCCCCACCACCTTCAATAAGACCGTGCTATCTAAATGTGTTCAGTTTGGGTAAAATAATAAACACATTTCTTATGAAAAACTTTATTGCTAGTATTTTGAGTGGCATAACAAAGGACGAAGCCTGGGTGTTCCGTCACGTGTATACCAACACGGCAATGTGCCGACAAGTTGAACCAATATGGCGGCTTGCTTTTATTTAATGAGTGACAAATCCGGATTGGGGGTTTGGTGGCGTGTTTCACAAGGGGCCACCTTGACAAGAGATATTAGCTCGGATGTCCTCCCAACACTTCTTCACATCATTTTAGTCTTGTCAAGTCTGTATTCTTAAGCCCCTCTGGTATTTTAAACCACACACTAGGGCCCTGTATATAGCGAGTCAATCATCCAATGGCCAAGTTTTTGAAGAAAAAACCTCGCGCGTTTTGAACAACAAAACCAAAACAGGAGATGGTGCGGGGTCGTCATTCAGCCGGCCCGGCCGCACTTGAACGCACTCAGGCCGTGTAAAACTGTTACGATGCAAGATGCGCTAGTGTTTTGACAGCTTGGGAGGGTGTTCGTGTTCAACTTGCCTTTTTTTTTCTCCCCGAGCTTCTTCATAGAGCTCGACGCAAATGTCAAGACAGAATGCTGTGCTATAGTGCACGGATTTTCCATGAAACAAAATGGCGGTAGTCAAGCAGGAAAAGCCTAAAACATTTTCTTTATCTTGTATTAATTATCATTCTTTCTTTCAAGACAACTACTCCCTAAATGTAAAAGAGTGAAAAGCTCACTTTTAAAAAGAGTGAATCTCATATAAAAACCACTCCAAATAAGTACATGTTGATTGTTCACTCTTTCGAGGAGCCATTTGAAGGACAAATGATTGTTTGAGTTGTCCCCCATAATTTGTGCATGGCTTTAAAACAGTGGACATTTACTCTTTTTGACTACGTTTTCATTATTTTTGGAGTGGTTTTATAAGAGACTCGATCTTTTTGAGAGTGAGCTTTTCATGCTTTTACATTGAGAGAGTAGAGTTAGAGTTTTCACAAACAAAATTATCAAAAAAGTACAACAAATTATTGTTGAAAAGCTTACTTGATGTAAAGATATTAATAACATTAAACTCCCTGTGAAATTATTTTTTCTGGTATGCTGTCACTTTGCTCCCAAAAAATATAAGAGGTCCAATAATGCGTCTCAGAGACTCATTTTTGGAAATTTCCAATTATAAGTTGTTTCAAAATCGAAAAGTTTGAATTATTGTTTCCGCGGAATGTACAACATTCACACAGAAACACAATTGTCAGGTTAGTTGTCATTTGTCAAGCACCATTCTTAAAATTTTGAGATTTTATTTCTGCACAACTGACAAAATGATGTATACTTCGGTTTAAAAAGTGAGGCTTTTTTACTGGAGCGTGCATGACTTATCGAAAGTTACGTCCTTAATATTACGTGGGGTTTTTAGTCATGAATGCTTTCCCTGATAATGTAAGATTCCAGCTTTCGAAGTGTGGGATTTTCTACAAAAGTTGCAAAAGCTTAATAATTATATACCAAACTTAGCCCCAATTACCTGCATTTTCTCTTAATCATCTGCCGATATTGTCACACGAAAATGTACCGGTGCCGGTAACACCCCTGATAATGTATCAAAGCTCGATATGCGGTAACATTCGATTCACCTGCTATATGATTCATCTCTCTGGTTAGATTCTGTGTGGTATCCGTGACAAACGGTGCAAACATAAAGGCATCACCCACGAACCAAACATAATACTGACGTCCAAAACATTTGATCTGGTAATATAGAGATCGATCGATCAATCAGTTAATTTCCTTGGATTCTCGTCGGTTCCCGCCAAACAACGTTCTTCTTGAGATTTTGAGGTCTACGAAAAATACACATAATCTTAATTCGGAATTGTCAAAGTTTACCGGAATAAACGACGATTATAGGGAATAGCTGCATTGAATTAAAATATCTTAAAATATTCCCCAAGATTACTTTCATTACAGGCCTGTGCATAGATACAGTATAAAGCCGAAATCGCATATTATGGTAAATTTCATTACGCTGGACTGAAAAAAAATTCCGATTTACAAAAAATTAATAACTCCAATGCTTATTATTTTCATATCGAAGTCTAGAGGTACACTATAAAACAAAATCCCCGTAAAATTTACGTGGAATTACCAGGCAGCCGTGCCTACCAAATAATTCCTGTAAAATTTACGGTCAACGTAAACTGACGGTACAGGGATCGACATAACAAAAACGAAGAACAAAAAGACACATAGATTCACTTTATGATAATAAATACATTAACATGAAAACTGCGCCTTTGTCTATTCAGAGAGAAAATTGGCCAACATCTGTCAGTTTACGGTGACGGTAAAAATTACAGAAATGTGTTGGCACCCACGGCTGCTAGATAATTCCCCGTAACTTTTACGGAGATTGTTTTACAGTGTACCAAACAAGGTTATGATTGTGGTCCGTGATCAGTGATTGTGGTCAATCATGGTGATACACTGAAATTACCAAGCACGAGATGATCAAGCAATGCTGCGTCCAAAATAACGCCAGGCATGACGTATAATGGCTTGATATAGGTAACAGAATTACATTGCGCTTCACCATTTCAAAATTTTCACACTTTCCATTTTAAATTGTAATCATATAATATTTTTAAGATCCAAATATTTAATATTTAAATCAGTTTGATTTGATTTGGATTCGTGATTAATGACTTGAAAATAACTGTTAATCCTGTTTGAGATACAGAGTTGACGATTGGTGTTACATGACTTTGTAAAACCGAGGGTTTACAAAGTCACATGAATTAATCCAGTTCCATGAGGTTGTGAATCTCCCTTGTTTAAAGGTAGGATACACCATTGGTAATTGCTTGAATTATCATGAATGGGTAGATTTGGGGGGTTGTATTTTATAGTAAATATCGTTTAACTGACCTGTCCGAAGTTTTACAATCATGGATGCCGAGAAAAGCACGAAAAACCGTTGGTTTTCCACCGGCGTCGAGCAGTTATTCTTATGTTATCTTAGTTTTTTCGCGCTCGCCGGACGGCGATCGCGAATTTTTCTTTATAAAATTCTACTTTTCAGAATAATTACAGGATATCTAGCGCAATCATTTCGCTGGTAGCCTACAATCATTATTTACTTTCAAATGAGTAAGATATTTCCTAATAATTCGGTAGTAAATATTTTCGATATCTGCAAATGGTGTATCCTACCTTTAAACTGATGTTTAAATTATAAGGCAGTTTTGTTTTACAAAAATAAAAATAAAAATAAAAATAAAAATAGATGAGGCACAGATAAAACAATAATTGTTAAATACGCTGCCAACCCTGTCAGAAATTAATATCTGATGACGACGTGTGGTATGTGTGCACTTTTCAATTTTCTTCTTGATAGTAGGCCTATATCACTCTAAAAACACTGACTCGTTAACTGTGACTAAAACAGTGAAACCTTCACCCACTGACTACGGCAAGTGTCAGCTAGGTGCGTGCTTGACTGTTTTCTAGTCTAGTCTTTTTAGAGTGATATTTATTTCAAATTGATAGAGACAATATGTAATTAAATTGTTTCAAATGTCGGTAGCAGCTTGCCCGTGTTATTTCGTAACACCAATTTTATTCAGTTCGATAAATGCCTACAAAATGCCTACATAATAACAAAAGAAACTTCAAACTATAATAGTTATCAGCATTTGGTGCAAAAGCAAAACCAGAACTGATTACATATAATTTGCTTAAAGGTATAACTACGCCGATAGAAATTAAAAACAAAAAAGTCACCTGCGTAAAAAGAAACACTGATAATATTTTTGTTTAAGCAACAATCTTCCTTTTCGGATATTATATTTTCACGAAAAATCTTGTATACGGTTGTTAATACGATGGGGCGCCGCCATAGTTGACGAGTAAGCACCCTTTGTCTGCCTCTTTTACCGCGGCAGCTGCGTCTGGCCGTTGCATCACCTGCGCGTACAGTATAATACACTGCAGTATGCACGCATGGTGTGTGGGGTATAATACGTGTACGTCGTATTCAAATCACGCCAGAGCGAGCCATCCATTCACGAGCGAGTCCAACTTTTTCTTATCTTTTCTCTCTTTTTTAACCGTGAACAGACTCTTACCTGTGTTTTGTAAGCACCTTGTTTGTTGTGTGTGTTTTTCGCCCGGTGTTATTGTGTGTTGCCGACCTCTGGTGTCACTAAAATCGCAATCAGGTCCTGTTATCTGTGGTACGAGGGGAGCTGGACTGCATTATGGGGTCGCACGTCACCGCGGGTACAATCCATTCCGTTGACACTCCTTTCTCGACGCGTCGATCGGGGGGCGACGGTTACTAGGTCCATTCCGCGCTGACGCCCCGTCAGATGCCTCGGTTAAATTTGTTAGGGCAAAGACAGCATTTCACTATAGTTCCCGGTCCGAAACTGATTGTCATTCTAGCCGGCATTCCACGACCGTGTCCCTCCGCTATAGTAGTGTGTCCGACCGCGGCGACTCGGTACTCGATTCTGCTTGGTTTTCCTCCCGTTGCTTGCACTTTGAGACCGTATATCAGAGCATTTACAAACAAAAAAGTCAGTCCAATATTTAACATAGTCTCCAGAGCAAATGACACCAAGCACTTTGTTATATATTACATTTTTATTTGAAGTTCAGCCGTTCCTCTGTTGACACAGCCAAGCAATGCTTCAGAAGTGACTAGTGCCTATATGGTCTGCAAGCAAATTGGCCATATTTATGCTAAAATGTGTTTATCGATCCCGCAGAAAAATAAACCCCTCCAGATTTTTTAGAAAAAGATATGGGGACGAGTCTATATAATTAGGCAGACGGAACTGCTGGACCGTTTTGTAGTTATCTTTGTTTATATCTTCTGGGTTTTGGTTTGTGTGTGTTTGAGACTCTTCCGTCTGAGAGTGTTTGTTCTCGTGGTTATGGGCCATATTATACCAAATAAAAAAAGATGATGATATCGACACCACGAAGCGATCGAATCACTTTAGGGAGCTGAGCATCGGCGTGGTTTCATTGACGGCCTATCGGGTGATTTTTCGCGTCTTTTCCTTCCTTCTTCCTCCCTCCTTCTCCGGGTCTGGAAGTTTACTCTGCCTTCGGGGCAGTCATCCAATCTGCACTCTGCAATATGATAACAATCCCTCTAGTCTGGTGTTGCTGCTCATTATTGGCCATCGCTATGTGCTCACACTTTAAACAGAGGTACTAAAGAAATCGAGAATATGTGATCGAACACTTTCCCTGTGGGATGGGCATTCCGTATTATTACCCCCCCCCCCCCTCCCTCCTCCCCGCCCTATTGGTGCAATACATGGGGCACATATAGGCGCCTTTAAGCCCACCAGGAAACCCCATCGCTACCTCGTGAATTATTGCCTCTTCTCATGTTTCTGGTTTCAGAAAATGGTTGGAAGATGTTCCTTAAGATGAGTTTCTATAAAGTGTCCAGTTATAGCCCCATCATTATCCAAGAACCTGCAACATCTGACCTTTATCTTTACTCGGAAATAAACTTCAATATGTTTCTCATATTTTCGTTTTCATGTCAGATTACATCTAAAACTCTCAATTTTGCCTGAATTATGCCTCTTTTCTGTATTTCCCCAGCCCCACGGCAGGGGTCCCTGCGAATGAAAAGGGCGCCTTCTCCACCCCTTAAATAGCCAATGAATGATTGAATATTTTGGCAGCTAATAATGTCAACAAGCATCTCACATCTCATGGGAAAATAAATGAGGCTCGTTTGGAGAAGAAATTCTCACACTGCAACATAACAGCTTTGGTGATATGGACCAATTCGAACGGTTGGTTTAGAAAGCAAGACAGCACGCGTGCAATGACAAGCCTCAGTTAGATTGGAATGTTACGTAATAGTTGGACAACTTCTACACAAGAATGATGCGAAACAAATCTCTGTTGCGCGCTAAGTACGTGGCATGCATTAAGTCGGAACTCGCTGCTATCCCGTCCGCCACAGTGTTGGGTTGGAGTAGCATCAACACAGTGCTCCTTCATAATACGACTGAACCGTCCGCAGCATTTTGTCTGTAGTAAATATTGATTTCTACTAATACAAAAAAATAATTAAAAGGCCTGCAGCCCAAGTACTCAATGTCCTCTTTAAACGACTAGTTTTAATAAACAAAACAAATTGCAATAACAGTATGGATTTATACAATTTTACAATTCCATGTATTTTCCTAACCGATCGCTTATACCTTGCCTCACCCCATTTGTCCACCCCTCTTCCCATTTGCCACCTTGTTATTAATCAGCTATAATTGTTGGAATCGGTGGGACACCCCCCCCCCCTCCCCCACCTTTACCGATACTCTGAAGACCGAGCTCCTAACCTCGTACAATGAGTAACACACTATCGCGAGTTGCTTATTAACCCGGTCCGAGTTATCATTAATCTGCCTGTATTAATAAATGACACGAAACTATTGTCAATGAGTGACATATTAATTTCTGGAATAAGTCCTCGATGAATTATGCAAGGTCGCCCCCCCCCCCCCCCCCCGCATATGAATACGATTTTACCTCGGTTTCTTTAATCGGCGGTTTTATTTTACACCGTCGCAAGCACACCACATGCAATATTTACAATATTCTCGGCTATAGGTTTTGGCAGATGCTTTCTATTTTCCATCTCAGTGCGATATATTTGTTTTGTCAGCGAATTCGCTTCAGTGTAATTCCAATCGCACTCTTGCTGTAGTTCTGTAGACAAGTCACCATCAATGTGCACCGCTCTAAATCATGATGTATTATCCGTATTATACATAAAAATGTCCTCGGCAATGACATGTCATTATACAAATTGCACGCTGCAAGGAAACATCTCCTAGTAGAATTAACACTATAAGTATATACCGCTAACCAAGAATTCATGGTGCGCTACCAAAGTTTTGGGCCACGTCTACATAATTTCAGTACATGTATGTTGTGTGACCTTAAATGGCTTTTGTTTCTTCTAAATGTTACTTTTGAAGATTTTTGAACTCTCGAGAACTTAGAAAACAACAAATTTAAAAAGAGTTAAGATCATACAAAAACACCTTCCGTTTGAATAATATAGCCAAAATGTTGTGAAATAGAACATAATTATGATCAAATATTTCTTAGACTGGTACCTAATACATGTACAGTCAAACCCTGATAATAAGAGCACAAGGAAAACAATTGGCACTGAGTCTTTGTTGTCCATTACTGAAGGTACCTGTTAAAATAAGATAATTTGCAAAGTCCCAAGGACCTTGTTATAAAGGTATTTTATTGTGTACCCCCCCCCCCCCCCCCCCCCCCCCCAACAAAAAGTTTCATTCCATTCGTTTGCCATTTAATTTATAGTATTTGTTCACAGATAATCAGTATTTGTTGTCAATTATTGCTTTGAGGGAGCAAACTAAACTTTATCGGGAATTAGGCGAGAAACAAAATGGAAACAAACGCCGGTGTTGTTCTGTAGAGTTAAATTAAACAAGCATAAATGCTGCACCGAAAACTGAAACAAATGACTGAAATCAATGCGTGGTAATTGTTGAAAACAATCAACGAATATCTAAAGAGAGATTGGGTATGGGTAGAGTTAGGGATATTGAGTGTGCAGACTCATAGCTCGGGGGCATTCCGTGAGAAACGACTGGCTGACGGTGTTTGTACAGCGCGCTAGTAGGTGCCTTTCTCGCAGCTTTACACAAATGTTGTTGAGCGAGCACAGAAAAGCCACGCATACGGTGCGCGCCAATTACAAATTCCCAATTTCTACAGTTTTTTCTTCCTCTGGAGTCCCCCCCCCCTCCCCCTCCCCTCTTCCTCTCCTGAACTGCCTTCCATCATAGCTTGCACGTGTAGGTCGGGCCCAAGCTCGCTTTTTTTATCACTTCATCCCTGATCGACGTGCAAACCCTCGTGCGCCTCTTTTCTCTTGTAACAATATAAAAGCAGTCTTGCCAGCTATAGAGAGTAAAATGGAATAAAGAAGGGGTGGAATGGAGAAGAAAAAAAACCGGACGGTGGCCCGGCCAATACACATGCAAAATGGGTGCGTAACCCAAGAAACCATGAAAAATTTATGTTGGCTTGGGCGACAGCACCAAAAGTCCCCGGGGACGGGGGACTTAGAGCCAAAAGAACGCCTTGCCTTTTTGCCCACCGGCGCGGACCGGGAACGCAAGCGCTTGCATGGGCCTGGAGGTACAATGGAAAACGGAGGGGTTGGGAGGGGGAGAGTTGAGGTGAGAATCGGTTAATTGGGCTGTATTTGCTCAAGTAGTGAACTGTTTTGCTTATCATGCGCATTGTAGTGACTAGCCTGCTCTGTGCGTGTGTTTTTGGTGTTCGTCAAACTATCACCATCACTACGGCTTAATTCACACCTCTGCTCTTGTTTTGTTCAAGCTAAGAGCGCCGGGATTACGGTACAAGTTAAGGGGCCGACAATCCTAGAGTAAGCCCCGACAAGGGATCGGCACAGTTCACTGAAGCCAGATTACACCTATCACCGACACTTCTTAACACTTGTCTTGCATTGTTCTTGTATCGTAATCGTTACTCTCAAGTCAAGACCGAAAGCCTTTGTGGCCGTGTGCCGCTAATTGCCCGGCAAAAATGAGAGCAAAGTCCGCTGACAATCGCCCACAACTGTCGGCAGGGTGTTTACTGCCTTTTCTTTCCGCTCTTCGCTTCGCTGCCTCCAATAAACCGTACAGGAAGCATTCCCCACAAATAAACCCACAAAATCATTGTTCGTGTTTGTCCTTCTCGAACACCAAAACCAAAACCTTTCTGTATATAAATGTGCTATTGTATACGCACACCTTTTTGTGTCGTGCATGCAGTAAGCTTACATTACAGCGCCAACGAGTTCAGTGAACTTGATAGAATCCTTTCTCCAAAATGAGGTTTATCTCTTAGGGAAAAAAGGTTAAATTGTAATACGATATCTTAAATATAATTATCTTTTTTATGTTATTTGCTGCCGTTACCTTTTCAGAATCCTTCATTAAAATACTGAAATTTCATCATGATTGGTTACAATGTTCAAACCATAAAGGCAACAGAATTGTTGTAATATGCTAAGCGAGACAATAAAAACACAAAATCATATCGTAATCATGCCAACTAAATACTATGCGTCTGATATTATAATTGCGTTATAAACAACATTCATCGGCGGGGTAAGTTTATTCATAATATGTCATTACACAGAAAGAAGTATATGATTACCTGTCTGTCAATGTACATGTATTCATTATTATCGCGAGACACACGAGCCTTGTCGTTTCCAAGTAAACGCTATACAGCCTATCATCACGTGCCCCGCGTTTTACTAAATCAAAAGAGAGATCTCGCATTTCCCAGCCGTGCAAATACACTCGCCGTGTGTACATTTAACTCCTAATATTTGGGTGTGTAATCACTAACAAATTATAGTGGAAAGCGCCAGGCTCTTAAACGTTGCCCCAGGCCGTACAACAATCTAAGATTGCCGAGGCTTGGGCCACTGCGCAGCCCAGCGGCTACCGACTAGTCTGGTCGGATACCACGGCGATGTGAGGGCTCTCACTCGTCCGTTGGGGAGTGTAATATACGCTTGGTTCGCACTGAATGACAAAGTACGTAGGGTTGAGGATTTCGTTCTTATTCCTCCATGACAAAACAGACGAGTTACAGGTTGTGATATTGCGTCTCACTCCCGAAGCATAAGCGCAATTTTTTTATCCCAGTGCGTGCAATTAAAAAAAGTCATTTTATTACTGTGTTGTAAAGTGCTGTAGCCATGATGTTTAGTAGGCAGCGCTGTCTCACAAACCAAAAACCCGAGCACAAATCCCCTGCTATAATTTACTGCGCACCGGACTGGGATGAGTTTGTAAGCCCCACGACAAAATGAGAAAATGGAGGATGTTGGCAGGATTTTGTTTCCCTAACCCCTGGCCCGCTTGATACGCTGCGATGTTGACCTAGCCGCTGAAAGGGCCTGCCTTTAAGTTGCGATTGACCCACCTCGATGACACCCGACACTGGCCCGCCATTACTGCTGAATGGAGCGAATACGCTAATATGCAAGTCCCTGTTAAATAGCGCGGCAACGAACGTCTATATACGAGGCTCGAGCCCCAACGCGCCCGGTCGCGCGCCAGCCGGGGCCGCGCTAATGCACTTGGATTCGCTCTTCCGAAACCCATGCACGTTTCTAAAAGCCTTTGCACGGGAATCGAAATTCTGGCGATAATAAGTAACCGGGTGTTATTTCTCAAATTAATAGCTTCTCGAATGTCCAATCTTGACTGGGATGTGTTTTCATGCACATATTTTGGGCAGCCCCGGCTCGATATTGTGATCGTACAAAATTGCTACATTCTGTTCTCAAGTCATCATTTTATTCTTTATATATTTTCGAGACAAAAAAATTACTTATTGTTAACAATTGCAATCTTTGATCTTTAAAGCATTTTCTGTTTTTCTACACTTCTCGAAACCTGCTACTGCTAGAAATATATAAACTGAAGATTTGGATAATAAAATCCACCTATTTAGACAACAAAAAACACAAGTTAGGGGGAAAATCTATAGAATTGTTTGCCTGTTGTCTTAACATTGGTGTTATTGGTTCAAAATGTCGCATTTTGAAATCAAATATTATGCTTAAACAATGAAAATGATGTTGTTATAGTGGAGACTCCTGTGGAGATTTCCCCGCGGCTTTTATCCTAATAATACGATTCTACGTTTGGCAAATAAGTCCTGTTTTCCGTACTTCGGGGACTTGTACTTATGGATGTACACATGGGTCCCCCTGCATAATGCGCATGACTAGCCTTATTGTGTGACAAATTCTCATAGAGAAAGTTTTTTTTATATTCGCATCGTATACATGTACATGTACATACATATTAGGCTTGTAGCAGCTTGGCTGATGGCGAAATCAACAACAAAGGGGATATTAGTTTGTGGAAGAATCCTGATCACAAATAAGAATGGAACACAACTTGCGACATCGAAAAATGAAACAACAATCAAGCGGGTAGAATTAGCAAAGTATGGCCTTGCATTGTTTATCCGCGGATTAGTAAGAAAAGGTCTCTTTTTGTGCAGAGATCCCGGACTTGCTTTATCGCAAAATAGGTCCAAAGATCGAGTTGGAGAGCTGCATATACTATGTGGTTACACATCGCACGCTCTGCTCCGGTGATAAAACTCTAGAAGCTGTAGCCGAGTACAAGGTCCATACCTATAGGTCATTATCTATCAGCCGTGGGATTATGGCTTTTGCCCCGTACCTCCAACTTATAAAAAGGTATTCGAAACAACCCACCATGAAAATGGATTACTTATTAAATACTGGCCCCGCCGACGAACCGTAAACGTAACAGGCCGTATCACCCGTGAACAAATTCATGTATAGAGGATGATAACATTAAACAAAAAATTTGTCGACATTTTTTTCATATCGGTGCATGCAGGTAAAAAGATGGGGCCAAATGTATGCTGCCTTGGCCATGTGGTCGCGGCTGTATCTTTAAAGCAAAATGCACGCGTAGGGGTTGTGCGGTGATATAGTAGGCGTTTATGAGGCGAGCCCGATACTTGAACTTGCCTCACCTGATTACGAATTCCTCTCGCATGCATGTCCTTGTAGCTGCGAAACACGGCGCGATCACACGTCCTTCCCAGCGGTTACCTTTTGGGTGCCTAGGTATACTCAGGAGATCTCGTGTGGCTAGTAGATACAATCACGAACCTACTTCACCTTTTGAAGTGAAACTTTGATTAAAACCGATATTCATAACCAAACGGTTTTTATTTATAGTTCCTATATTCAATCGCAAACCAAGCACCTGCGATTATATTTCCCAATAAATTTAAATAATTAGTCGGTCGCACCACAAAGTGACGTATCGTGTAAGGTGACGTATCGTGTGCACAGCACCAATGGAAGATCCGTCACTTCCAAGGTGCGACAAAACCACATACGACACTTCGCGTGTGGTGCACCCGACGAATTGTAAACAAGATAAAACCAACTCATAATATAGTGACCCTTTGTAATAATGTAACTACATTGTACTCGTGTTAATTTGATACTTTTGCATTATGAATTAGATATTTCAAATTGGGATTTAAAGGTTTGCATGGTGAAATGCAATAAGATAAGTTGTTAGAGGTAGCACCATGTGGTAATTCTCTGTTGTGAGACGACGGACAAAGCATACTCTCCGAAACGTTTCCCCCGGTTCTATTTAGAACCATGGAGGAAGGAAAACTAACACAACTCACAAAAGAAAAATACCACTAGGTGCTACCGCAAACAACTTATCTTATATTTGAAATTACTTTTCTTTTTCTGGAAAATGTGGCATATTATGTCGCCAAACTGTTTTTATGTCATGCCCGAATCAATGTTTGTTACAATCTATCAGTGAGGTATTTCAATTAACATTGACTGGAGCGTGGTTGGAGTGATGCCAACGATCTTCAATAATTTGCCGAAAAAAGAAGAAAAACAAACCTAATTATAATACTAAAATTAAATAAAAAATGACCGACCGATGTAGCTAAATTTACCGTGAACGCAACAAACCGAAGACGGGACTCGAGCCCCCCGTCCACGGCTCACTTCGCACGGCACGCACGGCCTTGGACACAAACAAATCGACTTGTAAATGTGATTCCAATGGCAAGTGATCTCCGGACCGGTTTGTCAGGCTCTTGTCGTATCTCCTCGGGCGGGAACGGGGCAGAACGCTGGTCCTAATCGGTTGGAGAGCCCATGGTAACCCGCTAGATTTCCTTCATCGACCGGTCCTTGGTCGATCCCAAGAACATATACTTTACAGTTTTACTGCAGGGCAAAAAAAAAAGGTGAAAAAAAATCAACCAAGATATAATAAGGAACCAAATTACGAGGGATTTTTGTTATATTCCAGTTGGTGGTTGCCTGTTGAATGCTGTAAACTTGACTCATCGTCAATTCTGTTGCTGTAATGAAAAGAAAGATCAGCAAAAGACAATGAGACTGACAAAACAAGTGTCATAGAAACTATGTTGAACAAAGCAAAGGATTAAAGATTGCTTTGATTTGATGACGAGTTCTCCTGTTTAACTTTAATTTTGTCAGCCAAAATTACAGGGAGGGAGTTTTATTACGAAAGGAGGCTGAGCATGCATGTTTTGGTTTGTTTTGTTTTCAGATTAGTTACCGATCCGGGTTTCTCACAATTCTAGACGCTGGTATTGTTTAATTTTTAATTTTCTTTTTCTTGTTTTTTAAAATATATTTTATATACGGGGGGGGGGGGGGGGGGGGGGTGTCTGTTGATAAATAGGATAAGATTACACCATACACGTATTTTATAGGAAAATACAAATGTTCTTGTCATCATAATAACAACTGGAACGGAACAAATAATTATGTTCTTGATTTGTTAGGATTATTGGCAAATTTCTTTAATCATAACTTGCTAGACTTAATCTCACAAGAGAAAAAAACAACTTGTAACTTGTATGACTTTAAAAAAATGAATGACAAACTTCTGATACGTGACCACTGTTGGTCAGACCGTTTTTCTTCTTTCGAAGTCGAACTGTTTCCTCGCAGGATTGTTTTGTTTTGTCAACACAGTCAATTGTTTAGGTATCTCCCTATATCTATCTCCCTAGGAGCCCAAAATAACTGCTTGTGTTGTGTTGCGAGTTCCGGGCACGTAGGCAGTGGTGTACACGCTGAGCACAATAGAATCTGCAAGGTGTGAAAACCCCATTAGACAGGCCGAGTTGAGCGGTTCGCAGTTGCGTTTTAGGTCAGCATAGCGGCCACGGATACATTACACACTGTCGGCTCGTTTTTGCCAACCAACAACCAACCTCCCGCAGTACCCCCTATGAACCACGACCCATTTCTATAAGAACGTGTAAACGTGTTTTCACTAAACATTCATTGTTCGAAAACCTTTTTCACTAAACGGAATTACGGTAAAAACAATATTTTTTAAAAAGTCAGTGAACCATACTTTTAATATTATAAATTACCGAGTTGTTTCGGTCTGAAGTAGTCGTTCGAAATGGCATAGCTTCAGGACTTATTAGAAAATTAGAACACTGTGCAATACTTTAAGTGTATTAAAAAGACAATACATTAAGTTGGAAACATTCAGTAAAAATAGACCACTTGAAATGAAAATTCTTTATACACAAGCAAACAGTTCATTTGTGGAAACTAATTTATTCAGCGAACAGATATAGAAACATTTCCATCTGAAAGATTGCTAAAGTTTTAAGATGTAGACAGAGAAAAACATGTAGGTTTTTGATATTCCTAGCAGTCAGTTATTTCTTTTGTACAATAAACATTATGTATACAAAAAAGACGATGTCCATAAAAATGCCACATAATCGCTTTAGTTTTGATTGTCATATGAGCGATATGGAAAGACTCGCCGTTAAAGTGCCCGAGGCGTTTGGGTGACGAAGTGCAAACTAACACGGTAAACTTTGGCCGGTGTTTTCTTCAAATATGAACAGCTATCCCGTGCTTAAACACAGACTACATGTGTGTGTAGTAGTACTCCTGTGTAACGTTCGTTTCATCTCAGTAATATACAAACACGGCTTTGCTGCAAACAAAACCGGCGAAAAATACACAGCTATTAGGAGCGAAAAGTGTACGAAAGATATGGAGGTGTAACACACGAGCTCTTTATCCAAAACAATCTCTAAACCTAGAGTAAACTACTAGGAATATCGCAAATATGGATCATCAGTAAAATTAGTTTCTTTTTCACATATAATCACCGTATTTTACAAGTGATTCAAACTGATTAATTATTTATTTGGCACTTCAATCACTAAAAATGTCCATCACAAATACGATTTTTGTAAAAAATAATAATAAGAAAAAGAAGAAAATAAGAAATACAACAACATAATAGCGGCGACAAGACCCTATAACAAATCAAGGTATATGAACTTTAAAAACACAGTGAATTGTTCTCACCAACTGCTTAAAACTATTGCAGCAAACATACACGAAAACATATGAGGACTTGCAAAAACTGTATTCATTCCGAGAGAGCAATAATTTTCACCCGGATTCAGCCAAGAGGCACATTCCAAACAGTTACATGTACACATGTCCTTAGGGTAAAAAACATCACATCAATTTTTTTTCCAAAATGTACAATTCTTTTTGCCTTCCAAACTTAAAACATTCTCGACCTAACAGTCGGTTGTTTTGGTTTACCTTATTTCAAAACAAATACATTTTTGTTAAAGAAAGTCCTTAAAACTATTGACGCAATTCATCTATTGAACGACAGCACGTTCCGTCGCAGAGTTTTAAATACAAAATCGATATAAATAGTGAACAATAACATACGAAAGAAATTGTATTGATTGGCTATATTTAATCCATAATTTAGAATTGCAGTCTTTTTTTATAGCATTGAAAAGCAAAGCAAAGTCATATTTTTGGTGGAATCAGCGTAATGATTGCATTGTCTCTCACATTCTTGTCATGATTGCCACGGTTTGCAAGTGTGGGGCAGGTTTTGGGCAAAAGAACACTTAGAGGTACAGCACTTTTGAACTTCGTCATTTTTCTTTCAATCGTACATGTCACTATCAAATTAAGAGTAAATAACATTGTGGCGACAGTGTAAATTGACTCAACCTCTCACAATCGACTGTTTGGAAAACAAACAGAGTACTCAGTCATTCATGATGATCCTTGGTCTTGTGATTTGTACACTAACCCTATCTAAAATATATTGACAAAACTCTAAGCCACTAGTCAAATATAACAATATCAAATAAATAAATATCAACGAATCATATCTGCCTTGAGTAAACGTTTGCACACATTGGCGCCGCACGTATTGTGTTTACACTATAATTAAGATGTTGGTATCCATTCTTCACAATCACTAAGGAGGAAATTAAAGAAATCCATTGCTTATTTTTAGATTACTTAACATTTGATTTTTTTAAGACATCTACAATATGTATAAGTCGTAAGTTCAAGTAAAACAACGTCACAATTAATGGTCACGTGATCGTCCTCCATACTAGAGTAAAACATACAAATGAATGTCCACATTTTTGAGTTTTTTTTATGTAGTTCAACTGGTATAGACAGAATGAAGTATATGATTTTAACGTACCAGTTTTGTTCAGTTTGCTTGCACACTTGTTGTTTACATATTGTGGTTACCCGCTGTGGCTAGCTGGCTATATGTTGTGTCTCCACTGCTGGCAGGTATTGTGTAGTCCATAGATGGTTTGGCCATGGGACTGGTCATGCTTGTCATGGAGTTGTACGGTGTGTAAGCCATAGCCTCGTACCCCTTCATGTCCAGTTTGTGTTCCGATGAAATTATACTGTTTATGGAGAAAGGGTGGGTGAAGGAGGGATGTTGGCCCCCTGGTCCAAACATGGCGGCTGGGTAGGTACCTGGCATGGCCGACATGGATGTCATTGAGGCTGCAGGGTGTGCGATAGGTCGGGTTGGGATACCGGCACTGGCCATGCTGGCTGGAGGAGGCGACAGGGAGGGGGGCTCCATCTTGTGCAGGTCGGGGTGGTGGCCTGGGTGGGGGTGATGGTGGTGGTGTTGTTGCTGTTGGTGATGGTGCTGCTCGTGGTGGTGATGCTGTTGTTGTTGTGGAATTTGTTGTTGTTGTTGTTGTTGGGGTGGTGAGGCCATCTGGTGGTGAGATGATTGCAGCGCGTTGTGAGTGTGCGACACGTCGCTCGTGTCATTGCTGACCGGTGTTGAGGCGTTAGAGACCGTCACGCCATCTCGGCCGTTCTCACGGTGCTCGTCGTCCTCGTCGTCCTGGTCCTCGCCTTGGCGCAGGTTGTTTTTCTGCTCCTTTCTCAGCGACTCACGCTTGGGACACTTGAATCGCTTCTGCCGCCGCAGGTAGCAGCCGTTCTCGAACATGTTCCCAGCGTCGGGGTGGAGGGTCCAGAAGCTGCCTTTCCCCGGCCGGTCGGGGGTGCGCGGCACCTTGACGAAGCAGTCGTTGAAGGACAGACTGTGACGGATCGAGTTCTGCCACCGCTGCTGGTTCTGGCGGTAGAAGGGGAACAGGTCCATGATAAACTGGTAGATGTCGCTCAGCGTCACCATCTTCTGCGGCGACTGCTGGATGCCCATAGTGATGAGGGAGATGTATGAGTAGGGAGGCTTGGCGTGGGTGTAGGACCGACGGTAGGTCTTCTCCGCGCGGACGCGGTTCAGCGTGTCAGCCTGCGCCTGTGCCTGGGCCGCTAGCCGCATGCTCATCGCCGCCGGGTTGTTGATGCCGTTCATACTGTTCATCGTGCCCATGCCGTTCATGCCGTTGAATCCCGTCATACCGGCCGCCGTCATAGAGTTCATACCGCTCATGGAGTTGAGGTTAGTCGGCATGCTGCCCATCCCGCCGTTCATGCTCATGGTGGACATGGTGGACATTGAGCCCATACCCCCGGCCGCGGCCGCCGCTGAAGCCATCCCGTTAGAGTAGGAGTTCATTTGGTGACTCATGGTGTTCATGGGACTCATGGAGTTACTCATGGTGCTCATGGGCCCCATCGCTCCCATGGAATTCATGTTCTGGAGCGAGGGAGAGGTAGCTGGGTGGTAGGCCGACTTGGGCGAGATCATGGCGCTGTCTGCCATAGGTTTCCCTCTACTCGTTGGGATATCCTCTCTCACTCTCTGTCCCCGTCAGTGTCTCTCAGTGGCGTAAGATACTCCAATCCGTGTACCGTACGCATGTGCGTGTGTATTCAAACTGTCATCCCTCACTAGTGCAGGGGGTGAGGATTATATGCGTCAGGCTATGGAGCGAAGTGACCTATGTAAATACGTACAACGTAGGCTAATTAACAGGCCACGCCCCCTGGTTGAGCGCGGGCAAATCACCCACACCAATCCATTCGCCGCTGACAAATTGGCCTAGCGGACCACCCATTTATAGACGTTTTTATTGAACCGCCACAAGTGTCAATCACTAAGAAACAGCCAAACACAACGAACAACAGAACTTCAGCCACACACACGATAGTTATCCCGTGTACCTTTTTTGCGCTTACCAAAATAAGCCCGATCCGCTCGTACCGTTCGTCAAATGCACCCAGGGAATAACAAACGCCATTGTTGTCGTTATTAGCGCAGGGGTTAGGTTTTTGTATTTTTTATTATTATTATTATTTCCTCAAAACGGTGACATGGCAAGAAAATCACGAGAAGAATAGAAATCGGCCAGTGCAAAAGGTACACGGCCACACCTGAGCGAGCAAGCAACGAGACAGGTTATGTAGGGGACATGTTCATATAGGCAACGGGCTCACAGGGTTCAACCATGACGTCATGGCCTATTGTTGGTATGATTATCAACCTGGTGTAATATTCAGACAAGTACTACAATAAGGGGAAATGGGGAAAGTTCAATAGGTACACAGTATAAAAGAAATAACATACAGCCAAGGTTTCTCTGCCTAGAGTTGAATGGAGTAAACAAAAATATGCCTGGTCCGAAGCTGGAATTACACAATTGGTTCATAAAACCCTCCCCGGCTCTTCATAACCGAAATCCCGGTACATTAGGCCACCGTGTCTCTGTCGGACGGGTCAATTTGTAAGCGAGCGCAACAGCTAATTAATAAAGCCGTCAGCTCCAACCTTTTCACGGTAGAGCCTTTTTTCAGATGGACCCAGCCGACATTGTGGTCGCGCCAAGGTGCGAAAATGTCGGCCTCCTTGTTCAACAGTCGGCGTGTTCACTAAATGGGCGTTTTATAAGCAGTAGCTCATGCTGTAGCCGAAAAATAGAACACGGTGAATTCTATACAGTTTTTGGATGTTCTTTTTCAACCACCTACGCGTTTGTTCTCAGTCGATATAATAATACGCGAACACCTTTATAACATGGCCCTTGAGTTTTTACAAATGACCATGCTATAACACCTTGTATTAGCCTATCAGTAATGGAAAACTAAGAATAAGAAAGAAACAGGACTTATTTTTCCTTGTTACAAGCAGGATGTCGTATTAACAGTACTCTTACTATCAGGGTTAGAATATAAGGGTATTAAGACACGTTACAGAGTCTTTGAAAAAATTATATTAATGCATCACACTCAACCAACAAAAAGGTAATTTGCACTTGCCGTATCACGTCTAAATTTGCTAGCATATATTTGATTTGTTTTGTACGGTTTGGGACAATCATTCGACTTCTGTCAAATGTACCATTCGACAAAGTCAAGGATTCGGCATAAAATATTCCCGAGTGTTCTGTCAATCACCCGCAGCCTCTCGAATCGTTATCGTCATACTCATGTTTATTCATGAGGGGCAAGGCAACGGCCTGGCGGCGACGGACACGCCGACATGGACGTACCGAACGAGGTCCTTGAAAACCGCCCTCTTTGTCTAACGGCTGTATAGGAATACTAGTGTACATGTACATGTAGATGGCAATCTTGGGCCTATTTCATGGAGCTGCTAAGCACACACAAGAATAGTTATTACAAAAAGTCTGGCTCATGCAATAAAATCATGCGTTACCAGCCAAAACAACAAGCTGAATGCCAGTCACAAACAAATACATCACCTGAAAATGTGGTTTGTAACCTGGTTTTTGCAAAAGAATAATGTTCATGCTAAGCATAATGTTGGGTGCTTAGCAGTTCCATGTACATGTATCTGTTGATGCATCCATAAATGTTTGTTGTGTACAATGTGACAGATGCAAACGGAAAATTCACTTCTGCTTTAAGGACTGCTTCCAATTGCTACACATCAATACCATCTAAACTGTTATACTTTAAAGGTAGGATACGCGATCGCCGTCCGGCGACCGCAAATTTGTCTTTAATAAATTATATTTGTCTGAATAATTACAGGATATCTAGCGCAATCATTTTGCTAGATGCCTAGAATTAATATTTACTTTCAATTTAGTAAGTATTTCTTAATAATTCGGTAGGAAATATTTGTGATGTCTGCAAATGGTGTATCCTATACCTTTAACTGATAAAAAAACAGCAGTTTTATCCTTGATAAGTGTAGTTTGCACTTTAAGAGATTTGTTTTTGTGATGAACAAAATTAAATTTGTATTTCGTGAGGTTAAACATCTCTAAAGTCCTATACGTTTTGCATCCATTCAATATCGACGTTGCAGGAACTTCTGGTGATAAGGTCTATGTTAGTACGGCTGATAGGGATGGGGTTGTGCCTATGATGACACAAGCATTAACTTTGGCACATAGTTAAAGGGTGTGTCAAAAATAATTGGCTATAGGGTCATCTCAGATTTGCCAATTGAAGAAATTTATGTATAATAACATTAAGATAAGTAGTTTGCGGTAACCCCATGTGGTAATTCTCATCAGTGAGATGTGTGGTTCTGAAAAAAACCGGAGGGGATACAACGTATGCTCTGCCCGTCGCCAGGAGACAGACAGATTCCAACGTTGTTATATAACAACAAGCAATGTCAGCCATTTTGATTTTGTTTAATTGCTTGTTATTTTAGCAATATTTCTTCGGACAAACCTGCCACGGCCCTCAAGCCAGATAACTTATTTAATGACAGTAAATCATGCTTGTATCATAATCAAAGGCAGTTTATCTGTCCCGTGTATGCAGCCACAAATAATCCAAAAGCAAAGAGAAAGTCTCACTATACCCGTACCGTGGATGGAGTCGACTCACAAATTTATATTCTTTCCAATGCCGCTATAACACTGTGCCCAAGCTGGGAAATCGCAAGTCCACCGAACTCAGCAGCAGGTATTACAAGGGCACTTTGTTGAGAGGTTAACCGTGCATTTAATTTTCGAACAAAAAGCGCATTCAACGGTATTTAGCTGTGAAAGCATGCCGATGGAAGGTTACGCGGGGCGCACGAAGCCAGATCAACCCTGGTCGCCTGGTCGGCTTTTGTTGTGAGATGAGGGGTGAAATGACGGTTTTTTCTCTAAAATTCGTTCCCGGAGGGTGTGCAAAACAGGCTGTCAATGCGTGACACATTCTTACAAAGCAGCGCAACCAGACAAGAAGTGGTAAATTCTACAGTCTACGGCTGTTTTATATTCCTCGCTTTTTCCCCATTCACAATTGAGTGCTTTAAGGCACACAGTTGCCTTGCATACGCCTAGCTTATTTGTGGATGAAATGTATTGTGTATTCTATACGACATGCTTTGTAGTTATTAGGGGTCAAAGAAAACACAAACTTGGTTTAAAGGACCAGCATATATACCATTTGTCATTTGTGCGTGTTTTTATCCTTTAAAGCAGCAAAAGACAGGTGCTTGACAACTGACCTGATGAGTGAACATCTACTTTTTTCACTCTTTTTTTTGGGAGTTGCTTTCTCTTTAAAAAAACACACCTCAATTTTACTTATTTTAGAGTGGTTTTGTAAGAGATTGTAAGACAGTATTACTGTATCGACGTCCTTCATTCATAATATACATGTAGGCCTAGTTTGAAAAATGTTATCATTGATTTACATATCGAGACAACAATCGCTCGAGTAGTTAAATAATAGTCTTCCACCTCTATACAATATCAGAATCAGCACCCAAATCACCTCAATTTATCATATAATGTCAACATATTTGTGGTCGGTGATTGTTTTCAGTAGCGGATACAGTACAAAAGGAGACTGAGTGTTTTCTTTCAATGTCTTTCAATTTGTTATTTAATTATTTAAAAGACAGACATTTCCATACACATGAGCAAATACAATGTATAGGTTTTCCAGGCTATTTCAAAACAATTTTTCTTCAAATTCACCAACTCTCACATTCAATTTCGTCCGAGACAAAAATTCACAGGCTTTTACCAAACCCATTTTAGTCTTTTATCATTCAATTTCAACGTTTGGTCACCCACTTTAAATACCGGGTCGAAAATATTCGTTATATTTTGTCTTAATGAACTGTTGCCGAAAGGACAGTATGATTCAAAGATAACATTATTGTCTTATTTCAATCAATTTAAAACGTATGTTAAATAAATTAGTCTGATGTGTGCTTGAGCCAATTAAATAATAAATGCAAGTTTTGTACATATGCTATGAATAATGGAGCGTATCTTGAGATCTAATTAAGTTATACCCATCATTTTCCAGGATTATCCATGGCATGTATACAAAACTAGCTTGCCAACTCTAGGTAAACATACATTCTCTTAAATTGTGTAGGAGGTGGGTGAACAATCACCCTAAACTTGGGGGGTTAACGGGTTTTTTTACCACGTGACCCTGTATGTTCGGATTACGCCTCAATTTTTGGGATCCCCTTTCTGGGAATGCTGAATTTGCCACTAGCAAACTTTACGACCTGGGACGATCTTCGCAAAGTAAACAAATTATGACAATGACAATCCCACTAATTCTTACTAATAATATTGTTGTATTATTCCTTTTAGGTAATGAAAGCAAACAATCCTCAAAAGCGTCCTTGGCACTTTAGCTCACAAGCATGAAGTAACATGTATAGAGAGAAGACAATGCGAAGAGGATGTGGGAGGAAAGGGGAACAAACAGAGGAATATCCAAGGAAACCCACGGAATCAGGCAGGGACTGAAAACCCAATCTACATAATTGGCCTACGCGGGATTCGAACCTGGGTGGTGGAAAGCGAGGACAAAACCACAACGCCAACCTGACTATCTGAGAAGGAAATAGAAACGGAGGCAACTGGAAATAGTTTTGGGTTCACATCAATCAATTGAATGTTTCTGAAGCATATCAAAGCATCGGAATGCCTGTGGCCTTAAAGGGATCGTATACGTTTGGTAATTGGAACCCACTGTTTGTTTTAATCCTATATAGTTATAGATATATACCATAAAACTAACCTGTCAAACTTTCATTTCAAAAGGTGGTAGCGATTTTGAGATATTGCCGAAAATCTGGAGCCGTTATGTCCACGCAGGAAGAATAATCTGCATTTGGATACACAGTCTGAGAAACGTCACTGCAGTAACGCTTCTCAGATTCAAATTTGTGGGGATAAAAAGTGATATTTTTGTCCATAACCGCAGTACTTCGAAGTGAAAAGTTTCTAAAAATGCATATTACTATCCAAAACTTACTTCTTACCAAGTAAGTTTTTATTGCCATTAGTTTTTAGAGTAATTACCAAACGTATACGATCCCTTTAAATCAAATACGACGACGAAGCTTGGGATTCGAAAAGGCCTTTAGTACCCCTATAGCTTAGTGGGAAATGTCGACAATAGCCTGCTAGGCGTAAAAGCGAATTCTACACGAATAATGTCCCAGAAAGATTACGATTTTTCGGTTCATTGGCAGTTTCCTCTCTTCGCTTTTTGAATTTCCGTTAGCCGGAAGACCAATTCGTTTCTCTATCTCTGTTTACACTATTTCCTTTCTTGGGATATTTGTGAAAACCATCCTGAAAACATGACTATATTTTGGGTAATTCCTATCATTGAAAGTTCAACGGCTGCGGCACAAATCTGTTGTTATTACTATTAGACATACGAATTATATATAGCTTTGGTACAAAGTCTGATGTTCACATTTTCTGAGTACCAAAATCACATTACATGTGATGCGATCTGTGAAAACCCGCCACATGGTGGCAAAATAAAAAAATGAGTTCTTTACATTATCTTAAACTTGAGATCATCCTCTTTCTAATGCCTTTTCAATCAGGTCTCTTGGACCTCTACATCAAAAGTTACGTTAAAATGAACGTCTATTGTGGTTTTCATAGATCGCATCACACATTATAAAGGTCTGACAAGACACTATCGTCTGTATAATAAGGGGGTCATTTTAGCATTATCTTCACACAATTACAGGTCTATACAAATGTTCTGCGGTAGAGGGCTTTTACTAGGCGTTAAACAAGGCGTGAACAATTCACACCTCTGGTCTTATACTTCCTTTGAAAGGCCGCTTTGAATCTTGCCGATCGATCAAAGAGACATCGATGACCCACCGATGATTGTAGGGGTTGGTCACCGGGTTCATTGTAGTGTACGTGTACCCATAGATGTTCCTTTCTCTATGGTGTACCATGTCATCAGAAACGAGCCACTTGGCTTCATACGTCATACCATAGAGCAAGGAACAGGTCCTGCGCGCATGGGCTGCAGACCAATATTTAGCCTGCCATAGACCTCGTGTTAAATACCCACAGTACAAATCTCCATGAGCTTTAAATGACTAATTAAAGCTTATTTCATCTCTTTTTGTTTCTGTTCTACTTTATGATGACTTTTTGATGAAAAAAATTCGGCTTAAAGATGATCAGCCCTAATGTATTCCTGATGAGTCCATTGACAATTAGGGAAAATGACGCCTACGCTGCATTGAAAATTAGAGGATTTTAGGGCCTAATTTCATCCAAATACAAGGGGTGGGTGTGTGAAAAAGAAGACAATACGGTGGGGTCCGGGGCCTGTCTTAGGGCCCCGATTTTTATTTTTGAATTATAGTTACTCTTTAGTACATTCTGAGCTGTGACCACTTGAATTAAAAGCAGAGTGGCACATTTTTACCTCATTTTATGGAATGTTTTTTAAATTTGTTTTATTGGTGCTTTTAATTCTGAACAAGTTGCGATTAGGCCCGAAAGTGGCGCTATTTAGCCATGTTGTCGAGTGATCCTTTTTCAATGTGGCTAAGTTTCCACTTTGGGCAACATCATTCGTTTTAGGGGTCGTATTCTTTGGGTGAGAATTTCTCGAAAAGTCATCGGTCAACCCACACAACATTGAAAATAAATTTAAATATGGTAATGTTGATTATCTTTTTTCAGTGCAGCCTAAATACCTGTAAAAGTTCTGAGTATATTTCTGAAATATGGAAATTTAACCCAAGTCTATATGAGAATTTGTTTAGTTCTCGGCACCCTGACATTAACGAAAACATCCAAATGAGTAATGTGTGAGAGACGGCGTCATATTTAGCATCGTTAATCGCCTCTTTAAGTCCAGACCCAGGGTCTAGCGCGTGTATTGACCCCTCGCCCGCTGGCTGCGCTATAGGCTATAGGACCGGGTATACCATAGGACCGCTGGCGTAAATATCGCCGGGTTTCGTAAATGAGAGGGAAGAGTGGCGCTCTCAGTTCACGGAATGCTATAGCATCCAGTGCTTTACAGTCGTGGGAAGAGGCCCGCTAATCTTCTCAAAGCTACCGCTGATAAGCTGCTTTTGTTGCGCTTTAAGCTGGCGTTAAGGGAGGGTATAGATGAGACTTGTTGGACGTAATGGGCTTGCGCCAACTCATCGATGCTGGCAAGGCCACGACAGTGTATCGTGAGCTTTGATAAACCACGGGTTTGGTGGTAAAAGCATAATTGATGATGACCCGCTTTAGAAAAGAGATCGGTATAAACAGGGCTGCGAATATTCGCGACCATTATGGGTAAATTTAACGCAATAGTAACCAAACAGCTGCCCATTGTGCTCGCTAATTTATTGGAAAATGAATTTGGGGATCAGGGGTGAAAGAGAGGTGATATTAGAGACGCATATTTGAAAAATTCCGTGAGTGGTTGTTTTAAAATCAAAATTTTAGAATATTGATTTCTCGGAAGATATATTAAATCATTCAGGAGCTTGATCAGGTTAGTTGTCAAGCATTCAAACGGTTAACAAATGCACAACTGACAAAGTGGTATACTATAACTTTATCACATTTTAGATATACGATCTTAACAAGATCTTCTTCAGAAGAAGATCTTGTTAAGATCGAAATATTAGGCCCTCTTAACTTATTTGATTTGTATATTTCAGGTCATTCCAGCCAGTAAGCAGTTTGCAGCAGTTTAATCTTATTCATTTTAGATATACTTTAGATATATCATTTGATATACTGATGAGATTTGAAGGTTTGCATGGTTAAAAGGTGATAAGATATGTTGTTTGCGGCAGCACCGTGTGGTAATTCTCTTGTGTGAGTTCCGGAGAGTTTCCTCTGGTTTCTTTTTCATAAACTCGAAAAAGAGAATTCATTTATCACATAGTGCTACAACAGACTTATCTCACTATATTATATAAGGCAATTTTGTGGACGAGTCAAGAGGTGTTTTACTAAACCCAAAACAAGTCTTACTCCTTTGAAAATTGTAACCACGCCTATAATGACCTCCTATTAAACTGAAGTAAACTTGGTTTGCAAACTTGAGGTTATACCAAGGAGATTCAACAAAATTGAGATCGACAATAAGAAACCATGTGCGCATTGACAACCAACGCAACGGTTGGTGAATGCTAACTTTTGTATTAATTAAATACATGAAATAATAAGGCAGCAAAATAATGATGTACTGTCCTTCCTAATTTCTTATTACCTTGTAAGCATTAATATTAATCCACCAAAGGAAACAATCCTCTATGGGTGAGTTTATATATCGAGTTTCACTGATGCCCCTTTCCCACATAAACGATGTTTGCTACGGTAGAGCACGATTTTTCAAAGTAGAACAATCTTGATGAACCGTAGCAATTCGCACTAAAAAGTTTAAGGTCAAACGAATTATACGTCTTGTCAAGCATATCGATTTGTCGGACGAAAAAGCAACAAAACGAAGTCTAAATGGTCTAAAAATACAGTGTTTTAGACACATATAACGTCATAACTCGAAAACTTCTCAAAATATTCGTTAGGTTCCTTCAGGATATGTAACTTCAGTGTATTATTAGCTCAGTAAACGTACAATTTGTTGCTTGTCTGGCCTCCAAACTAACCTGTCAAAATCCAATTGAATTTTTTGTTTGTGAACATTTTTTGTGTGTAGCGGCAAATTTTATACCCATTTCGAGGGTGGGCGCTTTTTGTTTGCTGTTGTAACTAACGAACTACACGTTCTTTTAAAAAGGTTCTTGCACGCCTGGAATACTGATAAAATTGCCCTTGTCATGATAGTACAATGATTTCAATTGGACATTATATTGACCTGTCAAACTAAAGATCCAATCAGAGACGCTGTCAAAGAGTACACATTGAACCCACGCTAGCAAGGCCACGTAAAGTGGTAAAGATCGTAAAGATCGTTTATCTCGGTTCTCCCACAGACAATCCGTTGTATGTGGGTGCAGTGTTTTACATGTGCTCTATGGTGGAATTAAGTAGTGCTCTTAGGTTGACATTTCTGACCAAACAAATTGATATGACGCCGCCAAGATGTGGTACGGCAGTAGTGTGATAGTGCCACGACAGTGTTACGAATTATTACAATAGAGTTACAACATCGTCAAGATTTGTCACGACGTACGACGAAGTGCCAAGATTGTAGTACTACGTCACTACGGCGTCAGTACGATTTCGCAAGACGCCAGTACGACGTCAGTACGATTTAACAAGACGCCTGTACGAATAATTAAACACTTGACAAACAAGGCGCAATGGGTGAATATTTGAATGTTGTCCATGGAAGGAGGTTTTTCGAGCCCCACAAGACAGTGGGAGGGAGCCCCTTTTGCGCGTTTTTCTCAAGTTCGGCATGGCAGCGTGTGTGTTATAACCAGTACGATGAAAACAAACAAACAATACGATCAACAAGAGCAACGTGATACAAACAAACGTTCTTGGTGGGGTTTTGGTGGCGTCTTGTTCACGGTCGTGCTATAGGACACAGCACCACCGTAGTGGCATCGTTTCAGCAACGTAGCGAAATCTTGGCTTGCTGTATGCGTTGTGGCCATGGGCGTCAATCCTGGGGGGGACAGGGGGACACGTCCCCCCCATATTTTGAAGGGTGGGGGACACAATATCAAATGTCCCCCCCATGTTTTTGAACTCGTGTATCTCATAATAGGGCAATATGTACTGTAGCGGAAACTATCAAGAATAGCGGAGCGGTGGCGTAAGTGTGACGAATTTACACGGAGTCCATCCAAGTCCAACAACGGCTGCGGAGGCAACAGAACCTGACGTTAACGCCCTATACTGCGGGTTTGGCCGCCCTGTGGGGGTGTATGTGCGCGCGCGAACTCGATCTTTACGTGTAGTTCGTACGTGTACGTGTACATGTACATGTACTGTACATGTACATACATGTACGTGAACACATACTGTTCGCGTGAAAACAGGCGTTATCTCGTCTAGACGTAATCCCACTTTTGTCCTAAATTTATATTATTTGTTGCTGTAACATAGCCCCTGAAATCGAAAAGGTTTAAGTACGCGTAGCATACGACCAAATGCGCGGCGCAAGAGATCTTTGCCCGAACATTTCACTTGCATTTTAATAGTGGTTGTTCATTCATTTTACCATAACTGAACATTTTATTCTTCACTTCCATCACACTCGGAAACAATAACAAATAACTTCGTGGAAATTTCTACTGTTATCAGTTGGCCGTCAATCAAAGTTCAAAGACTTGGGATTTATTATTTTAATTAATTCGACGGTGGAATAAAACAAATACCGGCACCTCCGATTGAATATGGGCTTAATACTTTCAAGATACTTGATAAATACTTTTCAAGATACTTCTCCGGAACTTATTTGAAAAAGTAAACGGATAAAACCTTATCTCATTAATTTTACAGGACACCGACAAAAATGCAGATGGGAATTATTCCAGGTTTTCTTGTGTTTCTAAACTACATTCAAAATCCTTTGCACCATTTCGTTTGCGGAAATAGTTTTCTAATAGTTTCCAGGGATAACATTTTTTGCGAATTATTTTCACCAGAAAAGTAAGAATTAAAAATACCAAGCTAGTATTAAAGGTAGTTTACACCATTGGTAATTGCTTGAATTATCACGAATGGGTAGATTTGGGGGTTGTATTTCATAGTAAATATCGTTTAACTGACTTTTCCGAAGTTTTACAATCATGGATGCCGAGAAAAGCACCAAAAACAGCGTTTGTTTTCAACCGGGGTCGAGCCGTTATTATTATGTTATTCTTATGTAATTATTACAACAAATTGAATTTTATAAATACAAAATCGCGATTTTTTCTTTATAAAATTCAATTTGTTGTAATAATTACAGGATATCTAGCGCAATCCTTTTGCTGAATGCCTAGAATCATTATTTACTTTCAATTGAGTAAGATATTTCTTAATAATTCGGTAGTAAATATTTTCGATATCTGCAAATGGTGTACCCTACCTTTAAATGCACTTTAATTCCTAAACAAATTATCCATGTTTAAATTTTTGACTTGACAATTTGTTATCGAGTAAATAGGTATGTGTTAGAGTCAGGGGACCACTGCGCCCCGATGTAAACCACAGGGTTTTCTCGAGAACGGTAAAACATGAGTTTGGTTTCCTTTTAAAATAGACATTTGAAATAGGATAAGTAAACAATCCAAAACATGGGATTTTCGAGGATTCCAAGAGTGCCCCTTTAGGTCTTCGCAGGAAGACGCTCGCCGTCTGGGCTTGTCATAATTATGCCGGCCGCATGATATGCCGGCCGTGCCAACATCTCTTGTGCACTCGCGTTGACGTTTGTATAATGTGCATGCTAAACCCCTCTAATAATTCTTGACTTCAGTAATGTCCCCCCCACATTTGAAATGGGATTGACGCCCCTGGTTGTGGCCACTACAAATGAGTACGAATGAACCGAGACGCCGTCACGACATACCACGACAACGTCACGACTCTCATACGATGCTGCTGAGGTGGACTATGATTTTTTTCAACCACTACGGTAGAGCAAGATTTGTTGAACATTCCAAACAAATCGGGTTCCTCCACGGTGGCATCACGTTCCACTACGGTGCGCTACGATGGACCCCGGGCCCTGATTCTTTTTCCGAGTCAGAATGATACTTTTCCGGGTCATTGTGACCCGAAAAAGTGCCATTCTGACCCAGAAAAGTGTCACTAGTGACAGATGGATGCGGAGACTTGTATGTTATAACAAATATTGTTACACTGACCTGTTTAAATTGTTGTGTTCATAAATTCTTGAAATACCAATACAAACTAATGTTGTTCTGGTGGTGTGGTTCCCTGTGCCAACATCAGACAAAACGAAGCAATTTATTGACGTTCGGGAATTATTGAATAGATTGAATAGGGCACAGGCTATCTGACACACATCATGCACGGTTGTATTGCAAGCCAAATGTTGATTAAATTATTAAATGGGGCATGTATTTGAAAATAGTCTGGTGGTTTTTCCAACGATGGCCGGCCTACCATCGTTGAAAAATCGATAACCAAACTTTAATTTCCTTAAATATGAAAGCACAACAGGTGCAATGATTTCACAGGATGCTTGAGACTATTATTCACTTAGAGTCGAATAAGGTATTTCATAATAATTCAGGGTTGGTTTTTTATTTAATGTTTGCAAATGTTATACATTATACCTTTAAATCCAAAAGAAGATCGTAAAACTGCAAGCCACGAGTCCTATTATTACGCGAACCAGGCACTTTATTTTCTTAAACTTTTCGTTTGACTCTTGACCCAAATTTTGTTGACACCGAAGATTTACCTGGTGCCTCAATAAAAGGGAAAACTGTCAGACATGACCGCGGCAAAATCATGGACAAACAAATCTAACAATAATAAAGTAGAGATCAAGATTGTGCGATATGTACCGTACGGATCATTGAATCGACTGGGTATATTTATCAAGGGGGACGGTTGCTATCAGCAGGTTGTTTGCTAGAATCACAGATCAAACCAAGCGGATAAATTTAGCAAGAGGACAACAGAAAGGAAGAGAAAACACACCGTTCTGTGAGCCGACGGTCCCCCTTTATACCTGTATTTGCTAGTCAGTTACTGGCAGAATACTGGACAAACACATTGTTTGGTGTGGTCTATTATGAAGGCAATAACATTTTGTTCTTGTTCTTTAGGTGTTTGCTTGTGTCCCAGGCGCGGCTCTACTGGGGTGGGGAAGGGGGGAGGCTTTATTCCCTCAAACTTTTGTCTAGCACCCCGCCCCCATGCTGTAGGCCTATATAGGTTGATTTTTGAAAAAGAAAACAGCAGTAACGAAAGTTAGAAGTTGACATACACATGCGAAGGGTCTAACCCCCTGAAATATTGGCTCTAGAACCGCGCCTGCGTCCTGTTTTTTGCGCGAGAGGTGGGTGCCTCTGTAAATGTAGGCCTTCGTAAACAGCTCTGGTGCCAAATGTAGCCTCTATATTATTAACGCCTGAAAGTTGAACCCTGGTGGCGCGCTTCCGGATTCACGAATAGAAAAATGTACGTGTAAAAGTTGTTGAAAATATCTTTGGTACATTAATTTCTTAAGAAAATCCCCAGTAGGAAAGGCATTCGGAAAATTGTTGCTAGCATCTCAATACATTGTAATGGAAACTGAAAACATGCATGACGTCAAAGAAAATTATCGTGCCAACAATTAACCCCGAACTTCCTAAAATCTAACTTCATGTGGACTCGTAGAATCGAAGCACTCGTACAACGATGAAATATTGTGGCGGTCATTGGGTAAAAACTTAAACTTAAATAGGAAATTTAAATGTTCTTTGGGACACCGATTAACAAAAATATATAAACTTGAAGGACGTATTTCTATTAACAAATCTAAAATGACCGTTGATAAAAATTGTTGATTGAGAGTAAGTCGCTTAGAAATCATTCAGTCATCGAAGGGTCACGGAGGGGTCAGGAAGTCCAATGACAAAATGGCGTACTTTCAGGCTCAATTACAAAATCGGTGAGCGGAGTTTTGATGTATGCATTTATGACGTCGTCAGTCGAAAAGAGGAAAGTAAATAGAGATTTAGTTCAAAGAGGACACATGTTAATCAGGAAGACTTAGAAGAACCTTTGAAAATCTAAAATATCAAGTGTGTGTATTAATAACACCTAACGTTGATGAAGTCATATCCTTTGCGAGCCAAAGGTCAACATTTTATATCATTACTTGTTCTCAACAAGATAACACAAAATGTTCAATATTGCATTTTTTTTAAGCGCAAAATGTCGCAACAGTTAATTTAAGTAACTTTGAAGAAATGATCGCTCGCTTCTAATCCTTAAACATGGCACAAAGGCGACCAATTTGCACCGACCCGTAAAAGTCCCGGTGGCGCGGCTTTTTCTCTTTTGGAAGAGTCTGATCCCTTTCACCAAGTAAACAATACGGTGTTAAGAGGCACGGGCAGGTTACAGGGTGCACTACAGGAGAAAGCCAAAGTATGGTGTGATAGACAACTTTATTGGATTAATTGAACTAAGAGGCTGTCACATACGCCCAAGAATGGGATAACGGTGTAGCTTAATTGAATCTCAGACTGAATGAATCCCGGAATCGTTGGTAGTATTGCGCATGCCCAAGTGAAGATACTTAGGTGTCGGTCACGTGAGAAGGTTTATCCAATAATAGGGCAAAGGGATCAGATTTTCTCATTTCTCTTTGTTTTTTATTCGACGCGCACCACCTTTTAGAACTTAAAGGCAGGCTCACACTTTGACGAATAGGGGTACCGCAAGCTACGTTAAGCTGCGAATTGCAATTTTGAATTTCCCGCCAATTATCGTGTGTTGCCTTCAATTGTCGCTGACAAATCCGCTAGCGACCGCAGACGGCCGAAATTATCAGTCGCGTCCGTCGGCAAATTTTGAGCATGTTAAACATTCTGTGGCGGCAAAAAAAATTCGTTGTGATTCCGTTCAGATTTCGTTGGAGACCGCATCCCTCATTTCCTTGACGTTTCCATGCCGTGCGATTCCATCTCTAGTCGTTTTGAGGTCGTCACAATTTCGTTGGTAGTCGTTGTCAACGACCATTGACGGCAAAACTACGGCAAGTGACGTCACACATCGAACCCTGACGACACATTGGGGCAAGTAACAAAATTGTAACGACCTTGGTTCGACGATGGATTGCGAATTTTGGCCGGAGGGTGACGGGTGATGACTGTTGATGGCGGGTCGTTTGCGAGTACCTGCGGCATCGCAACGGTGGTCTGCGATGGGTTACGATTTTGAAACGATGGTCCACGATTTTAAACTTTTAGTGCGATTTTTCACGTTTTGTGAAGCCAGAACGTTGTGAAGAGTGGGAACGCCAAACTCGACTATTTATACGACCCGCACACACACAGGCTTTGATGTCGGCCGCTGAGTCACGTCATCGTCGCCGCAACCCACTGTCAGCCGCCGTTCCTTGCCGCCAGCCAATCCGCTGCCAGCCGTCTGACCTCGTTCCTTGTTGCCGGGCTCCGTCGAGACATCGTCATTCGCCGCCCAGACAACGTCCGATTTTGGTCGCTAGACTTCGTTCCCTGTCGCAGCCATTCGTCCCTTGCCGTCGTGTTGTCGCTGAAGGTCGTTCCCGTCAGCGAATCTTGATTTTCCCCTTTTGCCGTCGCTTTGCCGCCAATTTTTTTTGCTTGTCACGTCCGTCGCCTTTCGCGGGGATTTTGCCGCTACTATGTGAGCCAGCCTTAAGTGAATAAGTGAAAGAAGCGAATGAGATGTTCGTGTTACGAAATCATTAGAGATCAGACACCAAAAATATACACCTTTTCTCAATGCTAGGAACTAGTACTACATGTATTACATACAGTTAAATAGGTCCTTGTCCAGAAGGCGTTAGGAAAGGGGTGCAACGTCGCACCATATAATTAAATTTAACTTATTATACTGACTCCCAATCTTGTACTTTTAGGGGCTCTTTTGGATTTCCGTTTTCCACCCATCCAATGTTGTTGTTACACTAATGCCAATATACCTCATACTGGACGGTTGCGTTTATAAATGTAGTGGAAGGCCATAATTTGTACTGATTACACGAGAGATATATAAGGACTCAAATGTACTATCTACCTACAGATTTACCACGAAACATTGTCATTGGTGTCCCTTTATATACCACATTGTAAACAAATGCTGTAAGAAAAAGAAGTAACGTGCACAGCAATTGTGCTTGTTATTATACCAAATTATTAATGTTTTCAAACGACAAATCTGCGATGGCCCTATAGCGAATTAAACATATTTCTCATTAAATTATTTGCTTGTATCATTTGATAAAAAAAAATCCCCAATCTGCCTGACAAGCAATGAAGTAAGACATAATAAGTCAGTAATGAAAACATAAACTACGTGAAAACCACAGAAGGCAAAACATGAGGCATACAGTACGGGCCATTACACTGCGCAAGGCACTTTTCCCCTCCTTTGTTTCTCAAACGACACCTTTTATTAGTCAAACGTAAAAATCAATCGCAGTGTTCAGTCGCGCCGTTTATGTTATTGATCAAGTATATTAATGTTTGATAGGCCGGCTTGGGAAAACAGATCCCTGTGTACAGATGGTATAGCGCGACCGCTCGCCTTTTATTGAGCCGGCACCGTCTGTTCTGGTGCGCTTTACGACTCTAACGTCGTGCATAATATTTTGGGGGGTTTTCAAAAAAAATCCTAACGAATTTTCAATTTGTAGTTTTGTAATAGGTTTCCCAGTAATTATACTTTCGTCCCCGAACATCACCGAGCATCATTTTTAATTTCAATTTCAAAAGGTTACCAATGGTTTTCATTTAAGGTGCAGTATAACTCAAATAGCATTCCAATTCATGCTAAATTTGAGAAATTTGTTTCATTGTGTGATCGGCGTTGAATCGAAAAAGCAAATTCGTTTTTTTGTCATATGTTTCAACGCTTTGGTCATGTAAATTCATTTCAAATACCGTTACGTTTCACAGTAAACAGCACGAAATGGAACGTCTAAACCATCGTCTTTATGCCACTATGAAAACCCTCCTTGTCATGGTTTGCATCAATGACAATGTAGAACGGTTACCCCTTGAAAACCCTCCTGAGGGCGCTGCTCATAATGCGTGAGTAATGTGGATGCCACCGCCATAATTTATCCGGAATGGCAATAGGTGTTTGGCTGGTGTGCCAAACACCTAAACCTAAACCTTAAAATGTAGCATATGGGTGATTTTGTGAGTTGGTGAGGTGGGGATAGCACACTGTAACAAAATATACAGACATCAATAATGGGAGGGGGGGGGGGGGGGTTCACGAGTATATACTTATTAAAGAGTGATTGACTCAAGCACACAACAGACTAATTTAACATCAGTTTGAGATTGACTAACATTACTAGAGCGGTACTTGTAAAAATATTCGTCTCGTAAGACAGAGACGAAAGAGAGGCTGTTCTGGTATACAGACTAGGGTGTCAATCTACGGTAAGTTTTAACCGTCATCGTTGTAACCGTGACCCCGAAGACGGTTTGAGAATATTGATCGAAACGTCAAGTTACCAACTCTGATTTGTTATCATACTTCTCCTGCGTACATTATATGTATTTCTTTCAAATATAATAATAGCATATTGATGGACCCACATTTAGACAATATTATTCATAGTTTACTATGATGCCGACTGGGCCCTGTTTTTGCCCGTGCGAAACAACACTGTCATGCGAAACCGAGTTTTAGAGATATTGCAAACACTCGACGTTTGATCTGTTTGATCTGATGTTTGGAAAAACCGGACTATTTTCAAACACTATACCCCAATTTATTAAATTTAGTTTGTCCAAAAATGCAAGTTTGGCTGACTTTTTATACAGGTTAGCCCCCAAAACGGACAAAGCGTGCTCCCGCCGCACTGTGGCCAAATTGATATAACGGCTGAAGAACCTTTCTGCAAGCAAACAAATTCAAGATAGGGTCTGGAGCTAAAACTACTCACACTCAAGAAGGATTCTCCATCTATTGGTATAGGTAGTTTTGGCTTTGGATGGTGGAGGTGTGCTTGTCTAGAATGATTATCCATCCATTGGTATATGTAGTTTTGGCTTTGGGTGGTGGAGGTGTGCTTGTCTAGCTAGAAGGATTCCCCATTCATTGGTGTAGGTAGTTTTGGCTTTGGATGGTGGAGGTGTGCTTGTCTAAAAGGATTCTCCATCCATTAGTATAGGTAGTTTTGGCTTTGGGTGGTAGAGGTGTGCTTGTCTAGAAGGATTCTCCATCCATTGGTATAGGTAGTTTTGGCTTTGGATGGTGGAGGTGTGCTTGCCTAGTAGAAGGATTCCCCATTAATTGGTATAGGTAGTTTTGGATTTGGGTGGTAGAGGTGTGCTTGTCTAGAAGGATTCTCCATCCATTGGTATAGGTAGTTTTGGCTTTGGATGGTGGAGGTGTGCTTGCCTAGAAGGATTCTCCATCCATTGGTATAGGTAGTTTTGCCGTTGGTGGTGTCAATGTGCTTGTCTAGAAGGATTCTCCATCCATTGGTATAGGTAGTTTTGGCTTTGGTGGTGGAGGTGTGCTTGTCTAGAAAGATTCTCCATCCATTGGTATAGGTAGCTTTGGCTTCGGGAGGTGGAGGTGTGCTTGTCTAGAAGGATTCTCCATCCATTGGTATAGGTAGCTTTGGCTTTGGGTGGTGGAGGTGTGCTTGTCTAGAAGGATTCTCCATATATTGGTATAGGTAGTTTTGGCTTTTGGTGGTAGAGGTGTGCTTGTCTGAAGGATTCTCCATCCATTGGTATAGGTAGTTTTGGCTTTGGATGGTGGAGGTGTGCTTGCCTAGAAGGATTCTCCATCCATTGGTATAGGTAGTTTTGGCTTTGGATGGTGGAGGTGTGCTTGCCTAGAAGGATTCTCCATCCATTGGTATAGGTAGTTTTGGTTTTGGGTGGTGGAGGTGTGCTTGTTTAGAAAGATTCTCCATCCATTGGTATAGGTAGCTTTGGCTTCGGGAGGTGGAGGCGGTCTAGAATAAGGATTCTCCATCCATTGGTATAGGTAGCTTTGGCTTTGGGTGGTAGAGGTGTGCTTGTCTAGAAGGATTCTCCATCCATTAGTATAGGTAGTTTTGCCGTTGGTGGTGGGGATGTGCTTGTCTAGAAGGATTCTCCATTCATTGGTAGTAGTTTTGGCTTTGGATGGTGGAGGTGTGCTTGCCTAGAAGGATTCTCCATCCATTGGTATAGGTAGTTTTGGCTTTGGATGGTGGAGGTGTGCTTGCCTAGAAGGATTCTCCATCCATTGGTATAGGTAGTTTTGCCGTTGGTGGTGGAGATGTGCTTGTCTCATTCTCCATCCATTGGTATAGGTAGTTTTGGCTTTGGGTGGTAGAGGTGTGCTTGTCTAGAAGGATTCTCCATCCATTAGTATAGGTAGTTTTGCCGTTGGTGATGGGGATGTGCTTGTCTAGAAGGATTCTCCATCCATTGGTATAGGTAGTTTTGGCTTTGGGTGGTAGAGGTGTGCTTGTCTAGAAGGATTCTCCATCCATTAGTATAGGTAGTTTTGCCGTTGGTGGTGGGGATGTGCTTGTCTAGAAGGATTCTCCATCCATTGGTATAGGTAGTTTTCGGCTTTGGGTGGTGGAGGTGTGCTTGTCTAGAAGGATTCTCTATCCATTGGTATAGGTAGTTTTGGCTTTGAGTGGTGGAGGTGTGCTTGTCTAGAAGGATTCTCCATCCATTGGTATAGGTAGTTTTGGCTTTGGGTGGTGGAGGTGTGCTTGTCTAGAAGGATTCTCCATCCATTGGTATATGTAGTTTTGGCTTTGGATGGAGGAGGTGTGCTTGTCTAGAAGGCCTCTACATCCATTGGTATAGGTAGTTTTGCCGTTGGTGGTGGGGATGTGCTTGTCCGTTGGTTTTTTTGTGGGCCACCTACTTTATAAACTGTTTCGTCTGAAGGAAGTCAAGGAGCCAGACTACAAAGACTTTTCCCCAGCATCTATGTGCACAAAACATTAAAAACGGGCCAGCTTCACAATAATTACTATAAATATATATCCCGTAACCCATCTATTTTGAAAATTTACAGCAAAATCAAAACGGTGTATACTATACCTTTAAATAATTACATATCATTTTACCGGATTTGTTCTTCTTTTATATCTCGGGAAAACAAATAAGACTGACAACTTCAGTAACAACTTGAGACAGCTTAAGGACGATTTACACGGTTAGGCCGTGTGTGACATCGCCAGCACATTATATGAGAACTGAGTATATTTGGGGATCAAACAAGGCAAAAAAATGTAAACAATAACGGCGGTAAAATGAAGATAAACTGTCAAGTGTTTGATCAATGAGCTTGAATGCATAGCTGCGTGTGTATATTGACTTCTGCATGATCTGTGTGTGTTATATACTTTGCTGTGAAGTGTACATGTGTACTTAAGTAAAATAGAATTGATGAGACGTTATTCTCTGTACACTTTAAATGTAGGATACACCAATGGTTATAATTGCTTGAATTATCAGAAATAGGTGGATTTAGGGGGTTGTATTTTATAGTAAATACCTTTTAACTGACCTGTCCTAAGTTTTACAATCACGAATGCTGAGAAAAGCAAGAAAAACAGCGTTCGTTTTCAACCAGGAGACAGACTGTGGTTCTTATGTTGTTCTTTGTTCTTATGTTGTTCTCAATTTTTCGGAACAATTACAGGATATCTAGCGCAATCATTTTGCTGGATGCCTACAATCATTATTTACTTTCAAATAAGTAAGACATTTCTTAATAATTCTGTATAATAAAGATTTTCGATATCTGCAAATGGTGTATCCTATACCTTTAAAACTGTAATATAATGTTGACATGAGGTGAATAGGCTTGGCTGTCAGGAGTGGATATAATTATTTTGGTTTGAGGGTTTTACAATTTTGGGGGGCAGTTTTGCACAGTCACGCAAAACCTCTCGAGATTCAAAACCTCGGCTGCTAGTGATGCGCCGCCGTAGAGGGCGTATAATGAGAGTAACAAGAATGTCGCAGAATCTGGAGGGAAAACCCAAACTTCTTCGGATCTGAGTTCGACAGCAATTCATTCTAAGACGAAACCATTAGTTACATTGTGTCAGTAGAAGTTCAAATCTCTGTGATGTAATTCGAGAAGCAGGGGCACATGTTACTTTCCTCAAATGAATACAGTTCTACCCGCTGAAAAGAAAGGTAATCTCCATTGCCGTAGGACCTGTCTACGTGATTGATTAAGCATATGCGTGAAACTACAAAGTATGAATATTCATTTGTTAGGTGGCGACGGTTTTACAGTAGCTAGAAGCATGAAAATTGTTCTTTTCTCCTGCCACAAAAGTCTGGAGTCTATTTTATTAATGGATCACGGCCACTTAGTTCGCCACGTCGCCTTTGGCCAACTTCCAATTTTCGGTAGGAAACTTGAGGTTAAAACTCCACCACAATTCTCTGATCAGATTTCGCCATTTACGTCCATTTTTTTTAACCCCCCGGCCGGTAATGAGCATCTACTCGGACCTATTTTATCACCTTCAAAAAGGAAAGTCTGGTTTACCACGATTCCTTCTGAAGACGCCTAAACTCAATGGTGTTTAGCCATTAAGCCATCAAGACAAGAAGTGATCTTCAGGTTCGGGCCCGGGGAAATACGCATCGCCGAAGGGTATCAACCATGAAATATCATATTGATCGGAGGGGCAGAGACTGCTTAATGGTCCTATATCATCGGAGCTGTGCGCGGCGCGCGCGCGCGCTCGGTCGGCTCATCTTATGATGTTGCTGCTGCGACTCAGGAGTAAATTGTCCAGCGGCAGAGCCAATTGCAAGTACTTGGATCGTGTTAAGTTCCAATGCCGGATCAATATAGGAAACACAGTCATGTAAATTCATGAATCAAAGTGACACACTCCATGCCGGATATTCAACTGTGACAATTAGGTTTTCTACGAGGGGATCGCATGGGACTTTTTTTGCACCGCGTACACGAGCCCAGCAATCCCCGCGGGCTGCTTGTCGTATTTTCTTCTCGATACACATGCGGTGGAGTTTTGTAGCTGGTCATTTTGATCTCCTGAACGAAAATGAAGCAGGGGTGATGTTGTATACATGTACACCCTCAGTTCCACTATACTCTCCAGAAATCGCCTCAAAGCTACTTCCCGTTGAAATTCCAAGTGGTTTTTTTTTACTGAATATTTCATGGCCGTTCATGCACTGCGAGAATAAAGACAGCAGATCGAGAGACGGAGGTGGAAGAGAAAACGGCCGTTAGCGACGAACTGAGATCCTTAAAACTAGCACGTGTGAGTGTTCCCAGGCATCGTGGGTTCGTTGTTCGATCGATAGCTGCAATTTCGTGTTTGACGTTCTAATCGAGGCTGGGATCAAATACACCACCAACATTTGGATGGGTATGTTTGCCGAAAACATCATGGCCAGTTTGCAGGGGCAAGTGGGCATGGAAAGCATAACAAACTATTTACTCTGAGCCAAGGGCAGTTTGTCTTCTTCTCTTTTTTTTACCGCGCTCCGGCAATCCCTTCCAATCCGATCGGCCGGCAGCCGCTGTCTGTCAACTCAGTGCTTTAATATCGGCGATTCGCCAGGCATATATCGACGAGTTTACATTTGGGTACTAACTCTGATTGTACGAATAAATACAGGGGTTAGAAGTATAAGAGGCATTACAACTGGCCAAAAGCACCAGGTTGATTCTAAAGCTTGAAAACTCTTGATCTGTCTGCCGTAGGGGGAGGGGGGGGGTTAGTGACATTATTGTGAAATAACCGACAGACGATGGTGCAACAAACATTTTCCAGCTCTTGTGTGTATAATGCATGGGAGATGAAAAAAACTGATCTGTAACAATACATGCACTGGGATAGAACTCTCAAGAGCCTTGAAACTTAAAGGTAGGATACGCCATTTGCAGATATCGAACATATTTACTACCGAATTATTAAGAAATATCTACTCATTTGAAAGTAAATAATGATTCTAGGCATCCAGACAATTTATTGCGCTAGATATCCTGTAATTGTTCAAACAAACTGAGTTTTATATAAAAAAATAAAAAAAAGCCGGACGGCGATCGCGACAAAACAAGAACAACAAGAACAACTACCGGACGCCGGTTAAAAACAAACATCGTTTCTCCTGTTTTTTTTTCTATTCTCATCCACGATTGTAAACCTTCGGACAGGCCAGTTAAACAATATTTACTATAAAATACATTCCTCAAATCCACCCATTCCCGATAATTTCATGCAATTACCAATGGTGTATCCTACCTTGAAGGGTGGCCCCCTAAAACGCAATCATATACCTTTCAGAAAATCGTCTCTCACCCAAAAGCTTTAGAACTATGTCTTGGTTTATGGTTAAAGGTAGGATACACCATTTGCAGATATCGAAATTTTCTACTACCGAATTATTAAGAAATGTCTTACTTATTTTGAAAGTAAATAATGATTGTAGGCATCCAGCAAAATGATTCTGCTAGATATTCTGTAATTCAATTGCTCAAAAGAAATGAATGTTAATACAAACTTCACGATCGCCCGACGGCGATCGCGAAAAAGAACAACTGCCCGACGCCGGTTAAAAACGAACACCGTTCTTTTCTCAGCATCCACGATTCTAAAACTTCGTACAACAGGTCATGCAGTTAAACGATATTTACTATAAAATACAATTATTTTTCATTCGTGATTATTCAAGCAATTACCAATGGTGTGTCCTACCTTTAAATTGTATTCACAAGAAATATGGCTGCAAAATCATAAATTGAATAGACCTGAAACGTAATGACGTCGTGGCTTTGTTTACATACGCTTTTCTGTGGGAGCGAAATCGGGACGCCAGACGACGTATATGACAGACGCGCTCAAAGGAAAGCGCACCCATTTATATACATGTAAATCAAATGTGACGTCATTACGTCTTAGGTTTATTGCGCAACTTGACAACCCAATTCTTCTTTCAGTTCACTCTGTTAATATTGTATGTTCCTATTGGTTGATATTTGGTACGACGCGTTATAATAATCATTGTAACTATAATATGCAGAATAGATTGTTCATTTATTTATTTATACAATTTTCTTTCAAGAATTTTAATTAGCAAGTTATTTTATTTCATTACACTGAAAAATTCATTACAATGAAAAGGAGACAAATATTCAATATTGTTGTTGCCTTATTGTTTTGTGATGATGAGTCATCTTAATGAAGCAACACTTCATAACAGAATATTGAGCAATTCTATCGATGATTGTGTTGTCTGTTTTGCGCAAATTGTATATTGGTACACACACTCTAAACACGCTGGTAATGTTGTTTTTTTAATACAAAATGTTGGGTGTTCTTGTTCAACATTTACCAACACGAAAAAAATCCAAACATTTAGCAGCAAATTGTATTATTGTTAATGGGTAGAGTTGATTACGCACATTTTTGATGGGCAATATGTACCATGTCGTTGGGTAATTTTATATTTATTTATTAGGTAAAGTGGATTACCCACAAGTGATGGGCAATATGTACCATGTCGTTTGGTGATTTTATATGTATTTATTAGGTAAAGTGGATTACCCACAAGTGATGGGCAATATGTACCATGTCGTTTGGTGATTTTATATTTATTTATTAGGTAAAGTGGATTACCCACAAGGGATGGGCAATATGTACCATGTCGTTGGGTAATTTATATTTATTTATTAGGTAAAGTGAAGTGATGGGCAATATGTACTATGTCGTTGGGTAATTTTATATTTATTTATTAGGTAAAGTGGATTACCCACAAGTGATGGGCAATATGTACCAGTCGTTGGGTAATTTTATATTTATTTATTAGGTAAAGTGGATTACCCACAAGTGATGGGCAATATGTACCATGTCGTTGGGTAATTTTATATTTATTTATTAGGTAAAGTGAAGTGATGGGCAATATATGTACTATGTCGTTGGGTAATTTTATATTTATTTATTAGGTAAAGTGGAATACCCACAAGTGATGGGCAATATGTACCATGTCGTTTGGTGATTTTATATTTATTTAGTGGGTAAAGTTGATTTCCCACTATAGTTATCTGTTCCACGTCGCTGGGTGATTTTAAATATTTTGGTCATTGGGTTAATGTAGATTACCCAGTATAGTAGTGATGGGTAATCTGTACCATGTCGTTGGGTGATTTTATTCATTTTATTTTGAGTGGATCCTGCATGTTGGTTGATTTTATTTCTATATTTGTTATTGAGTGAAGTGGAATACCAAGAAGTGATGAGCAATCTATATACGATGTGCCTCTGTTTACATCTGTATTCAAATGTGCCCGTCAATATGCGCACGCATCATGTTTTACATAAATTTGGTTAAGAGATGACATCAAAGGTCACATAATTCAAAGGCGATCTGTCCTGCGACGTCACTCTTTAGGCAAGTTTTATGTAAAACACGATGGGTGCGCATCACTCCGGGCACATTTGAATACAGATATAAACACGTGACGTCATAGGACGCATCGTCTATACCGTGTCGATGGGTGAGATAACATTTTGAATTAACGTAGTGATTGGTCCAGATCTGTGTCATATAGGTGATTTTATTTTGTATGTGTAAATGTATTTGCTCAGCACGCGTTATAAAATATAGGTATACGCATTCAAATAGTGGACGTTAAACAACATGGTCCATTGTTATTTGGGGCACTTCGACATGTTATATTACTGAATAGATTTTAATCACAATGTATACGTTTTCCAACCTAAAATCTGGTTGTTGTTTTTTGCCTAGTGAAAAATGCCTTGATATCTTTAAAAAGTTTTCTCCAAGTAAATAATAATAGGCTGTTCTTATATAGCGCACGTATCTACCAAGGCCGGTACTTAAAGGTCGGGTACACCATTTGCAGCTTTCGAAAACAATTATTGCCGAATTATTAAAAAAAAACTTACTCATCTGAAAATAAATACTGATTCTAGGCATCCAGCAAAATGATTGCGCTAGATATCCTGTAATTATTCTGAAAAATAAAATTTTATAAAGAAAAAAATCGCGCGGCGATCGCGAAAAACCCCCAAATAACATAAGAATAACTGCTCGACGCCAGTTGAAAACAACCGCTGTTTTTGTGCTTTTCTCGGCATCCATGATTATCAAACTTCGAACAGGCCAGTTAAACGACATTTACTATAAATTACAACCCCCCAAATCTACCCATTCATGATAATTCAAGCAATTACCAATGGTGTATCCTACCATTAAGGCGCTGTCGTAATTATCCCTGCTCATTGGGTCCACGAAACATTTCAAATACTATCTCATCTCTAATGACAACCATCTCCGCCCTCATAGGTACCCACTTACTCCTGGGTGGAGACAAGCAATGAGTGACAAAGTGCCTTGCCCAAGGGCATACGCGTCATAGTACCAGGCAGGACCCGAAGCCACAACCTGCAGCTTTACCCACAAACGGCGAATTCAATGCTCCAAACCACGAGGCCGCAGCACGATGTGAGTTTTGTGCAGGTAGCTGCAATTTTTCTTCATAATGATACACCGTCCAGAGTAAATCAAGTACGTTCTGAGTACCAGCTTAACTATCAGACATTAATAATAATATGTGTTGGTATGAATCAAGCTTTATTAACACGGACAATGGACAGTACTTTGCTAAACAAATTAAACATTTTGGACAATCAGAATAATATGAATTAAGCTTTTTTAAGACAAGAGTATCCGATAAGTACTTGACCGAGTACTTTTCGAGTACTTCTGTCCCCCAAATTGATTAAAAAGTATCTTTATGCATCCAAAGTACCAAGTTAGTTCTGGTTCTGAACACTGACTTCATTTGTTGTCTGCTGTCAATGTTTGTTTATAGCACAAAAATAGTTTAGCTCAGTAAAAACAGGTTACCAGCCAAGACTCCATGTGCTTTTTATGCTGAGCTAAAACCAGCTGAATACCAGTCACAAACAATAAACATCACCTAGAAGTAAGATTTGTAACCCTGTTTTTGCCAAGGAAGAATTTACATGCTAAGCAAATTGTTGTGCTTACATGTTTTATGAAATTGGTCCCATATCGCAGCGTGATTTCTGCCTTGGGCGGCACGGGCTTGTAAGCACAATCTGTAAGTAAGGTTACTGTTCCTCATCTGATCTCGATACAACCACCCTCTCATCAAACCCCTGATTACTTCTAGAATGATTGGAGGTACGGGTGACATCCACTTTAAATTTGTCCCTCTTGAACAACTTTTATCCGCAAATTTGTATTCCTGTGGATACATCTATAGCTCTTTGTTCTTACACAATTGTTTGGACTGTCATTAATTATCTTTAAAAATGCTCCTATTTCAACCACAGTTAATTTCTTGAATTGAAATGCTGACCAATTAATATACCAATTATTATCCCCTAGCCCAAAACCTAGCCTAAACACTAACCCTAGTTTGAGTGAAATCCATGAATTGATTACATGAAAACCCTGTGGAGACCTATTCATCTATAGCTATATACCGGTGGAGACCTTTTGAGTCGTATTGTCTCCATTGTGTTCAGGCCTCCACAGGGTACCAAATTTCGAAAACCAACGACCTCTCGATACTCTCAAAACATGTATTAACATTGGGTTGGTTAAAAAGATTGGTTAAAATGTTAACCAACAATATGTACATTTTTCAAATTTGACCAATATTGGGTACAACGTTGGGTAAAACACATTTGTAATCAATTTGTTTAACCAACTGTTGTGTGGTTCACCTGGTAATCAACGGTTGGTATTTGAGCAATTTTTACCCAACGTTGATTACATTTAACCAAATTTAACCTATTTTTAAAATTATTATTTTTATTTGTTCTGGTAATGAAACCAAGGATCCCTCAAAAGCGCCCTTGTAGCACTATAGCTCGTAAGCCCGAAGAAACTTATAGAGAGAAGACAATGAGAAGAAGGTACAGTTTTAGAGGTGGTTTGGTTTAAATGGTTTAAATGGTTTATTGATAAAACAAATTGACATGGCAGCCCAGGGACTGAATTACATTAATTTACAAATTATTTTAAAAAATGTATATATAAAAATTAAAAAGGACTAGGAATAAGGACCACACAAAATAAAATATAAGCTAGTTCGTAAGTAAAATTAGCATCAAACAATTTAAAACGGGGAAACAAAATGACCCACTTATCCCTCATAGCACTACCTCTCCGGTAAATACTATATACGATCTATCTAGCAAGTTTGGTACTTTGATGCCTCTTAAAAAAAGAGGATGTGTGTGGATTCAAGGAAAACCCCAGAAGACTATCCTGGGGGAAACCCACAGAGTCAGGCAGGGAATGAAAACCCAATCCACATATTGGCCCAGGCTGGATTCGAACCCGGGTCATAGTGGTAGAAGGCGAGGAAAGAACCGCTACGCTAACCTGACTCCCCATTTTTTTTAAATTGCTTGACTTTTTTTTGAAAGTAAAATCCCACAGCCCACATACGAACTCGTCACATTTAGCTTCATGACGAATGGCGTAATACCGAACACTTCGTCTCTTTTCCTAGTATAAAGGGGCACTTTATCCTGGAATCGCCCGATTGGGCTACAAAATGCGTTTTAAACGAAATGGTGCTAATAACTGGAAAGATCATTTAAAAGTAGGATAACAAATCCACACAACCATCCTCTAGAGACTGGGCGTTTTTTGACCCCACATTTCTGACCCCAAAACTCAAGCTGTCTGGCTGTAGTCGTGATTCCATTCCAACGTACGTAGCGGCACAGACGCAATTACTACCGTGGCAAGGAACTACAATTTTCAGTGTGATATTGGTCGTGTATTTAATGCACTGTTTGCGGCATCAGTCTGATGCTGTCACCGCGCCGATTATACGAGATACAGTCCATAATTTCTGACGGCTGGAAATGCGTATACGAATCCCCCCAAATGTCCGCCGCGTCAAACGTAAGCAACGGTGTTGTTTGTGTCTTTTCTCTATATAACGGTAAGACATTAGGTTGGTTTCCTTTAGACCAGATGTTTGAAAAAAGATAAGTAAACAATCCAAAACATGAAATTTGGGGGATTTCAGGACTTAGTATATACCCCTTTAAGTCTTCCCTTTTATTAAGCAGCGGGGAAAGTAACTTTCTCGTGACAGATCACACCCAAGTGAAGCAATTTCCATTGATGCAAATTAAAAACCAAGCCTAAATGTTCCAGCGCCCGGAAAGACCGAAAATCGTGAAGGCAGAAAATTAACGGGGTTTGAGGCCGGAGCGTGTCTGGCGTGATTATCCGACCGGCGAATACAGCATCATGTCTCCCTCCGGTACAATTATCACTCTGCAGTAATTGTAAGGAATCTGGTTACGCCTGCCCCTTGTCGTTTTGCTTATATATCTCCTTCTCCGTTTCCCTCTTTTCATTTGAGACGTGGAGATAACTGCTTGGACATGATCGCTTTACGTGGTCTTCGTTTATGCGATCTCATGAAGCGACGAACGAGTTGTGCCGAGGGCTTGGTGTCGGGGAATATTAGATGGGACTTCATTCTCTTAAGCCCCAGTCCCATCGGACAGCAGGATACTCCAGGATACTCCCGGATACGAGTCCTTGAGTATCCTTGAGTATCCGGTGGCCTATCCGTGAGGTATCCTTGAGAGTCCGTGAAGTATCCTTGAGAGTCCTTCAGTGTCCTTCAGCATCCGGGAGTGTCCGGCGCTGTCCGGGAAGCCGAAATTTAAAAGTTGGGAGGTTTAAAAATTAGAATTTGTCCGGGAGTATCCGGGAAGAAGTCGCCCGATCCGGGAGTGTCCGTGTTGTATCCTGGAGTATCCGTGTTGATGCCGGGACTATCCGTGACGGTTCCGTGTTGATTCCGGGTATATCCGGCCCCTATCCTGGAGCGAAAAAGACGTCCCGGATCATCACGGATATGCACGGAACCGTCACGGATAGTCCCGGCATCAACACGGATACTCCAGGATACAACACGGACACTCCCGGACACTCCCGGTTAAGGACGAAAATTTTGGGATTTCCAGCCGGATGGTCACGGATACTCCAGGATGCAACACGGTGTCAACACGGATGTGACGCCGGATAGTCCCGGATAGTGACGGATAGTCCCGGATAGTCACGGACACGACACGGATTCAACACGGATTCAACACGGATAAGACACGGACATACCCGGATAACCAAGGATAACCAAGGATATACCACGGATATACACGGATATACACGGATGCGTCACGGACATGACACGGATACTGACGGATGCTTCACGGATAGTCACGGATAGTCACGGACTATCACGGATGCGCCTGGATGAACGCTGAAAAGCATATAAAAAGAGCCATTTTTTGACTTTCATCACTTCTTCTCTCGGGAGTATCCTTGAGGTATCCGTGTCATGTCCGGGAGTATGTCCGTGAGTGTCCGGAACTATCCGGGACTATCCGGGAGTATCCTTGGCTGTCCGGGGGTATCCGGCGCTGTCCGTGGTGTATCCGTGGTGTATCCGGCGGTGTCCGTGTTGTATCCGGCGGTGTCCGTGTCGTATCCTGGACTATCCGGGTAACATGCTTGTAACATGAAATTGCCTATCCTTGGGTATCCGTGTCATATCCGGGACTATCCGTGTAGTATTCGTGTAGTATCCTGGAGTATCCGTGTTGTATCCGGGATTATCCTTGACTATCCGGGCCCTTCTATCCGGCTGTTTTTCTCGACTTTTATCCGGCGGTGTCCGGGAGAAAATGACCCCCCGGATAGCCAAAAATGACCAAGGATACTCAAGGATACTCCCGGATCATGTCCGGGAGTATCCTTGAGTATCCTTGGCCGATGGGACTGGGGCTTAAGTTCGACAACAAAGTACGAAGCGGCATCGGGGCGCCGAGTTCCTGCCCCACGTAGTTATCCGTCTGAAATCCACACCCGCGCTGCAGTTAACTATTTATGCAAATCAACTGAAGACGGCCGAACGCCTTGTTTCAATTAACCATTCAATTAACCATCTTATGTTTTTTGTTATTTTGCGCTAGATTTCTAGCGCACGACCTCGCATGCGAATACAGGTAACTACAGGCGGGGCTAATATGTAGAGTACACCTTGGTTGATCCGTCATCGAAGTATATCAAATTATATAAGTATAATGGACGGATAACGACGGACGTCTTGCGCGAGGCTACCTCCATCCCCGGTGTTTAATTTTTCAGCAGCATGATTTTGTTTTCGCTATTGGTGCAAGTAGTTTATTATCCGTGTCCAGTGTCCTTTGCCCCTCTGATATCTATGCGGGCTATCCAAATCCTGCGGTTTCCCGTGTTGTGTACATGCATCTTGCATATTAGACCATGGGATGATCGCTAAAATGTTCCCATTTATTGCATTTAGTGGTGCACTGCCCACTAATGCAGCACATGGATTTTAATATTTTATACGGTGTTTCAAGGGTATAGATTCCAAATACGAATGTTGCTAAACGTTATGTAAAACGGCACATTTTAATAATAATATGTTATAACAATTAATAGCGTATATACAGTGTGTCAACAAAAATGAAAACCAAATATAATGGAAAGCCACACGTATAATATGTTACCAATACATGTATATAGGTATGGTTTCAAAGAACACATTTCCAGTCAAATGAGACATAAAACCTCCAGATCTGATAATATTTGGCAGAGTAATGAGTCATTTCTAAAGAGAGATCAAAATGACTATGGAACCAAGTTATTTTTTTCGATTTTGTTTGGATTTGCAATGTGTTGCAATGTGGATGAGCTGTTGGTGATAAGCAGCTAAACGCACGTGTCCGATTCCTAAACATCAATATTCAATGGCTAAACACTATATCCATCCTCATGCTTTAGTATGTAAACATGCTTATAAACATGAATTGTATCCACAATTATCCACACAGGGGCAAGTATGCTACCGTTGTCCCAATGCCTAACATCGGAAGACTTGGTCACATGGTCAATTTGACCTCTCTTGGGAATTGCTCACATAACTCTGTCAAACATTATCAGATTTTGGGCGTTTGGTTATTTGAAAGGGTGTATCTTTCAGGCGATACATATTATATATGTTGGTTGAATATTATATGTGTAGCATTATATTTTGTTGGAATTGTTTTTTAGACACATTTCTACTTTATGGTTTTACTCTTTTATTTATCTATATGATTATTTATTTAAATAACTGATCAGGAAAGAGTAAACAAATAATATCAAACTGAATTTTATGTGATATTTTGTCAATCTCGCGAAAATTTACTCTTCAAACGATCTTACTAAAGTTGCCCCTAAACTGCCAAAGTTACCCTGTTCTGCGGTACCTGTACTCGGACACACGTACGTATCGAGGCCACATAATCATTCACTTAGGCCTACAGAAATAGTTGCGTCCGTGCGTCATTGCAGTTACGAAGAGGCCTTGTAAACAAAATTGCGTTTTATCTCTTCCAATTGGGATCTGCTGTTTCACGTGGAGTTGAGCTCATTAGCCCAAAACCCATCAGTATACGATGTGTTGATTGGCCAAACTCATCAGTATTGCGTGGTTCGCCGCCTCGCGTGCTCACTTCGCTCACACACTGTTTATAATTACCTCACGGACGACGTTGTGCGCTATTTGTCCAATGCTGAATTTGAACCAATGCAAACTGGTACCATAAGGTAAAAACCCGAGTCGCGCGTGTGTGCACATCGAACCATCACCATGACGGCAATCAACACGGGTGCTGTGCAGATCATTAATTTTACTTGAATAGCTTTTTCCTTGTTCTTTGAGTCAATGTATATAAAAGAAAGTCACAAATACATACTGCAGTTTCCAATTTACAGTCTATTACAAAAATTGTTGTGACTTGAAGACATAATAGGACCGACGGCAGGGGTCTACAAGATAATCAAGGAATTCTGGCCTTGACAGTAATAAAGAAAAACAGTTGCAAAAAAATAGTTGGCGGGAAAAAAGAACATTAAAGTTCGTGTGTCCCTGCTTTTTGGGGTGTGGCAACCTGAAAATCGATTTTCAAATTAAATTGATAATTTTCTAGCACTGTATTTGTTATGAGCTTTCAACTGAGACATTGCACGTAAACATCGGCCCACGATTAGTATTTAATTAACTTTTGTCAAAACATACAGGTCTTTCCAAAAAGTTGAAATACAAACAAAAGATGACAATACAGAGTCCATGATTATTGGTACATGTACATGTATTGACAACGCTGTGAGATTATTTGTGCAGCTGTAAGTACGTTCATCTGCGGGAATTATGTACATGTACATGTAGTGTGTGCATATACCTGTATTTTTATGAAATGGTATGTGGATACCTCTAAACCAACCTGTGCAATGATTGCGGCGCGGACCAGCGATCCGTAACTGTCAATGACGAAAACTAACATACTTGTACATGAATATTTATGACCTTTCGCTCAAAACGGAAGCGCGCAATTTGAGCAATAATAAACAAAACTTTGTAAAACTGTAGAAAGGCCTGCAAATGCAAACAAGCAAATGTGACACGATCAAGCGAAATCAGTCGGATGTCGGCCCCGGTCAAAAAATGAGTGTTTATGTAGTTTCAAAGAGGGCATCTGTACGTTTTAAAAACTGAAAACCCCATGTTGATACGATGTTTTGTTGTCGAGTTATGTAAATTTGTTTAAATACCAACGAATAATACAGTGCATTTTTGGGATTCGCCGACATCCGACTGATTCGGCTTGATCGTATCACAAATGTATTCGTTAGAGTACATTATATTCCCTTAAAATTATGAAAAAAGCACGGACACACCAACTTTAGGAAATCAAAACACTTTAGACCACATAAAAGGGTACCCATCACTTTATATGAGTTTCGTTTTGCCAATGAGGAATATTTATAACGACTATTAATTAGGGAATAATTATCAGTGCGAGGACCCGGTTATTACTGCGTGAGAATGACGGGTTGGGGTATGACCGCTGGTAATGGACCGAGCCGAATAAATACATTTTTAACGAGAACAATTTGTAATAATGTTTTTAATTTTGTGACTTTTCTTTTGGCGATATTTCCAGTGTTTTGTTTTCATGTTCAGGGGCCATATTTTAGCTTATGCCTGGTACCCTGTCTCTTCAATATGTGTTGTTATTATTACCCATACTTTGAGACCAGACTAGCTGACTACTGATGCCCACCGTGCATAGCAACGCGCTAGCGTTAACAGACGACACGCGTATTTTGAAAAATGCCGGGAGTATGGATACAAACGTTCTACGCGTACATTTTATAGCGCGCAGTATCAAGATTTGACGCGTTACAAGTTACCGTAAGACAGTTGCATTCGGCCAATCATTGGCTTACATGATGCTTGATTAATGCTGGTTCAGGGGACATTTATTCGCTTCTTCTTGAAAGCCGGTCATTACTACAAAATAATTCCCTCCACGTGATCGAGTCTCGACCAATCAGAAGCCATCAGCTCTCCTAGGTATTTATTAACATTCGCTTAAGAGGCGAATGTACCTTTTGCAGCTATTCAAAAAATAACCAAACAAATGTTAAAAAGCTTACTTATGAAGATATAAATGATTCTAAACACTCTGTAAAATTATTCCGTTAGGCATGCTGTCACTTTGAAGAAAATAACAAAATAATGCCATTTCCAAATGTGTGTCTCAGAGACGCACATTTGGAAATTTCCGCAAAAAAAATAGTGTGCACATGTTCGAACGACGCGCGGCGAACACGTTGGCGCTACTATATATAGGGACCATTATATTTTGGTACGCGTACGGGATTATGGGGCTCGAAAAATTCGCCTATTAAATTATCATTTTTCGTTGTTATTTTATCTGGTACACTTTCGTCAATTTATCTCATCTTAATATGTTGAAATAAAAACTGATGAAATTATCACAAAATAGCGATTTGATAGGAGACCGTATGCGTATACAATGTAATGTTCTTTATTGGTCTGTTCAGTGCGTCATACGCGAGTAGCTGCGCAGACTGTGGTCGCATTCAAAATTGCGACTCGGCTAATTTTGAAGTGAAATTGAAATTTTAGAATATGGTTTTCTCAGAATTTGCAGCATTCACAGAGCTGAAAACTTCATCAGGTTGTTTGTCAAGCACCTTTCTTTGTATTTCAAGCTCTTCTGCTGCTTGAAACCATACAAATGCACAACTGACAAATGGTATACAGTGTGTCTAAACAAAAATGCAACATATAACGGAATACTACTCGTAGAATGTATAACTAACATCGATAATATAGATATGGCTTCAAAGATACTGGTTTCTATACTTTAAAATGTTTCAAGAGTGGTCAAATTGACAATGGGACCAGGTGTATACACTTGAAATCAAGTCGTTAGACACCTTTGTCTTTGTCCGTGCAGGCGCCACCAAAATTAACCAAAGCTGACGGCAGCGGGCATGGTGGCTCAGCGCTCGTTCATTTTGGTGGCGAATTGATTTCAAGTCTACACTTGCACAGTATCCCAACAAAATCGAAAAACTTGGTGATTTTGACCCCCCTCTTTGAAAAATATTTATAACTCTGCCAAACATTGTCAGATTTGGACGTTTGATATCTCATTTTAAAGTGAAAAAACAGTATCCTTATCTCTATTATCGATGTTAGTTATACATTCTACGTGTGGTATTCCGTTATATTTGGTTGCATTTCTTTTAATACACCCGGTATATCCCTTTAAAGAACTCGGAAGTTAAACCGATAGTTGGTGAAATGTTGGGCATGTATTTCTATTTGTTTGCTTTTTAGACAGAAACGACTCTATCCAGATTTTCAAAACGGGTGTCCCCATTAAAGGCCGCATTGCAGACCGAAAGTAAATTAAATTTATTGTAGATAATATTACACATAGTGTACGCAAGGTTTTGTCTCAAATTTTGCTGAAGAATGTTATTCAAACTTGATCCGCTATACGGGGTGTCCACATAAAAAGTATACCCATTTTCAAATTCATATTATTGCAAAACTACTGAATGTTTCTGAGAAATACAAATGTCTGTTAAAAGGGTAGAATGCCCTCCATCCAATGGTATAAGGTTCATTATGTCATTGCCATGAATGACTGAACAAACAATACATTTATGAATGGTATTGAAATCAGCACTGTGGCAAGTTGTTTTGACTTGTGTGACAAAGCTCAGACAGGTGTTTGTAAGGGCAAATTATTTTACGGTTTAAACACATTGAAAAAGCAATGAATGGATAGATGAATCATTTTGTTTGATCCCTTTCTGTTTGTGGTACACTTACCTGACAAATTTAAGGTGATGTACCTTCCACAAGACCACTATTCATGTTAATGCATAGCTGGCATCTTCGTCTCGTGTCTCTCACTGCCTGCCTTATCATCCCAACTTGTCACAGTGCTGATTTCAGTACCTTTCATAACTGCCATTCATGGCAATGACATAATGAACCTTATACCATTGGACAGAGGGCATTCTACCCTTTCAACAGACATTAGAATTTTCAAACACATTTAGTAGTTTTGCAATAATATGAATTTGAAAATGGGTAAAATTGTTATGTCGACACCCTGTATTATACGATTCTTCTGCGTCTGCGTTATAAGCAGGTCCAAGAAAGCGGCTGCAGTAAAAAGGTTGACAATGCAGTCACTATGAACGATTTCCGTAGAAATTCTGTACAAAAAGCATTAATATACAATCCCAAAGCCGTCAAATGGGTTTACTGAAAGGGCTTGACAAAATTACATGAAACCCTATAAAAAATACCGTGACTCACATTTGATCTTAGACATGCGCAAAACGGTACAATTTAGAACATAATAACCTCGGTTCGTTATTAGTTTCACGCAGGGACACTATTATTGGGTGGCAGGGACCACGTGTTTATTGGTCGGGCTTGCTTTATAAAGACATGGCTATACAATAAACACCGAGTCGAGCAGACGAGTCAAATCTTCGAGTTTGTGATCTTTACGTTTAAACAGAGGGCGCATCTTTTACGAAATGGCTACTCTTTGCCCTTCTCTAAACGATTGTGTGTCTACCAACAGCTCTGTGACAGTAAACGAGACACTCGTCACGGTGGACGATGTGTGGCGCTTTTACATTCCCCGCTGGTTCACGTTGGGCATTCTGGTGACGGCCGGTGTTTTGGGTAACAGTGCATTTCTACTAGTCGTGGCTCGTCACCAATCCATGCGTATTAACGTCACCAACGTCTACCTTGTTAATCTGGCCATCGCCGACATCATTGTTTTAATTGTTGGCTATATTCCATTTGTGACTGGATATGGGCCATTCTCAACAAAAATATTGGGGTGTGTGTATATGGTAATTGGTACGACAACCTACTATACCAGTATGTCGATCGTTTCGCTGGTCGCATGGGATCGATTCTATGCGATCTGCAAGCCGATTAAGCACAGGGTAACGTCCAGCACTAAGGGAGGCCTGAAACGCGTCGCTGCAGCCTGGTGCTGTAGCCTCATTTACTGTGTCATCATGTTTGTGGAGCCTATCATCAAGTCAAGGGGTTGCAGGGTGTTTGGCGAGAGCTATGAGACAGACGAGCTCAAGCCCTCCTTATATCCTAGTGACCCTTTCAAAGCTCTACCGTTCGTCCTGTGTCTCTTTATTAATTGTTGGCTTTACGCTCGCATCATTCACACCCTCAAACACCGATTCGTGCATCGCATAAACCACCACGGCCACCAGGTACCGGAATGGATCAGAAAGATCCACCAATCACGAGTCCGTATTATCAGGATGCTCGCCCTCAATAGTCTGGTCTTCTTCCTCTGCAACACGCCAAGGTCCGTCACTATAATCAGTGGTTACATCCAAGAATCCCTTGGCGTGACTCGCTGGGATGCAGACCCGAACATCCAATTGATCTCAGCCGTGCCACTTCTTCTCAACTCGTGTATCAATCCGATCATCTACAACTTGACCAACAAGAATTACAGACAGGCTTTCCGTGAGGTTTTCGTGCCCTCTTGTTGTTCACCATCTAGGCCAAATCAGAGATCTACGGTTTTTCACCTGCAGATTTTCGCTGACTGAGTAATATAACTGTTCCACGACCCTGCACGTCGGGTTTGAGACACTTGTCGGTTGAACGTTGTTTCATTGCAGTAATATTAATTACAGTAGGCATTCATCATTAGACCAAATGGAGTAGAAATGTGTGTGGTTTTTTTATTTAGAATTGCACAAAAATGTATCATTTTAATGTGTTTAGCCTTGAGATGTCTTTAATACGTCAATGAATGTGATAATTGAAACGTTGTTTGGCAATTTGGTAAAACAAAATATATGATTGTTTTCCGAGGAAAGCAAAGGGCTAGAAAGGCAAAGGCTATACATGTCACATGCATTTAGAAAAAGCTACTCAAAGAGGAAACAAGTGAGTTTGATTTTGATTTAAATCGGGGACGTATAACAATGAAGGACAATAGTGTCCCCTATTTAGAAAAAGGTCACCGATTCCGATTCGTGTACAAATCCTATAGAAGGCAAACAAAAGAGGGACAATATGAGGTCCTTGGTTGGAGGTGTATACACAATTGTGTTCGTTTGTTTAACGCCCAATTCATACCCCACAACGTTCAGCAATATATTAGGGTCAAAACACGATTGAATAACACTGTAAATATTGTGCTATAAGTATTTTGGAGAAGAACATAAATACCTATTAGGCCCCATAAAATATATTATTCACGATTGTTCCCTTGTTGTCACCGTTTCAGTTTGACCTGCTTGTTTTCTCCTGAACTGGCTTTCTGTACAACTCATTGCCTCTTTTATAATTATTGTCTTCAAATTGAAGTCACAGATGCACTGGTATAATGCAACATAATATATAGTTAATTAAGGGAATAAATGTGTGTTCGAGAGGTTTTAATCACTCTGTTTAATACCGCCTGGAGTCTTGGTGCTGATAATTACCCTCGCCTTTGGCTCGGGTAATTATCAGCACCCAGACTCCAAGCGGTATTAAACAGAGTGATTAATACCGACCGAACACACATTTATTCCCATTCATAAATACTTTTTTGTAAAAGCCCCGAAAATCCCGGAAAATTGTCGCAAGTAAATTTCGATGTTTCGCCATTCTGTGTGTGTCAAATGACATGTTTCTGCCACTGTCGCTGTACACAATACATGCAATAAAGCGTATGTACTATGAACCAGACTATTACTGCCATTGGCAACCTCGTTCCCAGGGTGTCGAGCTGTACGCGCTCAACACGACCCGCTCTTACTATTGGAGACGAGGTACGGTTGGAAATAAAGTGAGCCCTAGGGACGGGTATAATGCGACATAGCGTTGTTGCCAGCTGGTTTTAAACACTTCCAGTCATGTCTTTATCGTCCGTTTAATACCGGCCACGTGACGGGCTGTCGACCAATAGGAATGCCTAAACTGTCCCAGGTATTTATGAATATACAATAATGTAATATTTATGTGAATTTATGTATTAAATGTACTGTTATCAACTAAGAATCTGGAGAAACCTTGAGGAGTTTGCGAGTACGAATCTTGAACCTATAATATTTACATTTGTAAATATAACCAACTTCCTGAATCGTTAGGCACCAAAATACCTCACACAGGAAAAACAAATCTTATATATTACAATTTGTTCTCCCAGTATAGTAGAACGTTAAAAACGTTATATATTTTAAAGATACATACACAGTTAACTCATTAAAACATCAGCGTGAGATTTCGTGTTGGTTCAGATAATATAGACGGACAGATAACGGAATAAGATTACCGTGCTAATATTGAGATGATTTTCATAATTTGGATGACTTTTCAACAATCTGAATTACATTTGGCCATTTCAGTAGGTATCGATTTGAGGAGCCAACCATGCTTTCATATTGCCTGTATAGTATGAGGCTCGTATTATTATAGGTTTCATTGCCAACAATATGGGGGAACAAATATTAAGGCATACATCATTTTTTGGTTTTCCTTTGAATTTCATCGACCCAAACAATACACGGATCCTATGAAACTTATTTGGGGCGAGGGTCGCATGAGGAACACCTATGACAACATTTCATGATAAATATTTGTAGGTAGATATTCGCGAGTCCTTACAAATTGGTAAAATATGGCCTTCCACTAAATTTCTAAACCGTCTAGTATGAGGTGTATTGGTGCACTGACGCGTGTACCAACGGCAAAATGTACATAAATTATATACGACGACCACCCTATACTGCATGTATTCTAAGCTTTTAGAAAGACAAGTTCGTGAACCACTGATCTCTACAAACTGGATAGGTCGAGCGGCTCTGCACGTGAAGCCATTGGCGGCCATATTGGGATATTTAAAACATTGCAGGCGTACACACGTAGCGCACGACCGAGAAAACGCATTTAATATCACAGGAAACGAAGTTAACGTCACAAAAACGATCCAGTTTGATTAGGAAAATTAAGTTAAACATAATAACACCCAAGAATGAGATGTATACGCCAAGTTTGAATGTTAAAAAGCCCTATTTTCGGGAAAAGATATGAGACATTCGTGTGAGACGATGCAATGCAGTGCAAAGTCTGAGGGATTTGTCGGACAAATTTTTTCAAACAATTTTGTTTGACATTTCCAACATCATAACCAATATGCACAAACCATAGGAAAAGGAAAAACGAGGTTTTTTTGGATCAAGGAAATTCTTAAATTTGTGGGTTTAATTTTATATCCAGACACTAAAAAGTGCCAGTTTTATAATAAAATAAATTAGAAAATTTCAGTGTGTTTTAGGAACATTTTAGTGGCACATAGGGTTTGTTCGTGGTGTTTTAAGGCAGTGTCTAGATTTGGAATCAACCTAAATGTTTAGTAAATATTTTAGGAAGGGTTCAAAAAATGCTTGCTGGACAAGTGGACAGAAAAAATAAGTATGTGGTCTTGAGCTTAAACGGCTTAAACTATGAACTTGATAAACTTTAAAAAAATCGCAATTAGAAATATATCAATCACACGTGTAAATAATAACATGTAATTGAATATGAATATTAATAACAACAAACAATATACATCACCTAAAACGTTGGTTTGTACACTCTAAAAACTGAAGTGTTAAAACCTAGCACTATCCAAGTGCTACATAAATTCAGCACTTTAAGTTTTAAGATAGTGCTATAATAACACTTGGAGGCGTTCATTTCCAACACCATAATTGGTGCTATTCTAGCTATTCTATTCAAAGTGCTTTAATACACAAACATCTAAAACATCTAAAACATCTAAAACATAGGATATTTGTTTGGTTTTACCTCGATAAACGTATTGTTTTGTCTAAACTTTTGACATGGTTGTTGCTTCGAGGGATCAAGTAAAAAATAAAGGCTAATTTGAAGAGACATCCTTTTGAATTTGTCATTTCTCTGTTCAATAAAGTAAGTCTGCACAAGGACCTAACTATCTTAAATTTGTCCAAAAATTGGTCCTTGTGTCAACTAACTTCATGAAAAATCACTGCCCCCAACCACCCCGCCCTGCCCCCACTGCCCCGCCCATTTAAAAGTAACGCCTAGGAAGGACTTATATTAGCACTTCATTGGTGCTGTATCGATTAGGAAATTTACCTACAGCAACTGACCAATCAGAAGGGAGGAAATGTGTGTTCACAATAGTCGATGTTAAATTGTGGTATTTAGTCCAACAATTCACTTTTTTGACCATGATATGTAATTATTCAAACGATTCCTCGATTGAATTTTGATTTTTGGGCAAATAGTGAGAAAAAAATCGCATTACATTTTATTCGTATTCAAATGTTGACATTTTCATAAAAATTTGCTGTGACTTTTTCGTGGACAACAAAGCGAACTATAAAACTAACAACGGCAATAGCTAAGTTTGTAGTAAGTGTTCAGTAGGTAATATCTAATAGGAATAGGTTATTATTGTATGTATGTGTAATTGCAATGTGCAATAAGTTAATGTAGTATTACGTAATCTGTACACGCAGTGAATATGTACATGTACATAATTAGAGTGTTCAACAGTAGATTTTTGTATCTTGCCAATGTGCATTGAATGTTGTACGAATGTTATTTCACAACGTTTCTTTGTAACGTTCAAAGGACGTCAAGAGAACTCCACACATTTACGTTCCCGCAACGTTTTTTTCCAAACGTTCCGGAAACATTACCGTAACGTTGTAAGAACGTTCATGGAACGTTTTTTGGTTAGCTGGGATGCTGACACTTCATCAAATGCTGTATGGATTGCACCTTGGGGTGCTGGATGTACACCAAGATGGTGCTACAAAGGACTTAAATCAACACTATATTAGTGCTGTATTGGTAGCACTTTCACAGCACTTAGATAGTGCTGCAATGCTGACACTTCATCAAGTGCTGAAATGGCACTTGAGGTGCAGTCCCTCAGGAAGCACCTGGATAGTGCTAAATCTAACACTTAGGGATTTATTTATAACACTTCAGTTTTTAGAGTGTAACTCTGTTTTTTCCCCCAAATATGAATTGTCATGCTAAGCAATTTTTTGTGCTTGAAGTTTTGTGAAATTGGCCCCTGGTTTTGGCGATGCTGCTGGCGGACTCGGTATTTAACGTCGATGTGGCCATATGCCCATGGAGGAATAAGAAGACATGCTAAAAAAAAACTGATGTAAATGTCATGTTAGCCCTATTTTGAGCTCGCCTGATGGGTGAGAATCACTGATCATACAGTCTACGAGTTTCTATCATAAATTTACTTATTTACTAAATATTTTAAGGTAATTTTACCCACCATCGCTGCAGCTAGTTTGTATCTACGTTTCGTCTGGCCTGTATGTGTTTGTACGCGCGCACATGCGATCACTGCAATGTTTTGAATATCCCAACATGGCCGCCGGTGACTTCACGGCTCGCTATCCCATCAATGTACGATCGACCTATCCAGTTTGTAGAGATCAGTGTCGTGAACGAGAACAATGGAATGACGTATACGTATGACGTAACTAAATAAATGACGTATACGTATGACGTAACTAAATAAATGGCTCTCGTTTTCCTTCTATTGATTTATCGTTCACATTTTGTAAATATAAATAAACAATAATATTAATTTAAACGTTTTTATCTACCTTTCTGTTAAAAGAACAGCATCAAAGCAAAGTATTTTAAGAAATCTACTCGCTTTACACGTTGAAACTCCTATTCGATGTGCCCAGAAGTTCGGTTTCTCGTAAAATCCCCTATTCCCCCACTCGCCAACACATATTTACGGCACTGCCTTATACATTTAATGTAAATGTAAACTAAAATCATGCATTCTTACTTAAATCCAAGAGTACTTAATTTTTTGTCAAGTTAGCCATTTTGGGCCTGTGACCCGTCTTGCTTATTATCGAGTCTACTTAATATGTTTAACCGATTTATATAATTAATTATAATGAAACCCTGGGGTAGTCATTGACAATAATGTTGTTGTTTTTTGCAATATGTTTAATATTTTTATCACCATGTTCCGCGTACATTTAACGGAAAACACCAACGTTTCTTTGTTGATAATACTTTTTGAACGAGGAAAGAAGTTTTTTGAAAGGTTCCATGTGTTATGGTTGTACCCGTAATTTTGTTTTTACTGGGGCATGTAGGTTAAAGTCTGGTTTCCAGCGCAGCGCGTGTATGCGCTGCATACACATTTCACATGTTTATGTAGCAGACATTGATCTCCTTGTATAGACTGGAGAGGACACCTGTATATTAACGCGTAGTGAAGATTCGAAACATCCAGACAGCCTTTCAGTGAAAGTTTGGGAAAACACACATGCGCATGACGCGCTGTCGTTGCCATGCATCTGCGATGACAGTTTCAAATAATTGTTTATCCCACAAGATAGAGGGCGACAATCGTAGCGAGACAGTGGTTGTATCGGCGGTTGTATCCGTATCACCTTTCCCCCTAGGGATTAAATATGCAAATATATCTCAATGTTTCGTTTGAAGATTCCAGATAATCAACATAGCTAAGTAGCTGTGTAAACAATCTTTAGCATTGTTTTCTTCGGAAAGGTTTGTGAAAGCAGAGTGCTGAGGGTAATCTCTTCAACTTCAGTTCTGTATTATAGGGAAAAGTTATACATGTATATGTACATATAAATGCATATGCTACTGTATTTATTTGTGAAAAATATTTATGGAAATAAATGTTATATTGAATTGAATACATAAATAATACTGGATATATTGTGCAACTAAATGGAAGTATCGTTCGAACTATTCTCTTGTTCAGTAATAGGTTATGGTTAACTTAATATGCCAATGCTATGTTTATAGAACGTGGTTGTTTTTCGATAGAACAGCGTACTGCTGGCAGCTGCACGTACGCATACATCGGTCGTACTGCTCGATTTCAATCACATTGATAAGGTTGGTATTAAGACTGCATATAACATCTCTCATACCCAGCTACAGCGTGCAGAGTATTCATTGATTCATCTGTTTAGGTAATTTAATTGCTTAGGTTGAATTAATTAATTTGAATTAAGGCTATTTATTGCCGCCTAATGGTCTCGATCCTCCGCCCATCACTGTAGTTTGTGATCATAACGAAACATGGGGATATCAAACGCACACGTCATCTCGCAGGTTCGAGTCCGGCCTTGCCAATGTCTTTGTTCACTTTGAAATGTATGCAAATTTACCTAGTCAGTTCCCCTTGTGGTTTATTTGTGTATTATAAGATAACAAGTCATATCCTCGTTGAGTGATCCCACAATGTCGCTTCCCAGTTTGTATCGTAATAGAATTGGGCGTGATCCCTGTCCACACGGAATTCTGGTATTTATTACTTCTGACTAGCGCCCTCAAACAAAGATACTGACAATTTGGGAGACCGCCAACATAGGGCAAGATAGCTCCTTTGGTAGAGCGCAGGTCCGGTATTTCGGATGTCGCAGGTTCAAGTCAGTCTTGCCAATTTCTTTGCTCACTTTAAAAATCTCTTTCAACTTAATACTATTTGTTCTCCTGGTCAAAAAAAACACTGACATTTTCTTTAATCGTCTGTAACTAATTGCCCTTCAATCAATACGTTCAAAATGTAGATGTAAACTAAAATCATTCATACATAAATATCAGAGTACTTAATTCATTGTCGAGTTATTTAGTCATTATTGATGTGATCCGTGTTAGCGAGTATTAGCATATTAGCGAGTCTACTTTCATGTTCAACCGATTCATGTATTTAATTATGTGATCACCACTTAATCTTTTTTCAGCGTGGTTTTGTCTTGTTTTTGCTCTGCCCTGTTGGAAATCTACCTAAAGCTTCAGTTGTTATAATATAGATACATCCAAACCTGTAGTTTATGTACATGAAGTATTAAAATGTGACCAAGATAAGAGTGTGGCAATACATGTTGTAGTGAATTGAACCACGGACCATTTACACATGGACTCTGCGCAACTTCAGCTCGGAGCTGGTTCAATGCGTGTTATGACCAGAAAACAAAACATCAAAGGCGAAGTCAACTTTGAATCAGCGAGATATATGGTACCCTGTACTGTTTGTACAGACTCCATGATAAATATTTTGAGCACCATGCCATTTGTTCTCATTATGTACGCGTGGGTTATCGACTGCTGTCGGTGAATTGTTTCCAAAAAAATGCAAACAAATAATAAAATTACATATCTGATAACACAAAATAAAAAATATATAAATACAGTCAATGCCATTTTAAATCTTTTTATTTTTCAAGTCAGAGTATAACCTTTCTATAAGTATGCTACTCTAGATATTTCTTCTTGTACATTCTGATAAATATGTACCACATAATCCGTATCAAGCATGGAACCCAAGTCCTATGTGCGTTTATATGACCAATTTGCATAATTGTGTCGCATTTGCATACGCGTGTGACGTTGCGTACCGTTGCTCTGCATACCGCAATTAGGACGTCTTGCAACCAAGACTATTTTCTAATTTTATAATATCATTCACTATATATAAATTGAAATAAAAAATATTATGTATTTAAACGTTTTAGCTACCTTTCAGTAAAAAGAATAGCGTTAATTTAAACAAATATTTCCCAAAATAGTACTCGCTTTACACGTTGAAGCTCCTATTCAATGTGTCCGGAAGTTCGATTCTCGTAAAGTCTCGTACGTTCTCGAGATCAACTTAATACACCCTCTATTGAATTGAATTGAATTGAATTTCCTTCCTAATCTCCCGCAATTAGCAACAAACAAGATATTATGTTTGGGGAGGCAGTTCCTGACAACACACTTGTCACTCCTTTTAATTTTTTAACAATTCTCCAATACAGACATCCGTAAGTCATTTTGATATGGTAAGACCAACAATTTTTAATTATGAAAAATTGTACAACATAACACGCATGTAATTTAAAAAAACACGAGAAGGCGTATTGCCTGAAATTCTTTAAAACTACACACGCAGAGTACTCGTCAATGCGACGTACATGGGCACCAGACTAAAGCTACAGCTCCGATTTAACCACCAAGCTAAAACCAAGCTCCAAGCTATTTACTTGTCAATGCGATCAACATGACTTTAACATGGTGATATCATGACTTTAATATGCTATCGTCTAATACCGGACACATCCGCTACCAATCCTGTAACGGGCCTGTGCATCAAGTTCTAAAGATTCAGCACACACCACCCATGAGCCACGCAAAGTTTAACGGGCTCTTCTTGAATTATCGCCCTCAAATCCTGCGGACATTCGCAGCAACCATAAAACAAGTTGTCCAATACATAATATGAACGTCCACCCCTGGTAAAATGACAATTTCTACCACCTATACCTAATTTTATTGGCGTTTACGTAGCTTTTCAGTCTTTTATGTTTTTTTAATTATATATAATATATAATAGCAAAGCTTTATTTAACGTTCTATACGTTAATTTCTACCATTTTTCAGATTAATTTTAGTTTTTACGTGGGAGGATGAAGATTATGAGAACACCTAGATGTCCGAGCTAATGGACCAATAGAAATGCGCGTTGCGGAAGAACTTCGGGAGGATCGGGTGAAAAGCCCGGATGTTCGGACAGATCAGCTGATGATGGCTGACGTGCTTATCGCTTGAAGGTACGTTTGTGTAGGTCATTTAGGCACGGAACACGGAACTTTTCGCAAATGTTTTCCTTCACAAAATCGAAATCTTGTTTGTTTGTAAGCCAACCTCGGACCTAGGAATAAGTACCGCGTTTTAATAATGAAAAACTGCAATTTCATGCCTGGGGTCGAGGTTGGTTCGCATGCCTTGGTCTGTTTGTAACAGAGGCTCTGCTTGGGCTCATGGATCTTTGCGCCAAATGACCACAGATCTTGCCCAGTGTCCGCATAGGCCTTCAGCTGAGTGCTCAAATTCGTTTGTTTCGATCCAGCAAGAGTGGGTGTAAATTTTCTGAACAGTTCCGACTAAATAAATGACTCTAGATTACTAGAAAAATAGTTCTCCACATATCATCCTGCAGTTATTTAATAATCCTGCTGCAAAGAGCGAACTATTTTGGCATCAGGGAAGTTCAAAGACGTAATGCGCCATGTTACAAAATCCGTTCGCGAATGACGCAATCGCATCACGTGTTACGAATTGTCCAATCCCACACGAGTTTGTCCGTGCGGGGTCGACGGTCATGACATGACCTACATTTTTCATCAAACATGGCGACATCTACAGCGGTGCGTCAACGTCGCCGACCGACGTAAAACAAAAGAATGTGACTAGTTTGAAGTGTTATATGCACGTTGAATCTGTAAAATTAGAAAAAGTTAAGACCCTCACAAGTCTCAGTGGGGATAGATATACTTCCAGTTCCAAAGAGTGGCTTAAGTTCAGCGGCAGAGATCGCGAAATTGCCGAACATGCCCAACGTGTGGGCCTTCTTGATGGGGGTCAGACAAGTCGACCGTTGACACAACTCGACTCGGGACAAGTCGACCGTTGAGACAATTCGCCCGTTGAGACAACTCGACCGTATGTCCGATAAATGGAAAGACAAGTCGACCGTTGAGACAAGTCGACTCGTCTGCTTTTGATATAGTAGCGGGGATTTGGACGGCGGCTGATCGCCGTTTGGGAGTTATAATACATGAGGTTTTTGTTTGTTCGGGCCGGGTTGATATACGGCTGGGGTTGCCGCTGGGCGAGATGATAGGTTTAGCTGCTTTAGTTTAGGAAAATGGTGGTTTACCTTGTAAACTAAGACTCTTAGTTTACAAGGTAAACCACCATTTTAAGAGGTAAATTGGGCATTACATATATGTCTTTTGTTGCATATAACAGAGCCGATATCGCAGTGTGATTGTCCGTGCACATCGTTCGTTTTTGTCGGGCCTGTGTGCGCACTTATCCCCGGCCAACGTAGCCGTACCGTGCACGGTGGCATCGTTTTTGCCGGGCCTGTGCGCTAACTTATCCAGTACTGTGCACGGTGACGTCGTTTTTGATGCGCTGGTGCGCATGCAGTTTGGGATTCGGTACCGTTCATGCACGCATCAGACCTTCCATTGTGTTAATATTATTTCATAATTGTTGTATTTGTCCCGAGTCGACTTGTCTCGAGTCGAGTTGTCTCAACGGTCGACTTGTCTGACATTCTTCTTGATCTGCATTATGAAGAAGCACGTGAAGGCAGTCCGATCTGGGATTTCACGACACCTGTTATCTGCGGTTCGTAGATAGTAAAATGATAGTTAAAGTGTTAGAAGAGCACCCAGAGTTTCAAGAAACATTCACAGATCTAGGGAGCAAATTCCAATTGCAAGAAGGCACTCTGTCATCTCTAGAGAAGTTTGTCTGCTTGCTGTACCCCTAGAACTATGGGGCTTCCGACGCTCGAAGGGCGGAGCCCCATAGATAGAGAGGGTAATTTCATTTTGTTTGTGCATGGTTTCTATTGTTTAACGGCGGTTAACCTGTAAAAACCCTCTCTATCTGTGGGGCTCCGCCCTTCGGGCGTCGGGTGCCCCATAGTTTTAGGGGTATGCTTGCTGTACAGCCAAACAACAGGGAGTTTGATGACGCCTAATATAAGTCCTTTTGTTCTCCATCTCCATCGTCTTAGCAGTCTACCACCAACCCGAGATGCGCTGACCCAGCATGCAAAGCGCTGTAATTATAAGGCTGCAATTCAGCGGCGATCACTACAGCAACAGATTAATGCACCATCTCCAGATGGACATGGATGAAAAATGGAGGATGGTAAACTAACAATCACATGGATGACGAAACCATCTGCACCAGATGTTCCCCTTCAGTGTATTAGCTGTAGTTGGAAAATGTTGTAAGGGCGATGTTATTGTCTAAATGCCGAACTACCTTGTACAGATCTGTGCAAATGCACATATTGCAGCAACTTCAGAGAAGAAGTCGATGTTGTAGATGCAGGCGAGGATGACTTGGATGGTGAATTTTAAAAACTACTTGCGAGTTAATCGTTCTTTCACCAATTTGTGTTAGTATTTAACCGTATCTCTTTACTGTCTCACCTGGGTACTGGACCAAATCTGCCGAAATCTATTAGTTGATTTTCTTTTTATTCATGGGCTAATGTAATCGCCACCGAAGTCTTGCCTCTTGGTTGATGGACTTAGTAAACATTCATATGACGACACTACACCCTGCCTTCAGAACAAAGTCCGACGAAATCTGTCTGTTTATTAGTTGTTTTTTTGTGTTGTGTATTGTTATTTCCTTGTGGCCCTATGCATCGCTATTAAAACTGGGTACATTCTGTAATTTGGCTGAATTAAAAGCTAATTCACACTAATGCTAGTCACATTATGAAAAACCACTCTTTAAAACCTTTATTTTTTGATATTTACAATGTACATGTCCTCTGTGAAGCTGTGAACAAATTCTTCAGTGCTAACCAATTTATCACATCTCGAATATGTATGGTTTTTTTAAAAACATACTACATGTACATGTAATTAGCTGACATATATGGTTTCTTTCTGCAACTATACCCATCTTTGACTTTTAATGGCCCTTTTTTTTCTAATTATAAGCTTGTTTTTTTTACAAAAAAATTGTTATCTTTGAAACAAGTAGAGGTTTATTAAAATGTTAATATTATATTTTAATATTAATATTATAATAACAACAATGGTCACGTGTATCAGTTCAGAAAAGGTTTTAAACAATTTCCATTCAATTTTTTGTATATATTTTTTAGTAGGTTTTGTTGGCACGTATGGCAATCATAGCGCCCTGTGTGCCAATTTTGTTTCACAATTATTTTTTGTGTGGTTCCATTTAACAAAAAAACAGATAATTTGCTGTTACCAAATTTTCAAAATCATAAACACTTGTTCTTTAATATAAAATGTATAGGATTTGTCATACAGGTGCCGCAGTGCTTTAATGTTAAAACTTAAAGTGCCAATGTAAGGCCTCAAACCACAAAACGTGCATTTTAGCATACGTGATTGTTAATAACTTTAATGAGGTATACAAAAATAACTGCAGAATTTTGTGTGGAGAACTTTTTACCTTGTGTTTGTGATGTATTGAACCTCATATATGTGCAATAAAAAAGTAGACCCAGAGTTGCTGGAGCGAAACGCATTTTACAGCCTGTTTTTCAGTGTCAGCTGAAGGCCTAGCAGAACTTTGAGAGCAATTAGTAGAAAGCTCGTAAAAGCGCTGCATGGCTCAGGATGGCACATACGAAACCTCTACGCTTGACTAGATAAAACAACCCTGTGGGGGAAACTACTAGGAGAGAGGACGTGTCACGTCTGTGAGTAGGCATGACTCAAAGTGCCCAGGTCACTCAAACTAATGCAATCCTACCACACATGTAACCTGCAAAGAATATGCAAAGTAAACTCGGCGTGTACGCCATGTATGTGTGTGCCAGGAAGCCGAATAACAAAACGCAAGAATACAACCCATAACCTGCCTAAGCAACGCTTGATTGCCCAGGCAGGATACATCCCATTCTAATTGCTTACGAACCGAAAGGAAAGGGTTTCTGTTCAAAAGACCGAAAAGAAACACATTTCCCACTGCAAAATCTGATATTGCGTGACGTGCTCCCATGCACAAAGGAACGTGACACTCGAAGCTACGCTCTATTGTGGTAGCTCTATATAACCAAATTAATATCATCCTCACAACGGAAAACACAGTGCACTGTTTTATAGACTTGAACCAGATATCTGGGGTAGATAGAGTGGACCTCGAGCAAATACAAACAGCACAACGAAAAGGATTACTGAATTAACAATGAAATCGCACGATTACTGATCCGCAGGGGGGGGGGGGGGGGGGGACTGTCACAGTTTGGCAGTGTATTTCGGATCCCGTGCGATCAGATCTGGTGTGATGTAACTCAGACGAGAATATCCTGCAATCACGAGGGGATTGACATTAGGTCCAAAATGCAGGTATTGACACGCTGCATACATCAATTGCTACAACAACATACCGACAACTAAACTATCCAACGTGACATTATTAAAACTTTTCCATTTCTAATAATTATTCTACAGGGCTAAAACGGTCGTAAGCAAAATATTGCGCAGCAAACAAAGGTGGCGCAGCTTACGCAATATTTTGTGGCGCAAAATGGCTTGCGGCATTGCGTAAGGTTTCATGAAATCGGCTGCAAGGGTTAAGGAAAGCGCACGCGCCCATGGAGTCGAGGCTGGGGAGTTGGGTAAGCAGAGCTTCCTCGTCGTGTCTTCGGTTCTTACTGTAGGGGGCCATTGTTTTTGTGGAATGTCGATGTCATTAACGTAAATGCCGAACGGTTTTCCGCTCGTGAGTAAATGTCAAATATCGCGCGGCATGCCGCTTTCCGTTATGGCCCTGTCACACCAGAACATTTTAGGCCAACGCGTGAGTAGCGTGTTGTAATTTTGGCAACACGCTGGCAAACGCTGACCAACGCTAGGCCAGCGTTAGCAACACGCTGAGCGCGTTACTCACACGCTGGGACACGCTGTCACACGCTGAGGAATTATTTTTTTTCAACATCCCCACAATTTCCAGCGTTTGCCAGCGTGTGACTGCACACGCTGGCGGCGCGTTGGAGGTTCGTTACTCGTCGAACACGCTAGACGATCGTTATCAACCCGCTACTCACACGCTGCCGTACGCTGGCGTACGCTTGCGACACGCTGGTTATGGCCCTGCCACACCAGAACGTTGTAGGCCAATGCATGAGTAGCGCGTTAAAAATAGTTGATACGCTGGCAATTGCTGAACTTTCACAGAAAAAGTCAAGTGGAACCGTGATTTCAGCGTGTCCATACAGGTTGATAACGGGTTCATAGCGTATGCCAGCGCGTGAGTAGCGTGTGAGGAACGCGCTCAGCTTGTAAGGAACGCATCACTGATTTATAGTAAAAATACGACAGCGGGTCCCCAGCGTGTGAGTAGTGGGTTGGTAACGATCGTCTAGCGCGTTCGACGCGTGAGTAACGGCCTTCCTGCGCGCCGCCAGCGTGTGCAGTCACACGCTGGCAAACGCTGAAATTTTTTAGGTATGTTGAAAAATGTATTTTTGCCTCAGCGTGTGACAGCGTGTTCCAGCGTGTGGGTAACGCGCTCAGCGCGTTGCGAACGCTGGCCTAGCGTTGGTCAACGTTTACCGGCGTGTTGCCGAAATTCCAACACGTTTGCCTAAAACGTTCGGGTGTGACAGTATTAATGTAGTAGCGCGTCATCTTTTTGTACAACTAATCATGTGGTCGTTGCTGTATGCTGGCGCGCGTTGGACCGCGCTATTCACGCGCTGGGCAGTCGTTCATTAGTCGTCGAGCGCGTTACTAACGCGTTATTCACGCGCTGGCGAACGCTATGAACCCATTATCAACGCGTTATGGACACGCTGAAATCACGGTTCCACTTGACTTTTTCTGTGGAAGTTCAGCGTTTGCCAGGGTATCAACTATTTTTAACGCGCTACTCACGCGTTGGCCTAAAACGTTCTGGTGTGACAGGGCCATAACCGCGCGCGTGTGTGAATGGGCCCTTTCATTAGGCCTACCCGGTTTCGGCTAGTTTTGGTTTTGCTTTGGCTTTGCTATTACACAAAAGATTCAATTTCTAAATGCGGAATTATTTGAGTTTATTAACAGTCTCGCATGAGTACGGTTCATTAACCTTGACGTTGGTACGACTGCTATGCCATTGTGATGGCGTGCACAGCAACAACCTGTCAGGGGCATAATGGCTGATCAGAACGCTCTCTCCCTAAACTCTTTTCAACTGTGCCTTGTTAAGTGTTTTCTCTTTTCTATTGTGGCTACTTCCCTCGGGGTTATAATATTCAATCTTTTGTTATAAAAGTGTTTACTCGGCCGGGCACCAAGTCCGATTAGTTTCTATGTATGACCATTATTTGCAAGTTAAAGGGCCACTAAGTTCTGAAATTCTCGAAAATTTCACGTTTCAATTTGTTTACCTAAACTATTTTAAACATCTGGTTGAAAGGAAACCAACCTAATATCTTACTGTTCTTATCTTATCTTACCGTATCTAACTCGTTTTATACAAGAATGACACATAAACGCCCCAGATGGTTCTCTGGATGTTTATATCCTACTTTTGAATGGTCTTTCCGATCATCATAAGAGTCGTTCAAAACGCGTTTTGTAGCCTAATTGGGCGCTTCCAGGACATAGTGCCTCTTTAACTTTCACTGCATTCCATTCCCAGTTTGTTGTACTTTTTCAAAGTGGCAATTTTTTGTATCAGACTATTTTTATTTTCCAGATAAAAAACAGGAATGAATACTATTTGTAAAATAAACTACCGAATCTGCATGTATTTGCAGAACACGGAGTCTGTTTTTTGAATAGCCAATTTGATTTTCGTCTTCGATATACTGACTGGAACAAGTTGGACTTTGTTTGAGCTAGGAATGGCCCAGGGTGGTGTTAGTGCGGTGGTGATCCAAAGCGGGTCTTTCTCGTGTAAAGCTGGCTTCGCCGGGGAGGATTTCCCCAGCACCGTTTTCCCGTGTGTGGTCGGCAAGCCCCGTTTCAAGGTGAGATTGGGTACAATAAGCGACGAACGACAACGAAATTTATGATGACAATGACATTATACATTTTACCACAATAACATAAAGTGACAACGACAAGGTCAGTCCAGACCCCTCCGAATGACATGGTGATGAAAAAAATAAACGTGAATAAGCAAAGGGGACACTAATAAACATCTAACGACAAACGGTGTGCTAACAATGAAAATATATTTGTACTTGGCAAGTTGGAATTAAATCCATTCTTACTTGTTCACAGTGGGATTAAGGGAAGGATAAACCGGGATGCGAAAGCGGGTACTTTGAATGTTCTTCATTCATGAATAAACCGTTATGCCCCTTTCCCACATACACACTGTTTGATACGGAAGAGCACAAATTATTTTTCAAAATAGAAACATCTTAATGTACCGTAGCACTTCGCATTACAAAAGTTCAAGGTCAATCGAATTCCACGTCTTGTCAAGACGCCGTCAAGATGTGGAACGGCAGTAGTGCAATAGTGCCTCCACGGTGTTACGAATTATTACGATAGAGTACGACATCGTCAAGATTTGTAATGGCGTACTACGAAATGCCAATATTGTACTACGACATCGGTACGATTTAACAAGACTCCTGTACGAATAATTAAACACTTGATGAACAAGGCGCAATGAGTGTTTGGATGTCGCCATGGAAGCCCCATACATCAACTCGGCCCCAAACCACCTCGGCCCCAGATAGTTTAGCCCCACGTTGAGACAACTCGACCGTCAAAACAACCCGACCAAAATGTAAGTAGCGCCGCGTGTGCACGTGGGTTCCGCGGTGCACCGTCCTGGAACTACAATGTAGTAATGTATTTACATGTATTTGTCATCATTTATTACCAAACAATTATAAATGTAAAGTATAAACAAAAGGAAAATAGTCACATAATCTGGGGCATGAATCTAGTCACAGAACCTAATGTACGGTGGCACAGCACTACGGACGCTTGTGCCGGCGCAAAGGCCGGGTGCACACTATGCCCTATGTACGTCAAAGTGGAGTTGTCGCGACGGTCGAGTTGTCTCGACGTAGGGCCGAGTTGACTGGGGCCGAGTTGACCTCTAACAAAAATAATCTGTGCGATTATAAAATGTGCGATACAAATTTAACTTTATGTGCGGACATACAGAAATGTGTGTTTGACCATGTTTGACATAGCATAAATGTGCAATAAAAATGTCCACTTAGCCAAAATCTGCGCAGGATTTTAATTAGTTAGTTCAATATCAAAATCTAAGAATTTTATTTTCTCGGAATATACAGCATTCACAGAGTTAAACTTAGTTGTCAAGCACCAAATTTTAGATTTTGAGAACCATGGCTGCTTCGAACGCCAGAAATGCACAACTGACAAATGCTATACTATAACTTTAAAGGGCAGGGACGGCAACATATTCTCACTTTTAAACTTCAATAGTGCTACAACTTCACAATCTTCCTTGTTTGAAAAAAGGAGATGTAGTGATATGGAATAAAAAATTAAAATTTGCCACTTTTATTAATTAGTACAAGTTCCACCAATTCCGTATAGCTCTCACAACGGAACCAAAACTCAAGAGTTGTAATGACTCGAGTTATTGACATATTCGCTAACATACTACGTGGCGTGAACATAAACCGGCACTGGCGTAAGTCATTGCAAATATATGTTACAAAGTTTTGCTATTATTGTGGGGACTCGATTCTTATCAGCCTTCACTCGAGTCGAGTAAAGGCATTCTGATGAGGACTCGAGTCGCGTTGAGTCATTTGCCTGCAGTGACTCGGACGAGTCGAGTCGAGTCGAGTCAAGTCGCCAAAAGGAAAACAGACGGCCGCTGTGTATGTATATAATGTATGTACATTTTGCGTTTATTTATGGTGTAAATGTATTATAAAATCAAACAAATGTATCGTTGAACATAATTCCCTCCTACATGACTCGACTCGACTCCATGATACAACAAACGTACACCGTGTCGTGAACTTCCTATAATTCCACCTTGTTTCTTTAACGTGTACATTGACGTGTTTTGTTTTCAAATAATTGTGACTCAAATTGACTCGAGCTAAAAAATTGACTCGACTCGACTCAACAATACACTGTGACTTGACTCTACTCAACTCAGCATTCTTGACCTGATGTCTCGACTCGAGTCACTTCATTAAAATGACTTGTTAGAATTATGCCTACGTTGGGTGCTTTATATAGGGGATTACCCCAGGCGTCGGGCAGAAGGCAACCTTTGTTGGACACGAAGCTCTAAAGAGAAAGAGTGTTCTGTCTCTGAAGAGCCCCATACAACGAGGACTAGTCACAGACTGGGATGCGCTGGAGAAGGTCTGGCAACACACCTTCGACAATGAACTGCGCGTGTCATCCCAGGAGCACCCAGTGTTACTTACTGAGGTCCCGCTGAGTTCAAATGGGAGTCGAGAAAAGATGGCCCAGGTAAGAAATGGTTAGATAGTCAGGCAGATCGGTGCAGCATATGAATGGTTAACTTGATGATAAAAGCATGACATTTAGCACACAGTCGGAGTATAGAGCTAGGGTCAGAGTATGTCATGAGAGAAACATACTGGCTATAGGGCCATAACAGATTTGACCTTATAGGTAGGTAGGTAGGTAGGTAGGTAGGCCTATAAATAATATGCAATGGCAGCCATATTGAACATTTGGAAAATTGCTTGTTATTCTACCTATATTTGTTCAAAGCACAAATCTGCGATGGCCCTACAGCCAAATGTCTATCTCCAGACATACTACGACTGTGTGCCATATTCCATGCTTTATTCATAATTTTGATTGACATTTTGTTTCACCAATCTACCTTAAAGAAAGCTTTTCCCCGAACCGGTATTTTCAAGAAATTGTACATTTGTAATGGACAGAGGGCGGTGTTTCAATAACATCGACTCCACTAAATTATTTGGTTCGATCTCTGATCCGTAAAACACGCAAGTTCTGTACATTATTTGTGCCCGAGCACATTAAAAGGAGTAAGTCGGAAAATTACCTTTTTGAGATATGTACACAGTAAGATTGTAACTTCCATAAGCTTTCTAATGATACCCATCATAAGCATGTACCTCATAGCCAATAACTCCTGAGCTACAGGCTTGTGATAGATATCATTATAAAGCATAACAAGCTGTTAAGTTGTTAAGTACACGCAGTTCAACTATTTTAATGTCATAATTTGCAATGATTTATACTGTTTCTGTTTTGCCTATCTTGCTTTTTAAGTTTCTTTGTACACCCATTCTTGAATATTCTAACCCTGCCTGAATAGGGCCTTCAAAGTTGAGAATAATTTACGGAGGAAGTGAATAACCAAAACAACAACAGTAAATCATCTTTAGAGAAAGCTACATTTGCCCAACTGTTTGGGTGCCCAATGTGGACGGGCAATTTGTTACACAGTTAGACGTGTTACTGGTAACTATTCGCTTAACTTTGGGTTAATTTCGCTTAAATTTGTTTGCCCAACCTTTTGTTACAGTGGACCAGTAAGCTACTCATGTTGCGAATGTGCAACATTATTAAGTGTTTCCCTCAACAATAATGTCTAAAAAGGAGAAGCGGTCATTCGAGAAAAGAGCACATTTTAAATAGCGAGTTTCAACGAGTCGGCACATTAATTCGAAAAAGTAAAATATAAATCAGTTATAACGCGCCACAGTCTCCAGCCTAGTCTCCGCATCGTACGCGGTACCAGTATCGGAAGGATTCGCCCTGAAGCACGCCACCTTGCGGCTGGACTTGGGGAGCCAAGAGTGACCGAGTACATGTCGGAGTCGGAGATGCTCCTCGCTCGAGGCTTGATTTCCAAGTCGGCAGGTTAACTGCCTCACTGAACCACGCGTACCGCGAGGGCAGTTGCATTTTAATCATCATTTTAACATCGCGCCCATTTAATTAGTTTCTTCGTTTCTCTTTCTGTATTTTCAGATTATGTTTGAAACCTTCAACGTGTCAGATTTATACCTTGCCAACCAAGCCAAGCTGTCAATGTGTTCGTCTGGCAGACTGACTGGAATGGTGATCCACGTGGGCCACGGTGCGTCGTACGCGGTACCAGTCTCGGAAGGATTCGCCCTGAAGCACGCCACCTTGCGGCTGGACTTGGCGGGCCAAGACTTGACCGAGTACATGTCGGAGATGCTTTTTGCTCGAGGCTTGATTTCCAAGTCGGCAGGTTGGTGTTTTTGTATAAGTAGGTTGAACGAAGAAATTGACTGGAGTGGGGTTTGAACATTATGCGACCATCAGATTGTCGTTTCGGTGATCTACCAACTTGGCTATGTTGGCGGTTCCCCATTTGGTGAATGTCTTACTTTAGGGGCACTAGTCAGTACCCATAAATACGCCTGTTAAATGCCATGTGGCCAGAGTATTAGCGATCTATAAGAAACAGAAAAAGGGATTCACGCAAAGACTTTATTATAGCTTTTAGGGCTGGATAGGTCAGTTGGTATAGTGCACCGGTGTCATTATGAACATTAGCCCACTGTTGCATATAAAATCGATAGGAACGTTTGTTTTCTGCTTCTGATTGTGTATTAAAATGTTGGAGATTGTTACAATGAGACAAACATTTTTGTAGTTGATCAAATTTCATTTGCCTCAAAATAAATTTTCTCATACAGCTGATCGTGAACTCGCCCGTGATATCAAGGAGCAAATGTGCCGCCTCGCCCTCCACTTCGAGCCCGAAATGGCCCGTCTAGCAACCGATCCTTCCCAGGCAAAAGCTTACCGCCTACCGGGAGACAATACCATCACGTTGGGTAAAGAGCAGCTCCAGTGCCCCGAGGCGCTCTTTCGGCCCGCGGTGATGGGACTCAACTCCCCCAGTCTCGGCCAACTGGCGGTGGACAGCATCGGGAAGTGCGAGAGCTCTTTGCGGAAGGACATGTGCGCCAATATCGTCTTGTCAGGCGGATCTTCGCTGTTTCCTGGATTTGCAGACAGGCTCAAGTTGGAAATCGGGCGGCTTCTTAAGCGGTCCACCACGACGGGCGCGCTAGAGGTGAACATCACCGCGCCTCCGGACCGGAGGTACTCCTCCTGGATGGGCGGGGCTATCCTCCCCACCCTCCCAACATTCCGTCATATATGGGTCAGCAGGCAGGAGTACATGGAGTCGGGCCCCGGCATTGTGCATCAGAAGTGCCTGTAAATAACGCTGGAAATAGACCAGATTCCTAATAAATTCAAATTCATGCACGCATGCGCATAAATAGGCCGGAAAGCAAGAAGCGAAATCGGCCCATTGAAAATGTACAGGGGTCCAACAAGTTTGGTCATTTTTTCTCAATTTTCCCAGGATTTGAAATCGGAAAGATGCATGAAATCATCATAGGTATTACTTTCTGGTCTAAGCGGGTTTTTGGGAGTACAGGTACAAAATCAAAAAGGATCCCTGGGGGGAAAGAAGCCCTGCTGATTTTCCTCGACCACGTGCGCACGGGACGAGTTTTGATTTTATACACACAGAAAAACCGCTTAGACCAGAAAGAAATACCTATGGTGATTTCAGCCACGTTTCCTATTTGAAAAAAGACCAATCCCGGAGAAATTGAGAGACAATGACAAATCTTTTTGGACCCCTGTACATTTTCGATGGGCTGATTTCGCTTCTTGCCTCCCGGCCTATTTATGCGCATGCGTGCATGAATTTTATTATTTTAGGAAACTGGTCTATGGTCGTTGAATAGTCTGCAAAGTGGCAAAATTTACATTGATATCTTCGGAGTTTATACTCTTCAGATACTTATACTCTTCAGATACTTATTAATTCATGATCCCTCCGAGTTTGTAGTAGCCGCGTCGCAGACGGCGGCCCTGTAAGCGCTTAGCGTTGTTGTTCATTCTTCCTATTCTTGTTGTGCCAAATTTGACTTCCGGGAACTTCTCGGAAAATGACAACCAACGCCGCACGACGGTGTCTTTTTGGTTGTAGTTGAACAGTGCATTCTGAACATTATGAAATTAACGCTAGTGAGAATTGCATGCGGTATTGTTGTACATTAACTGGACCAATGCAGAACGACGCGGCTCCTGTACTAATTCGTGTTTGAATATATGAATAATATGAAGCGAAGTACATTTATACACAGCTCTGCGATTCCTTACAACGCAACTTGTTTTCCCGCAGTCTTGTGAATCAATTATACTATACTCATAACACTCACTGTTATTTTTTTTTAAACCACTTATATTTTTCTTTTAAACAAATGAACGTGTAATGACCGTCAACTCATCTCGTAAAAATGTTTATCAATTTATTATTTTCGGTGATCACCCCTGAAACTTTATAAATATATGTTTTACTGCAGCTGATTTTCTTGCACCTGTTCGACAGACAGCTTCAGGTTTATTTGGAAGTGTGAATGAAGATTACCTTCTTAAGCCACAATGTGTTAGCCTGTGCGGCAATCGTCGTGTTTTCAAGAACCCACATTTTAAACTTGTGAAAAATCGTGACGTTGTTGTATTCACACAGAAGCAATGAAGAACACATACTATACAAATCCTATGTACTGTAAATCTGTAAACAAATAATAATATTTTGGTCGAAATAGGGTTTCAAAAAAAGGACTATTTATTCGGAGTAAGATAGGCCTATAGGCCAAACACAAATGGTCACGAGCGAAGTATTGCACGGGCCATAATGAGGATTCAACCAATATGGGTGAAAGGGACCAGAAAAGTCAACATTTCATATGATTTTTGGTACTGTATCGGCCGTTTACTAAAACCACCAATGTAACATGCTCTCAACCAATAGAAATTGCTAAACTGACCCAGGTTTTTATGAATGTTTTATTAAGTCAGAAATTCTATATATATCGATTTCAATGTATATTCCTTTTTCCGGGCTGAGTCGATTTTAAAGACATCGGGATTCTTTTTGAGGTTTACGCTTGCTTATTCTCAATTTGTTTTGATCTTTTTGGTAAAGAAAGGGTTAACAGAAAAATAACTAGTGCAGTAACTAATCTACTAACAGAAAATCGTGCAAACACCTTATAGGCCTATACAAAAACTAGTAAAATTAGAAAAGTGAGGAACTGTTAAGGTTTTAATGTTTCCTACGGACGATACGATTCAAACAAACACAGAAATACGATTTAAAATTACACCCATCTTTGAATAATAATTTGCACTGTGATCAGTAGTCTGGTTCCCAGACCAAATAACTCTGACTATTTCTGATGAATTTATAGGTCCGGTAGCCTCTACTGTCACGTGACGAAAAAAGGAGGAATGCTGCCTTTTCCCGAAAATGTCTTAAGTTTTCCAAATACGTTTTATAGATGGGTATTATCGTTATCGTTCGTGATGTTCGAGAGTTGTCGGTTGTAAGGTAAATAACGTTAGCAAAATAAACCCGTCGATATATATATATATTTTGGGTTTATCGTTATAATATGAATTGTTGCACATTAGCATTATCTATTTTTGTCTTCAATTGTTGTCGCCGGCGGCTACCTGACCCACAATTTAGACGTCTAGGCATAAACAATTGTCAGGCCAGGGAACCAGACTATGTGGTCAGCCTATCCGAAAACCCATCGTCGTTAATAAACGTCGTTATGGTAACTGTAATAATTGCCACGCTAATAAGCGAGGCAGCTGGACTTCAACACCATGCAAAAAGTGGTCCCGTTTTTCCTTGAAATAAAACAACTTCGACGGTACAAATTATTATCAGTCAGTGCGCAGCCTCCGCAAAGGTGTTTGCTACGTATGCATAACTCTCTCGGCAAATGAATATTGGCCACCACATTTCGAAATTAATTTCCCCGATAATGGGTCTTTAAAACAACAATTGTATTCATAGTAGAAAAGGGCTAAGCCTTTTGGTTAAACAAGATTTTCAATTAAAACCTGAAATATTTCGAGCAAAATATGCGTTGAAACGGTGCTTTCACTGTCGCAAACGTACGGTTGGCAAAAATGTTAATTTGTCTATATAAAATGAAAGTCTCTGAAGAAGATCTTGTTAAGATCGAAATATAAGGCCCTCTTAACTTATTTAAAATTAAAGACGGTAGACCAAAATAATTCATAATTTTGTAACAATTTTGGTTATTAGATTAACTTATCTTTGTAACCATATCAAGTGACCATATCACGTATACTTACTAGTCTTGTTTAAGCGTGCGCGTTCACGTCGTGTGCTTTAAAACGTACATGTACGTAGTTTTCGCGATATATAAACGAATACGTAAACACGTGTATTTCAGAGAGGAAAGTTTGTAATTTGACCGTATTTCGCCATACAATTTTAAATCGCCTGCCGAACCGGCAAAGATGTTAGTAGTATGGTTCGAAATCGTAACTCTTCACCTTTCTATAACGTATGACGAAAGTTGGATTCAACTTTCTCGAAACAGTCAGGGTCACTTACAACGTACAAGTGGTGTCGAACAAGTTCAAGGATAACCAATAACTTTTAATCCGAATAAATCATTAAAGATTGGCATCAATCGACGCAGAAATTATCGAAGTTTCACTTACTGTGTAAGTTTATCCTGAAACTACCGAACTCTCGTTAAAACCTCGTGAATTATCGAACGGCCGAGACTGCCAACTCACTGCAAAAAAACTGCACGACCGTACATTACTTCATTATGGGCAACGCTGCGCCCTGACTGTAACAGAATATAAAAAATGAAAAAAGATATTGCCTAATTCAAGCCACGTACTTCTAGAACATAACACCAATGTTTCCCTCTAATCATATACTACGCAAGTTGCTTCGAACGGCATTTCATTGTTAGTTCTTTTTTGTACCTGCCAGATTTAATACTTCCGTGTTTGTTGCGTAATACATTCATTCATTCATTCATTCATTCCAACATTTATTTCCAAATTCTTCAATACAACGTAAGCAAAGTGATAAAAGAATTTTAGGAATTGGGGGCACAGCCAAGTAAGCAAAGCTTGTGTTAGGGAGTGCCCATACAAAAAAATCACAATATAGTTAATACAGACAGAACAGACAAAGCACAAAGCACAAGACCAACAAAGACCGGGACAACAAAGACACACAACATTCCATTGGTTTGGTCCTACACTCAAGTAATAATGAAAATGAAAACAAGATTACGGGAAAAAAACAAACAAAAAAACAACAAAAAAATTATTTTGAAGAAGGTATGACCTAAGATTACGTCGGAAACTGAATAGATTCTGACTATTCCTTAAACTTACAGGTAATTCATTCCAGTGGAGAGGCCCAGAGTGTCTAATGCTATGTTTAAAGGCAGAGGTCCTAAACTTAAACAAATGTAAAAGGGAAGAAGACCTGGTGTTGTGGCTGTGAACATTATAATTTGGTTGAACCATATTGACAAAATGTTGGGGAAGTTGATTAAAATGGTGTTTATAAATAAAAACCAGTTGCTGAGAAACATTGATAAAGTTTATAGGAAGGAGATTACAATTTTTGAATAACGGGTTGGTGCTTGCTCGAAAATGACTTTTTAAAATTATACGGATAGCCTTCTTTTGTAAATGAACTAAATTACGTAGATTACTGGGAAACCCATTAGCCCAGACAATATTACAGTAAGAAATATAAGGTAAAATTAAGGAACAATAAAGAGTACGCAGAATAATACCTGGAAAAACTGATCTGAGACGGCTAATAATACCAATAGATTTAGAAAGTTTGTTACAGATAGCACTGATATGAGGCTTCCAAGTTAACTGGCTATCAATAACAACACCAAGAAATTGAGTAGAATCAACCTGAGGGATTTGTTCATTACACATGGTGATGTTAAAATTATGTAAACGTTTTTTGTTTCTGTTACAGAAAATCATGAAGTTGCATTTCTTATAGTTGATAGATAATCTGTTAGCAATGAACCAGTTAGAAAGCTTATTTAAATGAACATTAGCATCCTGAAATAATGTACAAAGGTCCTTGTTTGAACATAACACATTAGTATCGTCTGCATAAAGTATGAGAAAAAACAAGTTAGAGAAATTACAAATATCATTAATGTAAATGATTAATAAGAGGGGACCCAATAAACTACCTTGTGGAACACCGCATGATATTTCAGAAAAATGGGAAGTGGAATTGTCATAAATTGTACATTGGGAACGGTTGGATAAGTAGCTAGAAAACCATTCAATTGTCACACCACGAAAGCCATACTGTACTAACTTGTCTAGTAAAATACGATGATTAATTGTATCGAAGGCCTTCGATAAATCTAAGAAAATACCCATAGTATACAAATTATCTTCGAAACCATCAATAATTTTGTTAGTTAAATCAATCAAAGCCATAGCAGTAGACCGATTACTACGAAACCCATACTGGCCGTCATGAAGTAATTTAAACTTGTCTAAAAATTTGACCATCCTGTTGTACATGATTTTTTCAAACAGTTTAGAAAAACAAGATAAAACAGAAATAGGGCGGTAATTACTAATGATAGTAGGATCTCCACTTTTAAAGATTGGAGTTACTCTAGCCACTTTTAACTTGTCTGGAAAAATACCGGTGGTTAGAGACAAGTTAATAATATAACAGAGCGGTACACTAATACTCCTAATAACAGATTTGACCACTCTTGGACTAATATGATCAAAACCTGCTGCTACATCTTTAAAGGACCCGACAATTTTACAAATATCGAAAGAAGAGGTTGGATCCAGAAAAAAAAAAGAATTTATATTGGGCTGATCAAGGTACTGCATAAAATGGTTGGGGGCAGGAGGAATCTTTTTGTCCAAGGATGGTCCAATCTGAGTAAAATAATTATTGAAAGCTGAAGCTATTTCAGTGGAATCATCAATAGTCCTGCCCTTATAATTAAATTTCACTTGACGACGCACTTTAGAGTTTTTCTTCAACACAGAATTAATTATATTCCAAGTTTCTTTGATATTTGATTTGGCATTAGAAAACAACTCTGCATAGTACTTTACTTTCAATTCTTTAATAACAGTATTTAGTTTGTTACGATAACGATTGTAAGTACCTTTATTAACATTATTAGGAGTCAAGATAAACTTTTTATACAACTTATTCTTATACTTAATTGAATTCAAAACACCAGTAGTCATCCAAGGTTTAACATTGTGTGTTACCGTGGCATTTTGACGTAAAAAAACCTCGCTTATTAACAACGGTTCGTGGGTAGTTTGATCGGGTGCAGCGCCTGCACATTTCATTCTAAAATGGCTAAATTACAATAACGGGTAAAAATCGCGTGTCTTTATATAGTATTGCAAAATACACTCTGAAATTAAGGTTTGGATGATAATAATAAAACAATACTCTATTTCACGCAAAATGTTTGTCCGGTGTATTTATAGTTCGAATTATACAATCCACTCTGTTCATCCATAGGGCTACACACGGCACTATCAGTCCGATGTGTTTATAGTTAGAGTATAATCCACTGTATATAACAAATGAAATAAATCTGAGAGATGGGTTATAAATAGGTACCTGTAATCTCGTAGGAATACGTTTTGTTTTCCCTTGTATATACCATCACGCACAATGTATTTTTTTTTATGGATACCAAGGACGTCGTTAATAGTTGTTAGAATCAAACACAGACATACAATTTTACTTTCTATGCTTAGGTGGTTTTTTTCTAAACAACATAGTTGTGATTCGGCTTGCTAAATTGCAAGCTTCATTGTGTGTGTGCGCGCGCGGGAGTGTGAAACCGTGCAAAGTCGTGACGTAGTTGCTTGGCGACCGGCCTGCTGACGGTGCCAAGTCAGTGATGACGTCATGCCCATAATTAGCCTCTCCTTTTCCTGTATGAGGGCACAGACCGTGGGCTCAGCCAGCTCATTATCCATAATGAGACCAAAAAGCACAGTACATGTACATCAATGTAATCACCTCTTTTGCAATAGCTGATTTTTAAGTTATTGATTTTTGTGTGGGGGAGCGCCCTTCACTTGTAACTGTCTTTTTTTTCCTTGAGTTAATATCCAACCAATATCGGCTCTGTCTATTGAATCGCTCCAAAATTATGCAAACAGAATGAGGGTCTATAATGTCAGCCTACGGTTCTGTTGAGAAAAGATCGATTTTCTTTATATTACGAACACGAGAGAGCTCATGACAGAGAGATGACGAGCAAATCACGTTCACAGTGGCAAACGCGAATTTGCTTATTAGACTACCGGTATCAAACGGGAAGTTATTTTTGAAGTGGTCATATTGTAAACACGAATTACACATATGCCATATGTTAGCATGACAAGAGGACCCCCTTGTGTGTTACATCCTATAATACTCGGCTACCAGACTACTGATTCTACTTGAAAGAGTTTATTTTGTAGTCGGGATTTAATCTCGTGTGAGATTCCTTGATTTTTATTTTACAAATACAATTTTTTTTTTTAGAGTTTAATATTAATTACGTAAAATGCAACAAAACAGACGTAAAAGCGGTAATAAATAAAACTTAAGCGCTTTAATTTCGTCTTGGCCAATGAACATTGGTTTAATTCGAAGCTGTTACATATATTTATCGTTCTCTTGAGAAGATGTGAAATATATTTTTTTTGCGCAAATTATACAGAGCCTAAAATCCAAAAGATAGACAATTGAGGGATTAGGTGCCATAGGCCAAAAATAACGGCAATTCACAGAGACTAAAATATGCAGTGTAGAAAGTAGACAAAATCGTGATTAATAATGGACGGCTAAATTAACTTGAACGTTGGTTGGGGGAAAACAAATCGAATGCACTGCGACCCTCATTAAGGTTGCACGCTGTTGGCTAGTGGCCACAGATCACGAAATTATACATTAACGCAGCGCTATCATGGGAATTACAACGATATAATCATATGAATGGACGTCTCGACGTCTGGGCCAATCGCGGTGCAGAGAATCGTGGAGACGGTGCTCATTATGTCTGAGGGTACGCACGTACATCAGCAGTCCTCCCACAACAACCACTGCATCATCAGCCAAGCAAGAGGAACTGAGAGGATAAAGCATACATCCTAAATTCAGTGTCGACTAATAATCTTGGAAAGAGCGCCGATTTTTGTTGAGGGGTCGAAATTCGAGCATTTGTGTGTACATTGAAACAAAAAAACGAACAACGGATTCGACGGATTAGCGAGGCTCGGCTATCAAGGAGAGGGGTTCAGCGGGAGGATTTTACGGCGCAAGGTGGTCTGTGCGGTGCGGTGCGGTACGATGGTGGCAGTGGCATCAGGCGGCTTAGTCAAGATGCTGCCGATGGTTGGTCTGTGTCTTCTCGTCTGGGCTGTCGGTGGTATCAACGCGGCTCGTGGTGACGTCTACACCAATAGCTTCTTGGTGGAGATGCACGATGGTGCCGGAGAGGCTGCCCATAGTATAGCCAAGAGACATGATTTTGAATATCGGGGAACGGTGAGTATGTACTTTACCTCCCGGAGAGAGCAAACCCTTAATTATACATGCCGTCGACTGCATGCATGCCTCCAGTGAATTAGGTCCACTCTATTTCACAAAATGCATTCAGATCACTCGCTGCCCTTTCGCGCAATTTTGTCGAGAGGTCACTGCCAGGTTATAAAAATGGCTTTAATATTAAAGGTCTTTATATTTAGATTTCAATATGTTCAGATCATTATTTTATCGTTAAAAAATAATCTCCAAATGCAAGAAATAAAATCGAACACAGTTTACGATGTTAAAGACGGAGCGTGTATGAAAACCAATCCATCTTCAAAAGACTGCATGCAGTCGGATGCCGTGCATGTATACACGCACAGTTTTTTCCGGAATTCAAAACGGATGACAGATAAATACGTCCAAAGCAAGGCCGGAAATGTATGTCAGCGACCGGGTCACAGCGAGCGAAGGCGGAAATATGAGGGTGTGCTACCCCCAGATGCCAGCATGAACCCACCTGGGATTGAAGTTCGTGAACAAACAATTCCACGCCTAGGTCCGGTCCGTGTCAAAATAAATCCCGGCGCGAACTATGGAATCCCAGTATGTTTTTTCCCTTTTATTTGTAGTAGTTCCTGTGAAGTATTCGATGAACACAAACATTTTGAAATAATATAGAACATGGATAATAAGACAATTTTCTCAGCCTCGTCATTAGTCCACCCTGCAAGACATCATAAACAAATCAACGCGCTAAATCATTCTTGACAATGCATGACGCTTTACATTATTTGCCAAGTCATACCGATGAATTACTTCCACTACTGTTTATAAATATCACAATGGCTTATACATAGTCCATTTACTTTATTTTTGGAGTTTGTAAACAGCCACTATTAGTAAAAATGTTTGGGACGTGTGGCCTAGTGGTTAGGGTTTGTAACTCATGGTCAGAGGGTCGGGGTTCGAATCCAGCTGCTGGCCATATGCTGTGTCCTTGGGCAAGCCACTTGCCTCTCTCCACCCACGGGTACACATGTATACCAGCATTAATTGCTGAGTAATCTGCGATAGACTAGCATCCCATCCAGGGATAATAAAAATATAAATGTTCCCAGTCGTTTCATGCTGAACCACATTGGATTTACTTTATTTTAGTCTATTTTCATAATGTGTACTTCATCATCGTCCTCTCGCGCCTATTTTTTTCAGTTCAATCAACAATCCAGTAACTAGCAGCAGTTTGTATTCCTCTTTGGTATTTTGATAAACATGATATCACGACAACCAGTGCCCTTTACTTAGTGTCAATGGTTGTGCCCAGGTATTTGTAAGTGTTCGCAATCTCAATACCTCCCCCTGCAATACAAACATAATCAGTTAATGGATTAAATGCCTATACTTGCGAAGTCGAACGCCGTTTCTTTTGTTTGTATTAAGTTCAATTGTTCTTTCTTGCGCCAAACGCCAAAGTCCTGTATAGATCGCCTATAATCCTCTTCTGTGTTTTTTGTTTACCTATAAGCCCGAGAATGACCAGTCATTAGTATATAATGGAGAGAGAAATCACACATCCCCGTGGTGTTCCTGTGTTTATCACTATGGGGTCTGACAGAGTACCGTTCACTTTTACTCGATGAGTTCTTGCAGAGAGAAAGACCCATAATCCAGATAATTCGTAAAGATTCAAAAAATAGATAACAAACAAATCTATCTCGCCAAATTTCCCGTAAAAATCATGAATTTTCAATAAGAAAGGAATTTGTAATAGAAACGTGAGGCCGCAGTTTCTTTTTGGTGTCGGCAGCATTGGGATATTTTCGTGAACATCTGCTCTCTAAAGAATTCTAAAATCTCTGCGGCTTTTTTTATGCGCGTCACGTTTTTTATGTTCAACGGCCCGTGGGCAAATATCAAGGAATCCAATTATTACAAGAAATGCCCACGCTTTTTTTTTTTTTATAATGAGTTTGGGGGAGGCAACCACATTAAAGGTAAGATCTGGATGATACTCGCATATTTTTTTCCCCGTCAATGAATTTATCCCCGACCCTTTCAAAATTAAATTAAAATTTACATGATATTGTAACATTTTATGCTTATTTTATCATCCATATTTAGGGCCATTTCATGGTTGAGATCTTCTTGAAAATACAGTATTATTTAAAATAAAATCAACCTCACGAAAAAGGCCTAAAGCCGTCGGCTCGGAGGTGCCTGGACGTTCAATCGTAACCTTTATGAACTAACCAAATCGATAAAATTTGTTATTGCGCCAATAATTATAATGTGACTCGCGTATTAATTTTGCGATGTTTGCTCTGGGTACAAATCGATATGCGATGCACGCAGAGCGTCAGGGTGGTGGTTCAAATATACATTAGCGCGTACAACTTGTTGATGCTATTTGCAGTCATACAACAAAGCAACTGACCAAATTACTGTTGAAAAGCTTTGTTGTTTTACAGATTAACTCCCCGTGAAATTATTACTGCTGGCATGCTGTCATTTTGAAGAAAATAAAAGGTCATTTCGTTTGGAGACACACGCACTAGTATAGTACCTGCCCCGCACAATAATGGTCTGCGGAACTTGATGTGTACGTAGCTCTACGGTCAACACAACTGAGGATGCCCATTGGTGGGTTCGAACCCAACCATTGTAAACAAAAATAGTTTGAGTCTTAGTCATTTGCAAAAAACAATATTAAAATACTATAGTGTGTAGCTTTCTGGAAGCAATTTTTTGTCAAAAGTCAAAAGTTGCGTTCCACTTGCACCATTTGTTTTGGGACACCATGAATACGCAACAATTAACACTGTGACTGCCGAAATAAACCAGAACATCAAATAAAGCGAGTTAACCAAGACAAACCGAATCAAAGTGAAATGAACCAAAAATAACCGGACGAACCCACAGCCTTTTTCCCGCCTTATTGCCTTACCATTTGGCATTAACTAAATCCTCTTTTTCTTATCGTCTCGATGTAGCATGCATGCAAGATGATATCCCCCACTTCTCTCGCTCGTTATCTGTTCATCACTCACTGCTTATTCCTCTCCGTTCCCTCTCAACATCGTAGTGCTAAAATCCATTTACTCCCTGTCCACCCACTATGTATGTATGTTTTTTATTTTCCCATTTGTCCCCCAGCTGTGCTTCAACCAAGAAAGGGTGTTTTTTGTTTTCACGATCTCTCGCTTAGCATTTGTTATTCCTTCCGGCTATAGCTGCCGCTCGCAGTATAATTTATTCAAAATGTTATCTCCTTTTTCGTGTTGGGGCTTTAGCATTTCATTACGCTCTCGGGGAGCTGATGGCTAGCTCTTAAAAGGTCAAACTTGCCAGCCTCGGCTATTTTGTTGCGACAATGGGCTTAGAAGGAACGAATCAATCTAAGCGTTTACACGACACAGCTTATTTTGCGGTGAGACGGTGATACGGTATAGCAGATGTTCTCTTGCATGGCTAACAATTTGACGACAACTCTATCGATTAACTTTAATTTCACAGATTGATTGTCAAGATGTAATTCAACAACGACAATGGTTTGGGTACTATTTTGGTCATGATATTCATCACTTCAAAGTGGCATCGTGTTATTCATCTTTAGTTAGGATCAAGACCTATAGTGCAAATTTAATGATAGCCGACAATTCCCGTCTAATATTTGCTCTCATCCAAACGTTCTCGTGTTGTTTTGATATTTTTCATTACACACAAAACAAGATCACTTACATTGAGATCCAATTTTCTAAAAGCTCGTGGATTCGAGCCAATCAGCATTATAACACAACACCGCGCACCAAAAAAGGGGGATTATCCTTCGGCTTTTGAACGCAGAACTTGAAACCGACAGTTCATTAAAATAGGAAACCAATTTTCGAAACTCAAAACCTCCGTCTTGTGTAAGTCAGTTTCTCCCTCAGCCGCGGTCGTCCGTGTTTTTCAAAAAAGAAGAAGAGGAATTTGCGTCAGTTTGCATTCTTTACGTACTCCCCCTGCTCAAACAGGAAGTGTTTGTTAGAGGCGGTATGAGCTTTGTTTGGAAAGCAAGCTCGCTTATCGTGGTACTTTACCGCATCGCCGTATCGCCCCCGTTGCTAGGATGGACAGGTGCGCATCTAACGAGTTTTACTCTGGGAACAAAATAGTCTGACACTATTTTTTCTTGTTGCAGACATTATGATGCTTTATGTGATCCGTCGCTCTATAGTTATTCTGCAGGGTACATTTTGTTTCCTTTTCACACGAGATTATCCGATCAAGTTGGTAAGAAAATCCTTTCTAGTTGAATGGTAGTCTTGCTCCTAGACTGAGTTTTTCATTTTGTTCGGGGCCCGATTTTGTTGATTTATAGATGCTCTGTGGTGCATTCTGAGCTATTGTTTAACCCTTGAAATGAAAGCAGAGTGACACATTTTAACCCTATTTTATGGGGGGGGGGGGGGGGGGGGGGGAGGGGGGGGGGGGGGGGGGTCATACACAAATTGCACCAAATGCTTTTCGAATGAAACCAGTTCATCATCCCAAATAATTAAGAAACAAACATACAAAAATTGCACCAAATGCTTTTCGAATGAAACCAGTTCATCATCCCAAATAATTAAGAAACAAACATAGTCACTTATATTTACCCTTTTTCTTTAATGCTAAAAGAATGTGATTTTCGTAACTTAGTAAGATTCCGTGACTACGATGCCTCCACTGTCTAACAACTAACACTGACCGTGTAGTTTGTGGTTATCTTGTTTTGAAGGGCATAACCTAATAGGTCTCCTCTCGCTCGTCGTCGTTGCCTTAATGAGTTCCGGTGACCGGAGTATTATTACGTGCATGCGCGCGAAACTCTCCCGTTCTCCCTCCCCCCTCTCTCCCTATTTGTCTTTGTTTAGGAGACCCTCTTTGGGTAATTATGTAGAGGGCATCATAAAATATTCCAATATCCAACAATCTAAGATTGCTTACAATATCGATTTTGTCACTTTGTCAGAACGGTAATGTCGATTTAAACAGGGAAGCGTGGAGTGTCATATAGAATAATCAATGCACAATACTTGGTTTTTCTTTCTAGCTAGCTGTCTCGTTAACAGTATATCGTCATCAAACATGTTATATTTAATTATAAAGAGACACGTGTTGACAATTAGAAAACAAACCCAACTTATCAAAGAGCTGTACAGTGCATTATTGTATAATTTTTTTAAATGGTGTAAATTGAAAAGAACATTTGTGACCCACTCTATAAAAATTAGTCTGATATGTTAACAATGTTTTGTTTTTTTCAATTTTACAGTTGGTCAGAAAAAGCAGAAAATAAGCTTTCATTTGATATATGGCACAACTCAGTAGTGTAATGCATTGGTCTTTTACAATTTTGGGAAATTATATTTTTCTCAGTTATATTCAAAATGTCTTTGAAAAGAAATGAAAATTTACAATTGTAGTGCTTTATCAGTGCTATGGTAAGAGAATGACAAAACTTGTATTACATTTATTTCAGGGATTAAAACAATCTTTTCAATCGATCAGATCCTAAAATATTATAGGAGTCGGAGAAACCAAAATGCCTTGAAACAAAAATATTATTTGTTGTAAAAAGAATCACCTCCGAGACAATAAACAGCCCTTTACGTAAACATGTATTTCGCGACATTAGACTCATTTTTGCAGAGTGGGTCACATTTAACGATACCTTTCTTCTTTGGTGACCTTCCGCAACATAATGTGGTTTCATTGTATGCATGCTTTCTATTATCTATAGCCGCACGTAAACGCAGCTAGCGCCGCGGCCTTATTAGTGTATGTAAAATCACGTCAACAGGATCTTAATGACGCAAGCTGAAGCCATTTTACGTTATTGTAAACCCATGACTATATTTAGCGGGGATTTTATTTATCTGTTTGTCACCTGGCCCCACTGTTTTCAATATAATAATAATTGTTCAAAGGTTTACAACCCTTCAAAATAGTTATATACGGCAGAAAGGTGTTGGAGTTGTGCCTTTGATGATAAAAGGCATGGAATTTGGCACACAGCCATAGTATGTCATGAGAAATATTTGACCTTTGAACAAAATATGGGTAGAATAACAAGCACAATTTTCAAATTGGCTGTCAAATTTCGTGCTTGTATCATCAAAGGCATAAATCCCCCAAATATTTTTTTCTATCTGTCCCACTAATCAAATCAATCATGGATGCCAACAGAAAAAGCAAGAAAACGGCGTTTGTTTTTAACCGTCGGGCAGGTGTTCTTGTATTTATGTTATTTTCTTTGCGATTACCTGCCGGCAATTTGCGATTCTTAATTGTGTGGTTCTCATGTATTGGCTGTCTAGGGGTTATCATGTTATGTTCCGTCGTTCTATTCAGGCACAGGGCGCTATTTAAATATCGCCTATTGAGTTCTCATTGTATATTCGTCTATACATGTATACTCTCGGATGATTATTAAGCTCACATTGCCTTCCGCACCATTCCGCTATCATCATTCGCATCACGTTCTAACTTGCAACTACATGAAGACATTAAATTATGTTATACATCGGAACATCTTTCTAATACTGGGTAACACTAGGAATGGGCATGATGTAATTTTGCATTCAAAGCGGACACGGTGTGATTTAAACATTAGTTTTTCTAAATAACATCAAAATGCTCCCAATTGACACCCTCAGTTCAAATTCACATACGGTGGAATCTTGGCATCTCGCTGCACGACTTTCAACCGTAAAATTTACGAAATTATTTTTACAGTGCATTTCTGACTAAGATGGGAACAGACTAGTTGAGCTGCTCCCACGAAATCAGAGTAAAGTTGACTTTTGATATTTTGAGATATTGGTATTTCTAGATTCCTTGAAAATGATATATAATTTATTGGGTATAGGGTATTTTAAAAATATATAATATTGACGTTACACGTCCTTTAATTTAATGTTCTTCCCGTGTGACCAAGACTCGTTCTAATAAATGTTAAAAAAACGTAAGCTGCATGTATGATTACGCCCCTTCCAAATACACACAATACTTGGTAGTTCTAAAGAAAACATATGTGGTAATTGTATCATGCCAAAACCCCCAAAACGATTCCCCACTGTCGAAACGGCTATATTCAATCATAACTCAATATAGCATAGCGCGACTTCACGCCGTTTTCGTGGGAGCAGGTCACATTATAACACCCACCGTGACACTTATTACGATGTATTTTCGTTGACTTCGTATGAATAACATTTGTTTTTGTGGTTCTATTTTGTTAAGGTACTGGGCAAGGATAACCTGCATCATTTTGTGCATAAACGGAGTTCACTGCACGCGCACCGGCGGCGGCGTAGCACTGAGCATGTGCAGACGCTAGAGGCGGAACCCATGGTAAGTACCGAGGCAGACATTTTGCTTAATTTCCCGTTAACGGACGCATTCAGGCTCGGTCAAAATGTTGTGCCTGGGCGAAAACACAATCATACACACACAAGAGAGCTAGTGTGTTTGGCTTCAGGGTGAAAAAGTTCTGTCATCTTGAGTACGCAGCTTGAAACGAAGCAGAAGCTCTCTACATTACTTACCGAGCAAAATTTTGAGTAGTAAAATTCAATACTGGCTTGCCTTGTTGACTATAGCCAACGTGATGACTCTCTTCTGGCCGTCACCGACAGAAGGTACTTGGCCTTCTGCATAATCCGTACTACAATGTACAGTCTGTCAAAACAAATATTGCAAACGAAATATGACGGAGTGCTAGACGTAGAATATGTAACCAACATAGATAATATAGGTATGGTTTGAATTATTTTAAAATGAAACACCAAACGTCCAAATAATTTTTGAGAGAGTTATGAGTAATTCCACAAGGGAAATCAAATTGACCATGTGTCCAAGTTTTCAATTGTAGGCATTGGGACAATAGCCTCCCAGGTATCGTGCTGATATTGAGCCAATGTTGGGCCAGCAAAACGGTATTGTCGGGCCAACATTGGGTGCCAAAAGTGGCCCAGTGTAATATTTTGTTCATCGGCATCTTTTAGGCTCATCGTCAAAGTTGGTCTAACGTTGGCCCGACATTACAGTTGGGTCAACATTAGATCACTGTTGTCCCAATCATAGTGTCAAACGTTGAACCAACATCACTCCATCCGAGTTTAATATGTTAGCCAGCACGAACACATTGGGAGATATTGGGACTATGAGCAAAATTATACAAGCCCAACATTAGCCCAACAGTACTCTTTAGATTTGGGCAATACAGTGTTGGCTCAACGTTTATCAGAACAGGGGAACAACGGTGGTCCAACTGTAATTTTGACCAATATTGGCTCAACCTTTACATTGGGTCAACAAGATGCCAATCGGCAAATGTAATAAGAATCCAACGCTTCATGTTAACTTACTTCATTAATTTGATAGTCACTATTGGGCTAATGTTGAATCATGACTTACATCAAACCTTGGTTAAGCATTTGCTTCATACATACGACCGAAATTGCCATTGAACATTGATGTTCAGGAATTGGACACGTGTGTTTAGCTGCTATTCACCAACAGCTCACCCACATTGCAACACATTGCACATCCAAACAAATTAAACAAAACTTGGTTAATTTGACCTTTCTTGCACTTATAATTCTGTCAACAAGTATCAGATGTGTACGTTTGATGTCTCAATTTCAAGTGGAAACATGTATCTTTCAAAGCATTATTATCTATGTTGGTATACACAATCTACGTGTGGCATTTTTTCTTCTTTTTTATAGACACGCTGTATAACCGAATTAAAGGTAGTATACACCATTTGCAAGCACTACTAAACAAAACTACTGAATAAATATGAAATAATTGACTTGACTGTAAGTTAATACCCGTCTCAAAAGGCAAGCTGTGAAATCACAGTATTTGGTGTGCTCTAGTTTTCAAAAAAAGATTTCCCAACCCTAACCCTAACAGCAGTGTTAGGGGCAGGTACCAGACTGCAATAACAGCACACTTTGTTTGTTATAGCAGTCTACGAACACACAACTTTAAACATGTCAGTGTCATATCACACATGTAACAAAAACAACGTATTAGTCTTGACTTAAATTGTTGATTCTTGCTTAGTTCGTGGCTTTCAATGACATTCCGTGGATAGCTGTGACAATAGTTCTTTGTTATAAGTAATGCGTATACAAAAAAAGCACATTCATTTTCGCTTCACCGCTTTGGTCATTTAAATTAATTTCTTAACCGTAACGTTTGAGAGTAAACAGAACGTAATGGAATGACGACAGCGTCAAATTAATATCGACTTTGTTTTTTTCAATGCAACGCCGAATTTCACGAATTTAAAGGTAGGATACAAAGTTGTTAATTGCTCAAATTATCACGATTCACGAATAGGTGAATTGGGGGGGGGGGGGGGGGGTGTTTTATAGTAAATATCGTTTCACTGATCTGTTCGAAGTTTTAAAATCATGAATGCCGAGGAAAGCAAGAAAAACGGCGTTCGTTTTCAACCGGCGTCGGGCAGTGGTTCTTATATGTTGTTTTGGGTTTTTTTCGCGATCGCTGTTCGGCGATCGTGATTTGTTTGGTATAACATTACCTTTTTTTTCTGAACAATTCTAGGATATCTAGCGCAATCATTTTGCTGGATGCCTACAATCATTATTTAATTTCAAATTAGTAAGATAATCATTAATAGTTCGATAGTAAAATTGTTTCTGCAAATGGTGTATCCTACGTTTAAGACAAATTTAGGACTGCACCATTAAATCCATTGGTAACAGGTTTAAATTAAATTTGAGAATTGAGCTCGACGATGTCAGGAACGAAATTAAAGTGTATAGTTATAAGGAATTTGTGTGATATAATTGTTAAAATAACTGGGAAAACCCAATGCCAATTTGATTTCCTAGCCAAGTTCTCGTGTAATGAACGATAACCACCTTGCATTATATTGTTAATTGGGACAAAATATCATTGTACCATTCATTCAAAAGAAAATCAAAGCAATAACTACATTCACGGTTGTCAGTTAAGGTGTCCACACTTTAAGATTTGCAATTATCGTTGTAATTACTAAGTCACCGTTATGGATGATGCAAGCGCCAATTTTGTGAATCTGTTATCATTAAAAAACGTTCAGAGACCATTCATCAGAGACCATTCATTAAAACACGTTCAGAGACCATTATAATGTGACCTTTTTGCAAAATCGACTATCGTTTTCGGCAGTTGGAAAGGGGGGGGGGGGGGGTAAATCGATTAGTCTTCTTCCATGTTCGGAGTAACATACGATGATTTGAAAAACAGCACTCGCCAGGGAACTCAAATTAGATTTTACGCGAGGCCTATATTTGTGACCAGGGTATTTTGCTTACCGACACGGAATGCTTATTGAGTTACTGTCGTTAACGGTCGTCTAAGTTCACGCTCCTCTTTACATACAAGACAGTATGGCTGGTTCTCAAATATTCTATTCCCAAACGATCTCCGGATCTCCGGGCTTCGGGGTATTTGTTCTAGGGGGAAATCAAGTCCCAAATTTTATCAGGTTTATATTGTTTTCTTTAAAACAAAATTGTTAAGTCAAAAATCTTATTCCGTGCACCGAACTCAGATGTCGTTTGGAAACAAAAATCAGTGATTATTCTGACGCACGTACTTTCGCACGGCCGGTGTGATATGAAAATCAGACTCTTTTCCCTATTGGTTGAACCCTCTCATGTGACCGACCACTCTCCTAATTATCTTTACTTTAGGCATACGCAATACTATACCAATGAGTCAGTATTTTATAGAGTCTGACATTCATGCTACACCGGTCTTAGAGTCAGATGTTTTAGCAAGTTAGATCTTGGATTTGCTTCCTCTAAATTTATTATTTTGTAATTATTTCGAGCTATTCTTGGGTTAAATTTTCTTAGTATTATGGATGGGCCGACCGACGTCACGACGTAGGTTGATTCACGATGTTGGTCACGCTCCATCCGTGGGGAAGTGTCGGGGACACCACGGAAATTATATTCTTATATCAATGCAATGTTTAATGTACATTTGAATGACGTTTAGAATTGTATGGAATCCCCCCCCCCCCCTAAACAAATATATATATAAAAAAAAAAAAAAAAAAAACGCTCGTCCTTATTTGAAATTTAATAAAATCCGATTGTAAAACAAACAAAAGTATAATTGAAATCCCTTCGAATGTTTTCAATTGTTTTCCGAATGTTCTCAGTGTAGAGTATGTCTTTTTTTTGCTAATAATGAGGAAAATGTGTCGTCTTTTTCTCTAAAAAGATAGCATCGGTGGCTATAGAACCACTAAGTCCGTTTGCCATTCATGTACTAACAGGAAATACAATTCACTTCCTCTTCCTGCTAAAGTCTCTATAATGTCAAACTCTCCTGTAGAATTATACTGAAAGGCCGTGTAAGTCAGGCAAAGTTACATCTAGAAGTGAGATATTGCACTGTAAATGAATACAGAGTGGAAGTGTGCATAAGCTTTCGTAGCTACAACTACTTCATCAGATGCAATGAAGAAGGGCCTCACCTTACAGAGTTTTTATATGGGCAATGTACAGTGAAAACGAGGGTGAAGAACAATCATTTACCAATAGTGTGACAAAAAGGCACAATATCTATTAAACCTATAGTTGAATATAGGCATTTTTTTGGGTGGCTTTTTGTCATACACCATTGATAATTGATTGATTTCCACCCTCTGTTTTTACTGGACATGTACCCTATAAACCTTGTATGATAAGGCCCCTTTTTATTATATATGATGAAGTAGCTGTAGCTACGAAAGCTTATTAACACTTTTCACTCTAATGAATCATTTAAAGTGTTATCTTACTTTTATATACGTAACATTATACAAAGACGATATCCTTATCCCCCTCAAACGTTCCGCGCCAAGTAAAATTAACACCACACAATTCTCTATACGATGTTTGACGTTTGCTTGTCTGTGGTACCTCCATAATAATTATTTCCACCCAATTTGATCCGAACGATTTGACCGTGTTCTCTGCTCAATCCACAATTTGGCGGGCAAAGCAAATTATCATTCGGCCATATGGTAGAGTGGGAACGTGTGACGTAGGTTCACTCAGTAATTGCTGTAGATAAAACGTATGCACTCTGAGCACGCACCGCCGCTGTTATTGTAAATAGCACTACGACCAGCCATTGTTTGTCTTTTGTTGCATGGTATTTGCACCGAGAATCTATACGGGTGCTAATGTCCAGAACGAATGCGCAATGAGTTGCTGACGTCAAGTAAGAATGCCGATTAATATTAAAGGAGAAGACTAGCGATTAACGTTTTAGTTATTGAGTTACAAACGCAAGGTGACAACGGAAAGGCACATGTATCAGTGTTGTAAAGAGTCACTGTTTTTTGTGTGACTCGAGTCATTTGACAGAAGTGACTCGAGTTGAGTCGAGTCGGGTCACCGTGTGGAGTCGGGTCGAGTCACAGTGTGCAGTCGACTCGTGTCGAGTCGAATCGAATCAATTAGCTCGAGTCAATTCGAGTCACAAACATTTGAACACTATGGGTATGCACCCTTAATAGTTGGGGAAAATGTGATAGCGTTGCACTTGCAGTGGTGGCAGTTTCTTAGGTGTTATTACCCTTTAAAAAATGGCCGCCCAATTAATGCTTGTTAACACATAATTAATCCGGTGATAAATATATTGGCGGTAATTTTGGACACACAAATTGAAGAACAAAAAAAGGTTGCCACTGCTCACACTGCAAAAGATGCTACCACTCACCTTCCAACTCTATGTGCATGTGCAAACCACCTTGCCAAATATCACTATAAACTTATCTCGATTATTTCCGTTGGCCCAAATGTCCGACCCGAGGCTGGTGGCCTAATTTCAGAAAGTACGAACCAAACTAGATCCCCATCATGATTTCTATCATGGTCTCCATAGTGATCTTGTGCTGCATCACGTCTTGTATTTCGAGCGTAAAGGAAATAGTACATGTATCTTCAAACATACAGGACGATGTAAGGAATCGCGTTGAGGAACTTAATTTTGGGGAAACAGTAATGTTACTGAATCGTGCCGTGGAATGACATCCAAGGTGACTGAATTTAGCACCTTCGGGGGGAGGGTTTTAAAGAACAAGGTTTTTTAGCAATTCACTTCACAAGCTACATGACTTTCAGGTTTGCATTTTGCATTAAGGCAGACAATTAACGTGATCGACCTGCAGTGGTGAGATGTGCCAAGGAGGATATGCACCACCGCTGAGTCTTTTGTGTTGAAATAAAAACAGGTGGACATGTGTAGGGTGATGCATATGGTGTTGAATCCGAAATGATTAACAGTTGTTTTAACAAATTTCCCTTTGAACCTACTTGTCTCATGTCTAGCTGTGTCCAGTGTTTTACCAAAGGTGCCCCAAGACGACTTTTACCTAATATAGGTTTGCCCAGCTTTTAGAAACCTTTTTCATTCAAATTTACCAACTCTCACATTCAATTTTGTCCGAGAAAAAAACCCACACGCTTTTTTTCCATACCAATTTAGTCATTCAATTTCACATTTTGGTCACTGTATTTGGGATCATTCGTCTTAACTTGCCGTCATGTACATGTATTTAATGTTGGCATGGCGGCATTTGGAGAGCCACTCGATTGTGATTTAGTTCACATTTGGCAATCCTTCAGGGGTGTTACTATGTCATGTTTTGTTTTATGTCATTTTTTTCATCTGCTGTACCTTTTTATGTTTGCCCTGAGAAATAATTAATGAGATGATATGAAATTTATGTGTGCTTGACTTATCGCACACCATTTTACCTAGCATAAGTCTGAAATTGATTGGTAAAATACGAATTTTATCTCTGAATGCTGCCTTAGGCAACAGCTTAGACGTATATTTGATCTGTAATGACGAATATTCCCGAAACAATGTTTAAATAGAAGTGACAACAATTTGAAATTGAACGGTAAAATGACTAAATTCGGTTCGGTAAAAGCATCTGATTATTTTTAACGGATGGAATTAAATGTGAGACTTTAAATGAACAAATGTTTCTAAATAGCCTGGAAAACCTATTATATTATCTTTTTGTTTGTGGGACACCATGTATAGTTCGATTCTGCTCATCGACTGAAACCTATAACAGTTATACCCATTGCCACTGCTCAGTAATTATACAACATTTTTACCCAATAATAACTGCTCTTGGTACGCGCAGATCAAGCGGGTCCTCCAACAAACGGGATTCAAGAGGGACAAGCGAGGCTTCAAGGACCTACACCAGGCGTTCACAAGGTTCAGGCGGGAGGCGGCCGCCAAGACGACAGGCCAAGACACGGGCGGTGAATCGGGTCAAGGCAAGGACACCGATGAGAATTGGACGGACTTCAACGATCCGCTCATACCTAAACAATGGTTCCTGGTGAGTTTGTGGGTTGGATTGTTGTAAGCATTTTAATGCATTTTCTTTTCTGGAAGCAAGGTGAAGCCAATTGGTATCAAGACTAGTTAACAAAATAATGATACTCTTTGAACCTTGCCGATGAACGGGGGAGGGGGCATCCGACATAGCGCTCCTCGCGGCGACATTACTGACAATAGCTAGGTATCGATATTGTAGTATAGAGCCCAAAACAAGTCCATCAATCGGCTTAATTCCCGGGGGTACTTATGGTACTTATGCGAGTCTTAAATGTTGAAAGTGAATTTTTGTGCTCGTACAGAACCGTTGCCCTAAACTCGACAACCGCCATACACAATATATTGACCGATGGGGGAATTTGTGCATGGTTCATTTGCCGACTGCGGCTCTAATTGTATATCCAATTTGAAAACTCCCAGTGCTGAGGTGTTGTGCCGTGCCGAGCAATGTTTCAGAGCACGTATTACTTGGCGTGTCTCGACAACAATTTAGATTCACAAGTCAGTGACGCACGAACAGGACTGCTGCGTGACATTTTGTCCAGCGCGCTGCCTTCACGCTCCGCTGCAGTATGACGCCATATTGAGCATTTTAGTCGAGCACATGCACACCGTGCACTATAAATACAAGAACTGGAGCAGCGTAATTAACCACAGAAAATTAACTACCACCACCTCCAAAAACCCCAACCAATGCTTGTCAAATCAGGACTAAGCAAATTGTTCTTAAGCATTTTTGATTGTGATAACTACATACATGTGGTCAATACAGTAAGATTGATTATGTGTTCGTCAATAACAAATATGACCTTTCACAATGAATGCATTTGGAATCTCATAATTACCTAAGGCGTATTTATGTCCGTAAACAGTAACTGTGCATTTTAAGTGTGGACATGTAGGGGTGCAATACTATATCAATATCTGCACCAATCATGTAATACTTATTTAAAATATACTTTCTTTAATACCGAATTTTAAAGTAAACCAAAACCGCAATACGTGACTAAGTAAATAAAAGGCCGCAGGCCAAAGAACCGTCTCGACTTTCTATAGTAGAATAAGGGATATTAGTGCAGATATAAGAATATTTAGAGGAAATAGCCTTTGATGATACAAGCATGATTGGCATATCAGAGTACGTCATGAAAAAGATACTCGCATATAATAGTCCAGGAGCTAGCGGCATTATTGTATTTCACCCCATTTCACAGAAGGTTTACTTAGGTCGTCCAAATCATTCACAACAAGTTGGTCAGCCTGCTCCCAGAGGGTCGGTCTGGATTCCTGACCCCTTTGAACCCCCCTTCTCCATGCAGACAGTTGATTTTACCTCATCTCATTTTAGGCCAATAGACCAAACTTTGTCAAAAGATATAGTACAAGTACATTACACACACAAAAACTGGCCAAGGCCGTTTTTCCAAACCCCTAGCTTCGGCTCTGTTTTATACTTTAGCCCATTGCTAAACTACACAACTGAAGCCTGAGACAAAAAGACTTTTGGAACTGCCATAGCACTAAATTCAACTGGTCAATGTGTTTCCAACTACACGAAGGAGGGTATGGGGTCCAGAATCAATCTCTGTAGAAAGGCTTTAAAGGTAGAATATCTCGAAAATATTTACTTATTCCAAAGTAAATAATGATTCTAAGCATCCAGCAAAATGATTGCGCTAGATATCCAGTAATTGTTTCAAAAAATCGAATTGAAAAAACAACAAAACACTGCCCGACGCCTCAGCATTCATGATAGTAAAATTTACTATAAAATCCAACCTCCCAAATACACCCATTCATGATAATTTAAACAATTACCAATGGTGTATCCTACCTTAAAAGGGTCGAACCTTATTGGTGAAATTGGGTGAAATCTTATGTCGATTGCTCCTGGACTATAATATGGCCTTTTGCAGATTTGTAAAAAAAAAAAAAAAAGTAGAATGACAAGCAATATTTTGAAATGGCTGTCATTGCTTGTTATTCTACTTAAAGCCCTAAAACCAAATATCTTTGTCATGACATACACTGACTGTGTGCCAAATTCCATGCTTGTATCATCACCTATCTCGTCACCTATCTGATGTACTGCGATCTGTGCAGGTATTTTCCATATCTTCTTGCATAATTACTCCGTCATTTTCTTTCTTTAGAAAAATACTGGCCAGGCCAATGGGAAGAAGGGCCTGGATTTAAACGTAGAGGCCGCCTGGAAAAAAGGCTACACGGGTAAAGGCGTGACCATTGCAATCATGGATGATGGTGAGTATTCGTTACAAGACCGTGTACATTCTCAAACTCTGTAGCCTCACCCTCACCTTTTAACAATTATTATGTGTCTGAGTACTTCTTTGATTTAGAGACTCCCGACAGCTTGTCGATCAGATAGCGAATCACCTCTCTGTACTAAAGCTGCATGGTCTGTTTTCTGTTACTGGGTATTATTTGGGCCTGTATGAAGAGAGTTCCATGTTCGGGCTGTAGATGGTAACAAGGACATTTGATGGCTTTCGGCCTGCTAGTTATGATATGGTTACGACTAACTATTACGTAAACATGACTTGTGTGCAAGTCGGTAACATTTTACATAGGTTTTTTTAATAACCGAACAGCGAATAATGTTCGCAAGTGGATCGTGCATACTTTCTCGTCCATGTGGAAGTAGTGCGCCATATCTACAACGACGTGATTGAACCAGCTCGCATGCAGCTTGTGCAAGCAGTCCAGTCATGCCGATAGATGTTCACCTAAACTCCCGACTCCCGTATAATTTTTTTTCTAGATAATAGGTTCTCTCCTTCTCATATCTTGCTTCATAATGACTGAGGTGAATATGCATACCACAGCTTGCTTGCGTCGTCAAAAAGGCTTACGAAGCAATATATAAGACGTAGAGCACCCCCCCCCCCCCCCCCCCCCCACCTCCCCCTATTTGTGTTGGTCATTGTGTTCCCAGAAACTCGTAAATTGTTTTCAGTTATCTAGACGGATGCGTTATAGGTAACAATAGTCTGCAGTGTGTATAGGGTATATAGGGTCAACAAAAGGGGCCCGCTCTGTTAAAAAGCTGTCGTGGTTCCCGACTATATTAAAATGACGACGTCTCCCATAATTACAATAAGAATTCGTGTGACGTGTCGATGATAATTTTTTTTTTTAAATCTTGAGTGATAACAACTTCAAATGACGCTTTTTTGTTTTCTTTTTATTGTTTTATGTTCTTCTTTAACAACACCCACAGCGCAAGCGCCAACACGGATGGATATAATGATATTATCTATAAAATACCCGGATATTTAAAACGCATATACATGCACAATAAAAACCCAAACCCAAATCTATGTGGAGGACCATGCCGTGAGCCTACCCAGATCTCCCTGAAGAAGTAGAACATCACCGCACTCGGACCGTGCGAAACAGCTTCAGATCACCAGCAAATAAAACACATATAGAGTGAATAAAAATGGAGGGAATATCATTAACGAACAATCAATGGCCTTATGTGATTTGTCCGTCATTGTGCAGGTATCGATTACATGCACGAGGATCTGGCGCCCAATTTCAATCTAGCAGCCAGCTATGATTACAGCAGCAATGACGCATTTCCCTACCCACGATACACGGAAGACTGGTTCAACAGGTAAAATGCGTATTCACAACACTGGGTGGCAGCAAAGACACCCCTGACTTATTTTAAAGTACTAATAATGATTCTAGGCATCCAGCAAAATGGTTGCTCTAGATATCCAGTAATTGTTCCAATAAATCGAATTGAAAAAAAATCACTATCGCCGGACGGCGATTAAAAACAAAACCACAAGAACAGCATAAGAACCACTGCCCGACGCTGGTTGAAAACGAACGCCGTTGTTCTTGGTTTTCGCAGCATCATGAATGTAAAACTTCGGACAGGTCAGTTAAACGATGTTTACTATAAAATACAACCCTCCAAATCCACCAAATCCTGATAATTTAAACAATTACCAATTACCTATTTGCACTATACTGCTTTTGGGAAATACATTTTGCTTTTGAAAACTACTTAGATTCATTGAATTAATAAACTGTTTGTACATTGTTAATCTCACTTGGTTATACGGGTTTGATGATTTCTACTTTTCTTGTAGTCATGGAACACGATGTGCGGGCGAGGTCTCTGCCGTAGCCGATAACGGTATATGTGGAGTTGGTATAGCATACAACTCAAAAATCGCAGGTAAGTAGGGTTGCATTTTCCCAATAAAAAAGTACATTTTTCGCACTTTTAGGAGTAGCGCAGAGCTAAGCGGCATAAATCGGATTCAGTCAATAAGATTTGGGTTCTTATAACATTTTTTTTCCCTCTAAAACTAAAAGAATGCAGTTGTGACTGCCAAGCAAGTTACATAGGTTGCGTGGTCTATGGTAAATGCAAGGCCGTGCAATAAACTAAACTGTTCCGAATTTTACAAGGTCCAATTCTTACTAAAACTATTTTTTTAACAGAGCAAAACAAAACACACCAATGATGTTATCATAGACGTGTCTGTGATATTATCATAGACGTCACAGACGTGTCTGTGATATTATCATAGACGTGTCTGTGATACTCAAACCATATTGAAATATTGACCACAAAGAGTGATACGTTTTTATTTAATATTTTGGAGAAAAACGATTGCTAAAGTAATACAATTGTAAAGTCTTACAAACACAAAGTGAGCTTGTGTACATTTAAATAAATACTGCATTATTTCTGTCTAGGTATTCGTATGTTAGACCAGCCTTTCATGACCGACCTGATCGAGGCGTCGTCCATGCGACACCAACCGCAGCTGATTGATATCTACAGCGCAAGCTGGGGACCGCAAGACAACGGCAGGACGGTGGACGGGCCACGAGACCTGACACTAGAGGCAATAGCTGACGGAGTCAACAAGGTTCGTTTCACTTTATCACTAATATTACTTTTCTGAATAGTACGGCAAATAGGTGAGGAGATTCTGCCTTTGATGACAAAAGCATGACATTAAGGCACACTGCAGTCGGAGTACGGTATGTCACGAGATAGATATTCGGGTATAATGTTTAGGGCCATTGCAGATTTGTAAGTTGAATAGCAAGCAATGACAGCCATTTAGAGAATTTTGAAACATTGCTTGGTATTCTACCTATATTTATTCAAATCTGCGATGACCCTATACATGTATAGCTAAATATCTTTTCTATGTCAGTTTACCAATTTTCATGCTTGTATCATCATCAGAGGCACAATTTCCCAAGAATGATAGTCTGTGTAGTGTTGTACAGTTTCATCCAAATGAGACACCGAACGTCAATAATGCCAACACTTCGTTATTATATATAATTACAAATTCGAGTTATTTTCGGCTCGACAGTGTTTCTAAATTCAGTACTTTGTTAAGACTAACAAACAATAGAGGACAAATAAATGAAAAAGGTTTCCACAAGAAAACTATGTGAGTAAGGATGTCTCCACAAGGAATTGTATGTATACAAAGTGTATGAGCGAATGCTTAAATACAGGAACAAAGAAACGAAAAATGCCATGTCTCGACAAGGATACATATTTCCCCATTGCGGTAAACCATGTAAACAGTGCGCGTCATTAATGTCTTCATTTGTTTCAAAGGGACGTGGCGGCAAGGGCAGCATTTACGTATGGGCCTCGGGCGACGGCGGCCCGAACGACGACTGCAACTGTGACGGCTACGCGTCTAGCATGTGGACCGTTTCCATCAACTCGGCCATCAATGACGGGCGCACCGCCCTTTACGACGAGTCATGCTCCTCCACGCTGGCCTCAACGTTCAGCAACGGTAGGAACAGGCATCCCGAGGCTGGAGTGGTGAGTCTAAGTAGTGTTTTACAAAATCCCGGCTTCGTCTCGTCCTCGGCTTTATGCTCCAGCTTGTGACATTCTCCAACACAATTATTGGTCCACATGTTTGGGTTACGGGTGGTTTTGTTTACTATGGGCTAGACCACAAATCATGTTGCGTGATGCCAGTTGTTGGAGTGTTTTTATTCAGTTTGAACTTGGCATGAGTCTTAAGATTCTTCACCGGGAGACGGAGCAAAATCCAGAGAAGAGAAACCGGGGTTTTGTAAATAAACTTAAATTGTCTGGGGCCAACTTCACGAAGGATTCCCGAAGTTAACAAGTCGCAAACACCTCGCTGACGCTAATTTTGTATTTACAAAACCTAAGCTTCGCAAACTCTTTGCAAATGTTAGTGAAACAGCCATGTTTTCGCAAACACTGCGCAAATGTTTGCACGTTATTCACAAAAGCCTTAAAGTTTTGCGGTTTCGCAATCTTTTCCTAAAAGTTTTGCTAAAGGGCTATTTTTTGCGACGATACCGAGATCGTCGCTAACTCACAATGTTGCGCTGTTGCTCGGACTGAACGAAGAACTCCGTCCTAAATGGGGTATTTGTTTACCATACCAACGCGTTAAAAATATACAGTGATGCCAAGCTTATCAAGAGATGTATAAGATACGTCCCAGATGTATGACAGGGTGTCCCAGAAGAAAAAAAATCCTGAAATTGAGGGTCAATTTTACCATACTGTGTACTGTATATAACTACAATCATTTGTTTGTCGACATTATAGGGCCGTTTTCCAAACCCCTACTTCGTCTTTGTCGACAGGCTTTAATTATGCAATTTAGCAATGGGCTGGAGCCGGACACAAAGTCAAAGCAAAATACAGATTTGAAAACCAGTAGGCCTATTGGCCATGCTTGGAGGTGATCCTAATGTTGATAGCCGGAATTGTCCCAAATTTGTTTTCAGACAATTAAAAAAAAAAATGTGGCTCGGTGAGACATGACTGGAGAATCATTTGAAAGAATTTTGCTCCTACTTTATGGTAAACAAATGATTATATAGTTATACAGCACACAGTTTGGTCAAACTAAATCAGGATTAGGTGTTTTTTTCCTGGGACACCCTGTAGTGCATAACGTTCAACAAGAATCTGAAGTAGTTTAATCATGCACCCTGAAAACAGATTGGTTGAAAAAAACCAATCGATTGGGAGCAATGTGTCCAACCAATAATGGTCAATTTTAACAAAAATATTTGTTATTTTTTTACCAATATTTGTCTTAACATAACCAATATCATTTGTTATTTCGACCACTATTTTAGTAAAAAATTACCAATATCATTGGTTGGACACATATCTACTAATCAGTTGGTTATTTCAACCAATCTTTTTTAGGGTGTGGCTTTGTAGTGACGCCCGCTTCACGCCACATAAGACACGGCGACAGCCAGGGGCCAATTTCATAGAGCTGCTAAGCACACAAACTTGCTTAGCATGAAAATTTGTCCTTGGCAAAAACAAGGTTACAGACCAAATTTTCACCTGATCTTTGTTGTGTTTGAATGGGAATGAATGATAATCAGTTGTTTTTTTGCTTAGCATGAAAAACACGTAGAATTTTGGTGGTAACCTGTTTTTAATGAGCAAGACTTTTTTGTGCTAAGCAAAAATTTTGTGCTTAGCAGCTCTATGAAATTGGCCCCAGGCAGTCAACAAATGCATACATCATCCACGTCAATTGTACACATTTTACCATTGACTTTAACCTTCATTTTTCCAGGCCACTACGGATCTGTATGGGAACTGCACCTTGGCTCACTCGGGCACTTCAGCTGCAGCTCCGGAGGCCGCTGGTGTCTTTGCTCTGGCGCTGGAAGCTAAGTGAGTATACGGGGAACCAGCGGTTAGTCAGTCAGTCAGTACAGCCTGCACATTCACAGTTATGCTAAGATCCTGGATGTGAGAGACAAACAATTATTAAACTTCAGGCACGGACTTCTGACATGGCTTTGTCACTGTCTATACGATAACTTCATTTTTGCAGTATTTGGTCTTCAATAGTTTAATTGTCAAACCGTAGTCGGCAAACAATTCGGTGTGCCAATCAGCGATAGATGGAGGTCTAGGTCGCATTCTAACATGGAGTTTTCACCACATTAAAGTTCAAAATGCAAAACAAAAATTGAAAAGTAGCCGGCTAGGTCGACTCAGACTAATTCTGCTTGATCTCATCACATATCTGCATGTAACCGAATTATCACCAACAGCCCCAGCCTGACCTGGAGGGACATCCAGCATCTAACCGTGCTGACCTCCAAGCGCAACCAGCTCTACGACGACAACTACCAGTGGCAGTGCAACGGGGTGGGCCTGGAATTCAACCACCTGTTTGGCTTCGGCGTGCTGGACGCCGGGGCCATGGTAGAGCTAGCCGAGAAGTGGAAGACGGTGCCGGAGCGTTTCCACTGCTCGGGGGCCACATACAAGGGCGTCAGGTAAGCTTGTGGACTCCTTGAAGTCAGCCACTTGTTAATTTCTCAATCAAATTGTGTTGGTAGTTTTGGAGGTGGGAAGGATTTTCGGGATAGAGGAGGGGGCTCCATCTCACACTAGAAAAGGCTATGATGTGATTTTGCATTCAAAGCGGACACTGTCCTTAGCAGGATGTGATTTCAACAAAAGATTTTCATAATCACATCCAAACACTCCAGATTCGTATCACAGGTTAAATCGTTAAGGGTGGGTTTTCTCGAGGCACGCGAACCATTCGCGAAGGATGCGAATGTCGAAAAAAGTCCAACATTCGGATAAGTTTTTCTCCGAATATATCGCGAAAATGCAGTTTGTGCGTAGTTCTCACAACGTATGAGCAAATGTCATATGTAGCGTTGCCGAATTATGGCCAGTCCATTATACGAAGAACATGCGACTAAATTGCGAACAACACGAATGTTGCACGAATTTGGGGCAACATTCGTGCGGACAATTCGCTACACATGCGACACATGCAATCTGTTCTTGCATATTTCTCAAATAATGAACGTCGTGCGACATTCATGCGACATTCGTACATAATGTCGCGCGATTATCTTGCGACCAGCGATCCGATGCTTCTTTGGCGAAGTCACCTGTTCTCAACAAGTACGCAAACAGTTCGTGAATAGCTCGATAAATGGTCCGACAAACTTCGCTGCTTTCGGATTTTTCAAAGGAAAGTATACCGTGAAATGGGTTATATTGGCACCCAGGGGGTAACTTTGGCACTGCATTTCAATAATGTTTATTTTATGGTTGTACTATGGTTGTATTTATTTTTAGTTTATCTTTAAAAAAAAGAGTTGAACAATAGTATCAAACTACCAAAGTTATACCCCGTTTCATGGTACCTTTGGCAACTAACCAAAAAGTAAACCAACCAAACTATTTCTCAAAAGCTTACCTGATGTAAGGATAATAATGACTCGGCCTGTGAAATTATTTTCATTGTCATGCTATCGCTTTAAAGAAAAGAAAATATAACATGCGTCTCTGAAACGCATTTATGGAAATTTCCATTGAGTTGTTGGTTCAAAATCGAAATCTTAGAATATTATTTTCTCGGAATATATAGCATTCAGAGCACAATTTGTTATCAGAGTCTAGTTGTCAAGCACCATTCTTTGAGATTTTGATAACTTTTGCTGCATCAAATGATACAGATACCCAACATACAAAATGGTATACTATACCGTAAAACGGGGTAACTTTTGTAGTTTTGGGGCAACTTTGGTCAGATCGTTTTTGTGAGAATCATCAAATATTAGATAAAATCCAGATTAATATTATTTATCAACTCTTTCTTGATCATATAGATAACAAAATACAAGTAAAACCATAACATAACAAGTATTGTAGTGCCAAAGTTAGGCCTACCCCTTGGTGCAAAAGTTACACCATACTTTTTCTAAACGGTCGACATAAGAAGATTATTGGATTATTGAATCATAAGAATACAGAAAAGAACATAAAATGACGTTCATTTTGTTTCCAGTCAAGTGCCAGACGGTCGATCTGGTGAGAAGCTGGTCTTGCGACTCAACACCGACGCCTGCGACGGCCAGGACAACATGGTAAACTATCTGGAGCACACCCAGGCGATCATCACACTGAACAGCTCCCGCCGCGGCGACGTGACCATCTATCTGACGTCCCCGATGGGGACCCACAGCATCCTGCTCAGCGAGAGACCGGCCGACGACGACGTGATAGACGGCTTCCAGCGCTGGCCCTTCATGACCTCCCACACCTGGGGGGAGGATCCTCGCGGCGAGTGGGTGCTGGAGGTGGCCATGGCGGACGGCAGCCCCCACGTCGCCACCTTAACCGAGTGGACCCTGGTCCTGCACGGCACCAAAGAAGGCACCTATATCGAGGAGGCCAAGTCCAAGTCCAGCTGCAAGCAGGCCGTGCTGGAGGCCGAGAAAGTGCAAGAGATCGAGGAGAAGAAGCATAAGAAGATGGACCAAAGCCAGATGGCAGAAAGCATGGACCTGGCTCAAGAAGTCGAGCTCCTAGAAGATCTGAAGAACGTCATCAACCAAGAGGCAAACCAGGAACTCGGGGACGAGGATGAAGACGAGACCGAGGACGAAGAGGAGGACGTCTTAGAACTGCCTGCAGCAGCGGACAACGCCGTACTGCCGCCCCTGACGGTCGAGGGCCTACAGGGTCTCAAGGACATACCCGAACAGTTCTATTACTCAGACGACGTGGAGCCTTCGTACGGGGTAAACGAGTTCTACGGCGAGGCGGCAGGCGGTGTGGACCCATGGGATGCATGGACGGCCCAGGATGATGAGACCATCGACTTGAAGGACCCCAGCATCTGGAGCAAACTTGGGCAGCTGTTTGAGGAGGAGAAGTATGGAAAGCAAAAATATCCATCTGGATATCCATTTGGATATTAAGACCCACTCGATTCCATCCTTGGCCTCCCAGCCTATACGAAGTCCACTTATTAATAGATCATTTCCGTGCTGGCAGAATCAACATATTTCCAAAGTTTACCGATCTAAAAAATAACACTGGTTACCATTCTTGAAATTATGATGTACACACAATTTAAAAAAAATCTATCCATGTCAAAGAACACGCAATCTTAGCTCTGCTCAAAATTAACACTGATAAACAAATGAGAAGGGTGTGTTGGCGTCACTGCCCGGCGATGATTGCAGTAATGCCATACAAAAAAAACGTAATGGATTCACCATCCTGAAAAGTTTGATGCTGAGGCGTTAACATAGGCATTACTCGAGGGGGATATTTCTCCGTTCGAATTAAGTACCTCAAAATGTGTAGTATCCTATCGAAGTCCGAGCAGGGAATTATTTTGGAAATTCCAAAGGGAAAATTACTTGTATTATGTTTGTGGGGTGGACGGTACTGTAAGCATGTATAGGCATCTACTAGAAGTAATCGCTAAGTTGTTGCTCGAATTTTGTTGTTTGGTTTAGCGTAATTATGTCCTGGATTGTCTCTACAAAAAGTTCAACAGCCATTTTTCCCACACTGTGACTATGGTGACTATTTCCAAGATTGCTCTCACGCATGTGAAAGTACCAACGCTTCTTTGAAATCCACCATTCCCGTCAATAACCACATTAACCAGCCGGGTTCAATTCAATTATTGTGGTGTGATAGAGGACACATTCAGGGTTTCCAAACCGTTGATTAGGTTTATGTTGCAATTTGTTCAATTTCATTTGTAGTTGTGCTATAGTCAACCATCGGATCGCGAATTATATTACGCCCGACTGGTTTGTTTAACCCTGGTGAAATAATCTTATGAATGTGGGAACTTTGTCTTTTGAACATTTTGTAAGGTTGGCAAATTATTGTTGTGTTCACCTTGAGTAAGTTGCAGTTAAATTAATGAAACATAAACAATCAAATTAAACAAAATAGACTCAGTGTTCTTCCTCGTACATGTAGTACTTGTACATACATTACAGAAATAATGTGTCAAGTCTAAATAGGGAGTTGTTAATAATAAAATAAACAATTTAATTAACACAATGCATATATGTTTCAAAATATCAGAATATAAACTGTATAATTTAATTAACACTGGCGTAAGACGTACAGAATAAAATACATGTGCATTAAAATAATTGACCAACTGCATTGTACTTAATCACAACTGTAGACTATGTGTAAGCCTACTTCTGTGTATGGTAGTTAGTCCGGAAAATTTATATTCTTATTATATTTTTATTCTTATATTTTACTCTTATTTTGTCTCTTCAATTATATTGGAATCACACCAATACTTTAACAACTAACACTTTGTTTAAGATGGCTTTATAGCTTAGTTTTAGCACTGTGGTTCCTAATAAGCGCTGTTTGGATAGATTGATTGCGTTCGAGGTGTTTGATGTGCGTTTTAGTTTGAATATCAGTAACGCACAACGAATGCGCAGTACGTCTACTCGTATGCGTCTATAAACGTTGAAACATCTCGAATAGTATGCATGCTGCAGTGCCAACGACCTATTAGAAATTACTTTAGTAAAATAGCATGAAATCTGTGAAGATGTGAATAGCGTGAAATTAAAAGTGATGCTTTCTTGTTACCTAGGTTAAGAAGTAAACGGGGGTGCGTTTCGCTTTAACAAACGTTGCCAATTATTGGCTCTATAAAACCGCGTCTGGTCGTACTCCTGCCAGTTCGTGCGCTCAGGAGTATAATTATGTTAACGCAAGTAGCACTCTTGAACGCACCCGGGCGTATGTGATCGCGAAGCGAATTCATCAAGATAATAGAGATCGTCACAATGAAACTTTAATTGTCGACGTCATGAAATTCGTTTTAATATTGAGTGGCTTTTAGAGTGGAATGGAACGAGTGTTAAATAATAAATATTCTATTAATGGGATAACATTCCTCCCATTTTACAATATAAAGCCACTCAATAAACAATTATTTGTTTTATATAACTGACATACATAATTATTTGCAAACGTCAACTCATCTGTTGACATTGCCGGCCGCCATGATTGTGTGTGGTTGTCGTCTTGCAGCAGCGCAAATTGGGCCGCAACCTCCTTCTCGGATTTGTATATTGTGGGTCGACTCTTTAAAAGCCGTGGGAATGAGGATCCGTTGAATAGTAAAATCCCATTGCCCATGGGCGAATTGGACTTTTTGAGCTGCAGCGTGAGTAATAATAATGTCACGTTGTGTGAGTTCCACCAATCAAATGACCAGGATCTGTATGCCAGTTATAAACGGAAATAATTCACCTCGTAGATCGACGCATCAGAAACTGAACGTCATGAGGGTTTCGGTGAGTGTTCTATAATTGTGTGGTCGAACACCAACTACAGGAATAGTATTGGTATTATATGTATGTCAAGGTAATATTTATGTGATGTAAAGTTTGTAAATGAAAACAGTAGAATGGCACGTACCATAATGTACATTACAGATAATTATATAAACTATTATTTTAATTGACTAAAGTTATTTCACGTGGCATAGCAACCTAAATAAATATTCCGAGGTAGAAAATAAAGATTAATGTGAGTTTGTTCCCCGTCAAAATAATGAAGTGGCGAAGGTAGTATTGATTTTGCTGTAAAAGACCGTGTAAGTTTCGCGCACAAAGGACACGATTGAACTTCCAGGCACGACCGAGCCGCCGGTTATGGGACATTTTACGTGTGGTTGATTTTGTTTTCTATAATACTTTGTTTTTACGAAGATCTCAACCATAAGACGGGCGGCAATAAATATGAATGACACATTCCAACTTAATTTTACAATATATAGAAACATGCACGACTATTAAAAAACAGCAGAAAACGATATTCACTATAAAATACAACCCCCCTAATCCACCCATTCATGATAATTCAAGCAATTACCAATGGTGTATCCTACCTTTATAGAAGCCCAAGCTGATTTATCATATCCTCTACATAATTTATTCCTATTTTTGGGTGAGATCAGATGATCGAAAACCTCTTAAATTATGCGATTTTGCGATTTTGTTGTTTAGACAATAGTTTGTATGTGTGGAAAATTAGAGCATAGTCATTGCTATGCTCAACCGACCTTTGACTTGTCCTCTTTTCTAATCTTTTGCCGCCGGTGTTTTGTTTAAGATATTTAAAGTAAGTTTTCTCAGAAATGTGCACATAAATGTGCACATAAATCTGCATATAAATCTGCATATAAATCTGCTGTACGTGAGTGCGACATAGCTGCGCAAAAATGTGCAATGAAAATGTACATGTATAGGTGCCAATATCCGTGCGACATCGCACAAATTTGCGTACTGAGAAATCTGCGCAGAACTTGAAATCTAACATAACAGTATGCGACTTTTCAAAAATCTGCGCAGAAAATATTGGCCATCACATAAATCTGTGCAGAAATCTACAATAAAACTTTCCACATCTCAAATAAATATGCTTAGATATATATGCGATAACATGGGCCAAGTTCGATCAAGGACTATAGTTAACTATAGTTCGACTAACTCTGATCGAACTCAGGCTAGTCGACGATGGTTGGACTAGTCTAGTCGACTAGACTATTCACGACCAGCCTACCGCGGTTGGTCGCATCGATGGTAACCAATAGCCGCTTTAATAGCATAGTACAGAGAGGACCAGTTTGGCAGTTATCAATAGTTAAGTTCGACTAGTGTCGTTCGCACTTCAACTTAAGTGCGCATGCCCTAATGACGTCACGAACTAACCACCAGTTAACTATAGTTCCTTGATCGAACTTGGCCGTGTTTGTCATCGTTCAAATTCGCGCAGAATGCGCGATATCGCAGAATCTGCGATGTGTGATGTCCAGTTTCAGGGCCACCCTATAGTGCCTGACTGGGAAAGCATCCGTTTAGCGAATATGTTCGGTTTGCAAAAAGCATCCGAGTTTACAAAAAGCATCCGAACTAGAAAAACATTCGAATTAAAAAAGCATCCGAACTAAAAAAAACCAACCGAATTTAAAAAGCACCCGATTTTTTAAAAAGCTTTCGAGTTTAAAAACAGCATCCGAACTAAAGAGGCAACCGAATTAAAAAAACATCCGATTTTTAAAAAAGCATCCGAATTACGAAATCATCCGAATTAGGAAAGCATCCGAGTTTACGAAAAGCGTCCCGTAGGAATGCATCCGAATTAGGAAAGCATCCGAGTTGTAAAAACACGTCCGATCTTTTTGACACTGATTCTGCTTCATAAAAATAGTCGAGGGAAAATAAGTTTTGACATCACGTAAATTGCAATAGAATATTTTTCACCACAGTGCACTTCTATAAAGTCCCTAGAATGACATACTAAAAAACTCAAAAAATCCAAGTAGTGGAAATATGACTAATGTGCATAAATCGTTAATCCCTGCCGCGTAATATAATTATTTCTATATTTGGGTATATTATTGTTATTTTTTTGTTTTTAAAGTTTATTTTGGTGATTCTACTTGCATACGCTTACTTCAATAACATTTTCTAAAGCATATAAGTGACTGAATAATTATGTGAACATAGTAATTATCCAAAATGACAACTTCTTGAAACCCAAAATGCGCGCACATTACAATGTCTCCAGATTTCATCAAGTAGTCAGTATTGGTGAGCTTCAAATTCACCAATTGAAGTTGCTTACTGGCACAGTTATCATATTAAAACCCTATGGAAAATCATATGAACAATAATAACGTTGTATAATATTTAGCCCAGCAAACCAAAACTGGGAAAATTTTGAATTCTATATGCTTTGTGGTGCAATCTGGCCTCTTTCCTCTGATTTGTTTAGCAAAAGTTTTCAAGATTATATGGAGATAAAATGGGGAATTATGCAGATTATAAATGTATTATAAATATATTAAAGTTTATATATGAATGTGGGCCCCACCTAAAACTGGAACATGCGAGAATATATAAATATTTATAGCAAAACTGTCGCCCAAAAGGTGAGCTTTCGGACAATGTCCTAGCTTGGGTTGGACAAACCATAGCTCCATGGACAAACCAACCAACTAACATTCTTACACAAGGTCATTAACAACCTAAACATTCATCCAGATATACTGCAATAAAAGGGTAATTGGCAATGGAGGGGACATTACTGCCAATTCAATGACCACACGTCCACCAGGCGCGGGGTTATTTATAGTCTTGGCCAAGACCAAGCTAGCCCGTTCATTTGTTCCGCGGCGCGCCGTCCGTATTATCTGGGATTATTGAGGGCGCCCTTTATTTATCGCCAGATTCCTGGATTTCTTCCACTAGCTTAGTCTTGGCGCATCGGTCACGTGAACCCGGAAAATTCCGAGGACATTCCAAGCATAGCTCAAATAGCTACTCGCCCCCGCATGCGCACTAAGTCGTTTTTGTTTAATGTGGTGTTGATTATTATAGTCTGGTTCCCAGACCAAATATTTCTGACTATTTGTGATTTTTCATTTATTATTTAGCCGTTAATGTCACGTGACCAAAAACTGGAGGAATTGCTTAACGTTCGCAATGTTCGAGTGTTTCCAGGTTTTTATAAAATAAAACTCACATTAGCAAAGGTCAACACCAGACGAAATGCCTAAGACTATCACGGTCATTGTAGTCATTGTGCTATTTTTTTGGAAAGAGCCGTTAGAATTTGAATTGTTGCGTCGTCATAGCTACGCTGCTTGTATCGCGTCATTATCTATTTTGACCGGACGTGTAAGAAACCACATTTGGCTATACGTCTAAATTGTAGTGTAGGTCAAGTAGCCGCCGGCGACAACAAATAGATAATGACGCGATACAAGCAGCGTAGCTATGACGACGCAACAATTCAAATTCTAACGGCTCTTTCCAAAAAAATAGCACAATGACTACAATGACCGTGATAGTCTTAGGCATTTCGTCTGGTGTTGACCTTTGCTAATGTGAGTTTTATTTTATAAAAACCTGGAAACACTCGAACATTGCGAACGTTAAGCAATTCCTCCAGTTTTTGGTCACGTGACATTAACGGCTAAATAATAAATGAAAAATCACAAATAGTCAGAAATATTTGGTCTGGGAACCAGACTATAATAATCAACACCACATTAAACAAAAACGACTTAGTGCGCATGCGGGGGCGAGTAGCTATTTGAGCTATGCTTGGAATGTCCTCGGAATTTTCCGGGTTCACGTGACCGATGCGCCAAGACTAAGCTAGTGGAAGAAATCCAGGAATCTGGCGATAAATAAAGGGCGCCCTCAATAATCCCAGATAATACGGACGGCGCGCCGCGGAACAAATGAACGGGCTAGCTTGGTCTTGGCCAAGACTAGGTTATTTATCGAACCTTGATGCCACTGCCAGGTAGTCCGAGTATCCGAGGTTAACGAAGCCAAGTCTGATATACCAACGAGCGGCTAGATGCGCTCCGTCGGGTTCTATCAGGTTGTCTTCTGCGGATAACACCAATGTCCGTCCGGCCTCGGATGTGGGTCGCAAACTTGGGTTCCATGGATTGATTATCCTTGTTTGTCAGTATTATATTAATATGCCAATAATTAGACAGCAGATCCTCCGATCCGTTCCTCCTCCCTTCCTTTTCTCCACCTCCCCTCTTTTTCCCCACCCCCGTTTTTTAAACTAATTTTACCCGGGGGGCACGTGCCCCCGCGGCCCACCCCTGGATCGGCGCCTGGAATGGGTAAATAAACAGTAGCCCAAAATAATACAATGGTAACAAATCGCGTAGTGTAGTTCTACTGTATGTATTCAAATGACTTACTTTCTGAATATATCATCAATACTATAGGAAAACATAAATTAAATTGAAAACAATTTCTACTCGAAACTACATTATAGTCAAAGCTGGTGTCCGAATATAAGGCTAGTGGTGCATGAATGATCGAAAGGTACATTGTGCGAAAACTATCACTTGGGGGCGCTGTGCTAGTCGCGAATGCGACCTATATTTTTTTCCTACACAGATTCCTCATCATATTCAACGCATTGTTGTTATGTTACTTACATGTAGTACATGTACTTACATATTATGCTATTGAGTTGGCTGATGTCATAAGCATGGATTCTAGCCTCATTGACGTGGAAACTAACTGACAAGTATTTCTTCCAGGTACGTAATCTTAATCGGTTGCGCATTTCTCGCACAGTCGCACTGCCAAGTCCAGTGATCAGTGAGTGACTGTCACTGTGTCTGTGACATAAGGCCATGAGAACTTAGGTATGAGTTTACCGTCCGAGACTTTTTTTCATTATTCATTATTCATTATTCAATATTTTTCATTATTTCATTATTCATTATTTTTGTTAACCCTTTTTTCAAGCGAATTAAGTTTATACATAGAACCGACAATCACGGAATCAGGTAGAGAGGTAGGAACATGCACTTATTTTGTTAATATGAAGTATGGATAGTGAAGTACATAGAACCGGCAAGGGCCGCCCCGTATACTGCAATCACGTGACCTGTATCATGACGCGAGCATTCGTCTGCTGCGGCTGGGTCCTTCAAAAATCGCAAGATATCGTGTTAGATTTGTGCCATCGTTTGATGTAATTACATCTACGAGATTCATCAAAACATTATTCAGGTTTTCATTTGCGTATTTATGACTTTTCATCGTTTTAATGCTCGATATGATGAAAATACTTACGCACATGCAACACGGGAAATCCCACACGAAATCGGCAAATCGGTAAGCAACATCCGGGTCCCGGCCAAGCGTTGCCAAGCCGATGAAAGAGGACGACGGTGATTGGCTGACACGTTTGGCGCCCAGTAATAGTGTAACTACAAGTCGCTAGGGCCGAGTTCGGGCGGTCTATTCTTGACACGCGTAACTTGTTCTTGCAAAACCCTGGTATATAGGTGGTGTGTGTTCTTGTTCCGAGTGCAATGTTCACGGGTCGCGTTCCCGCCGTTCGAGCGCGAGAACAGAGTTCGCGTGTCAAGAACGGACCGCCCGAACTCGGCCTAGATGTCTCCCTGAACAACGCCATGATCGTAGGTGTAGAATTCGTCGTTTTTGGAGGGAATAAGTGAAACAGACTTTTGGGATAAAACTGTGCAACTTTTTTTGAGAAATAATGAAATTTTTTTAAATAATGAAATTTTTCATGCGGTGGCGCCACGACCATGCGGGCGGTGGACGGTAAACTCATACTTTCATTCTCATGGCCTAAGGTCTATTGTTGATCGCGATCCCGCAAAGCATGATGGGTAGAAAAGGGAGCAGTTTTGCACTAAACCAAGCTTTTCGGCCCGCTATGCCTTCTCAGCAAGCTCTTTGTTATTTTCATTATTTACTACAACACCTTTGGCCCTCAAATACGACGAGAGTTGGTCTTCTTTTTAGATTTAGGAATTTTGTGACGACATATTTTCGAGTGGTTCGCCGTGCGCGCGATGCTCCCTTTCTTGCGTAGCGCAGGGCGCCACCTGTTGAAATCAACCGATCGACAATAGACCTTATGACTATGTCTATGAGTGATTGTAGGTCAACTCGCCCCCTGACCGACTCGCCCCTTACAAACTCGCCCCCTGGTCGACTCGCCCTCTGGCCGACTCGCCCTCTGGCCGACTCGCCCCCTGACCAACTCGCCCCCTGACCGACTCGCCCCTTACAAACTCGCCCCCTGGTCGACTCGCCCTCTGACCAACTCGCCCCCTGGCCGACTCGCCCCCTGGCCGACTCGCCCCCTCAGTAGGCAGTCCGCTCGTTTGAATTATGGACCTTGTTATATGATGTATATCCGTTCATGGAGGAATAAGAGCAGAAAACTGGCGTCGAATTTCCTTGATTTGCAGGACAAGAATTGATCGTGAATACTTTAGAAGTTCGTTAACTCAGCTTGGACACATTGGAAGGTTATTTAGACGATTTAGAGGTATTTTGTTAAGTATTTGTGTGAATTTATGCGACATTTTGAACCACTTTCTAGAGCTGATCGGATTTCAATATTCTCCTGGCTCGGCCTCTAGTAGCGCAAGATAATGCCCAAATGTTAAAAAAGCGATAACAAGAGGCCAGTAACTCGGTCTAGGCAAAGTCAACATTCGTATTTTTAAGTTTCCAAAAGTTCGCCAAACATGCGCGGGGGTTCGGAATCGTCTTTCTTCGCGGGAGTCCAGTCCAGTCCATCACATTGTAGATTTCTCCTTAATTATAATATTTGAATCATTTCTTTGTATGCCTAATGTAAATAAATTGTACACAGCTTTACTTGAGGAAGAATATTAGAAAGTTGTCCGTTTCCATTGATTTGGAAGTCGCATTCTTGCAGCCTATTTTTTGCTTCCTCTGATCAGTCCGCAAAATGTCTAAGTTGAGAGTTCGTTTTTATTCCTCAAAAATGACGAATTTTATGGTAACGAATATACATGATGTACATCGATCGTACAAGGTCCATAAATCAAACGAGGGGGCGAGTCGGCCAGGGGGCGAGTCGGTCAGGAGGTGAGTCGGCCAGGGGGCGAGTCGGTCAGGGGGCGAGTTAGTAAGGGGCGAGTCGGTCAGGGGGCGAGTTGGTAAGGGGCGAGTAGGTAAGGGGCGAGTCGGTCAGGGGGCGAGTTGACCTACAATCGTAGTTTCGACCCTCCAATATCTGTGTACGTGCACCTAACGCTCATGCACACGCCCGTGTTGCCAAACGTAAATTAAAGGTGATGAGTGCGTAGAAATAGGACCGCATGGATTTAGACTTAGTTAGAGGGTCTGACGATACTGAATTTTGCATGTATCTCAGCCCACGGATGTAAATACAATCATAGCTTTTTTGTTACAACAAATACAATTTTTACAAGCGATCAAATCTGATTCAGACAGTTATTTTTTTCTGTAATGAATAGGCCTAAGCTATTTATATTGCCTGAATGAAGCTGATTTAAATGCAATTGATTGCCCATACGTGAATCTCTCTTCATTGATAAGTATATTTAAAGGTAGTATACACCATTGGTAATTGCTTGAATTATCTTTAACCCTAACTCCCTACACAACAAAGGAAGTTGGAGGATTTTGAAGGAATTGTATTGTTTAATAACAATGGTGAGGGAGTTAGGGTTAATGGGTAGATTTGGGTGGTTGTATTTCATAGTAAATATCGTTTAACTGACCTGTCCGAAGTTTTACAATCATGGATGCCGCGAAAAGCACGAAAAACAGTTCTAGGGGTAATAGGACCCCAGAGCTTCAGGGGCCCTTGAGCAGGCCCCGGATCCTCACACCGAAATGGCTTCGCACTTTGCGCTTGCTAATCGTCTTTAACCAGTTCGCGCCGGGATTATTTTAACATCACCGAGCCGAGGGGCGGGATTATTTTTAACAAAACTCGACCCAAAGCGGGTTCAGGCCGATAGTGCCAGGAAGCACAGCCACACATTTCCAGCCTTGCTCGCTGCTGACATACATTTCCAGCCTTGCTCGTGGCGTGTTTATGCGACGTTCATTTTGATTCTGGGGAAAAATTTGCACCCCCTGGAAAAGATGTGTTCCAGCGGGCCTGACGCTTGTCGCTTGCAAACTTGTACGCAGAATGGTAAACTCGTACGCGGGACAACTCGTACGCGGCTCAACTCGTACGCGACCCAACTCGTACGCGACCCAACTCGTACGCGACCCAACTCGTACGCGACCCAACTCGTACGCGACCCAACTCGTACGCTTCGTACGCGACCCAACTCGTACGCGACCCAACTCGTACGCGACCCAACTCGTACGCGACCCAACTCGTACGCGACGCAACTCGTACGCGGCCCAACTCGTACGCGGCCCAACTCGTACGCGGCCCAACTCGTACGCTGCCCAACTCGTACGCTGCCCAACTCGTACGCTGCCCAACTCGTACGCTGCCCAACTCGTACGCTGCCCAACTCGTACGCTGCCCAACCCGTACGCGGCCCAACTCGTACCCTGCCCAACCCGTACGCTGCCCAACCCGTACGCTGCCCAACCCGTACGCGGCCCAACTCGTACCCTGCCCAACCCGTACGCGGCCCAACTCGTACCCTGCCCAACCCGTACGCGGCCCAACTCGTACCCTGCCCAACCCGTACGCGGGCCGCAATTAAACAATGTTGATTTTCAAATGAAAAATTTAAATGTTTCTCAATCCCAAGATCATATATTTTCAACATTTTTGCAATGGCTGACCTTTGAAGAAGTTTTGAGGTATTGTGTAGAGGGACAGAGGCGGAAACATGTCATTTGACACGCACAGAATGGCGAAACACCGAAATTTACTTGCGACAATTTTGCTGGATTTTCGGGGCTTTTTTGGCTGAATATTACAAAAAAGGTATAAAATTTATGAAAGGGAATAAATGTGTGTTTGGTCGGTATTAATCACTCTGTTTAATACTGCTTGGAGTCTGGGTGCTGATAATTACCCGAGCCGAAGGCGAGGGTAATTAAAAACCTCTCAAACACACATTTATTCCCTTATTAACCCTAACTCCCTACACAACGAAGGAAGTTGGAGGATTTTGAAGGAATTGTATTGTTAAATAACAATGGTGAGGGAGTTAGGGTTAATCCATGATAATTTGGGTTTTGTTTGGTCTAAGCCACTCAATATATTATTTCTCCAGATGACAACTGGCCTCCTACTCGTTCCTGCCCACGCTGAAGTGACCAGTCATAGAGGGACTCACCATGGGATCAACCTTCAGCAAATATCTCATGGAACTATTTGCCAAACCTGCTGATGTCCAGACTTCAAGTATAGCTATTTTTATACTGGGTAAAGTATCTGTCCATTCAGGATACATTGACTAAAGCCCTGTTCGCACTGGACTTTTGTTGATAAAACGTACCGAGACGATAGGTACTTTTCCCATTTTAAGTCCAGTGCGGACAGCCTAGAGCCCTGTTCGCACTGGACTTATTATGATAAAACATACCTAGACGATGGGTACTTTTCCCATTTTAAGTCCAGTGCGGACAGCCTAGGACGTTTTTCTCTCAGGTACTTCTCCCGAGTCCAGTGGGTACTTCTACCGGCCAACTGCTGCCCGGTTAAACTTCCCAGGTCACTTTTCCCTTGACGATAAGTCCAGTGCGAACAGTGCGTGTCGGTAAAAGCGGCCCAGGAAAACGTACATCCGGCCTCCCAGTGCTTAAGGCCACGCTACACAAGACACCGCGCATGCGCTCTTTGCATTGTTTACGTGCGGGCACACTGATGCATGCAAATTGCATCGTGATCACATTCACATCAGATTGCATAGTTTATCAAAGTGTCAAACTTGCTCACTGTGAGATCGAGATCCATCAGGTTCATCTGCTGCACTGTTGCTGTGGAAGGGTTAGGGTTATAGGTAGGATACACCATTGGTAATTGCTTGAATTATCATGAATGGGAAGATTTGTAGGGTTGTATTTTATAGTAAATGTCATTTAACTGACCTGTCTGAAGTTTTACAATCATGGATGCCGAGAAAAGCACGAAAAACGGCGTTTTTTTTTTTTAAACCCGCGTCGAGCAGTTATTCTTATATATTTTCTTTTCGCGATTGCCGGCCGGGGATTGCGAATTTGTCTTTATAAAATAATATTTTTCAGAATAATAACAGGATATCTAGCGCAATCATTTTGCTGGATCTCAGAATCATAATTTACTTTTAAATGAGCAAGATATTTCTTAATAATTCGGTAGTAAATATTTTTGATATCAGCAAATGGTGTATCCTACCTTTAAGGGAATAAATGTGGTTGGCAAGTTTTAAATGTATATATCATAACCAGCTCATAGGCCTGGACGATTTAATGACCCAAGCCGAAAGCTCAGCAGAGATGAAACCATTTTGATAAGTATAATCGGAAATCTGACTTTTTAAATGTTTCTTTCCAAAAATTCTTTAACAACGATCTTTTAAAAAAACAAACCTGATTTTTAAATATCAATCTTAATGAATTTGATAAAAAGTGAACACAATTTTAATCTGTTCTACAAGTCGTCGGCACACATAAAGTATTGTACAATAGATGCACTATTAAAGTAGGCCAAGATTGGAGTACATGTAGTGTTTGGCTGGAAATAAGTTTAAGCATTAACCCTAACCCCCTAGGCCCTTTTTGCTAGCAACCATCCTCAATCCTCCAAAATCCTCATTTTTTTAAAAACCTCATTTTTTTAAAACCCCATCTAGCCTCAATCCTCAAAAATCCTCCACACTTAAAACAACATCATGTGCCTCAATTCTCCAAAATCCTCATTTTTTGTAATCCTCCAAAACTGCAATGAGGAATCTGGGGATTGAAAAAAAGTCAATCCTCCAAAATCCTCATTATGATTTTTTGAAAATCCCACAGCCTCATTCCTCCAAAATCCTCATTTTTTGAAAACCCCATTGTGCCTCAATCCTCAAATATCCTCCACACTTGAAACATTGTGAAACAACATTGTGCCTCAATCCTCAAAAATCCTAATTTTTTTAAAACCCCATACAGCCTCAATCCTCAAAAATCCTCCAAAACTGCAATGAGGATTTTTGAGGATTGAGGAGCGTTAGGGTTAACATGTGACACTGACACGTCGTGAAACTAGAGCTTCAAAGATTTTGCGCATGGCAGTCGACGGCAATAAATGCACAAGTTGTGTGATTTTCGCCCCCAGATTTTCGGAGGTTCCAGGTTTATTTAAATAACAAATACGTCGTTTTCAAAATTACAATGATGAGCTTGAGGAAGACAAAGGGGCATAAAAGATAAATTTCACTGGCAGTTGTGGAATGTAAATGATGATAAAAAAAGTTCTCAAGTAAGAACAGAAATGAACTTGTTTATCTGTCAGATACCAAACCTTTTTTCAGACTTTTTAAAAGAGGAAACAGTAATATATTTTCACATAACATTTCGGGGGAGTCGGTGTCTGGAAATTGGGCAATTAGTTTACTGTACAGATTTCGGACACAGTGTCCTGTGTTGGCCAATTTTCAGATTTTTTTTCTCCATAGTCTAGATTAATCTCTGGTTTAGGTGATTAGGTCATTATCAATTTTCAGACCCATGAGCTGGGGCCAATTTCATAGAGCTACTTAAGCACAAAAATTGCTTAAGCACAAAACATTCTTGCTTAGTAAAACCAGCTTACCAGCAACAACTTCACGTGATGTATATTATTTGTGATTGGCTGTCGTTAGATTAGAATAACGATTACGTGGAATTTTGGCTCCTTACATGATTTACCAAGCAGCTCTATGAATTTGCCCCCTGGTTTAAGCATGTTTACATTTAATGCCGGCCAACCACATATTTATTTCCATTCAGCTACGTTTAAAATGGTGTGTGGTTTATCATACATTAACAACAACAATGTCTTCCCCCAAGACTATGCTACCATCAGGAAGTTGTCAAATAAGCGAGCACATTAAAGGTACTGTAGGATACACCATTGGTAATTGCTTGAATTATCAGAAATGGTTTCATTTGTGGGTTGTGTTTTATAGTAAATACCGTTTAACTGACCTGTTCGAAGTTTTACAGTAATTGATGGCGAGAAAAGCATCTTTGTTTTTTCTCGATCGCCGTCCGGCGATAAATTACAGGATATCTTGCGCAATCATTTTGCTGGATGCCTGGAAGCATTATTTACTTTCAAATAAGTAAGATATTTCTTAATAATTTGGTAATAAATATTTTCGATATCTGCAAATGGTGTATCCTACCTTTAAGACCATGTCTTTCCACCTTGTATTAATTTGTGTGTATATTTCTATCCTGCTATGTATGTTCCAAGCGCAGGTTTGGTGGCAGTCACCATGTTTTATCTGCTGTTCAACCTGCGGAGCGTGTTCCACAAACCGCCGTCGGAGAACAAGAAGAAGAGGAGAAGGTCCCTGGGCCCCTATGTGAACTATGTCCCCTCGGTCTCCACAACCCAACACACAAGAAACAGGGTGAACAACTAAGATTTGTTTGTATGGACTCTTAGCCAATAGGGACTTGCATGTATAGATGATGTGCCCTCTGTTTACATCTGTATTCCAATGTGCCCGGCAGTATGCGCACGCATCATGTTTTACATAAATTTGGTTAAGAGATGACATCAGAGGGGTACATGGGGATGGGAAACATACATGTATGGCCTGTTTGTTTCATTCCAGATTCTGATTGAGATCTTGTAATCCAGCGCCGTGCAAAAACAAACAGGTCTCCATTCGAATGTTGAATCCTTATTACTTTACGTGAACACGAGTCGAATGTTGTCTGCTTCAAATTTTGTTGGCAAGTTGGAGGGGCTATGTTTGTCTCATTTAGGAACAAAGTTAACAAAGCGGGCTTGTAAGATTTCTGTGTTTTTCGTGTTTTTTAATGTGCTTTTTTTGTGCGACTTCGTTTTTTTTTCGTTTTTTTTCTTCTCAATATCCTAGCGCGTTTGACATGCATTTTTGTTCAGTTAGGACAAAAATCAAACCGCAATCTTATTTAACTATTGTTGCTTTACTACGCATACAGTAGCTATGCCGTGCATCAACCTCATACCCAAAATGATTACATTGCACTGGCAGTAGTAAAGCGAGCGACGAACGGGGACGAGGTGGGGCTGAGACTACAAAGTAGTCTGGCTCCACTTGTTTGATATCGTGTTGCAGCATAGGTAATAAGTCCAGTCTTCAAGCAATCACGAAAGTATTTTTTTTTTGTCAATGAGAAAGATATCGGCGATGGGTGCATGATTCATGTATATTCCTTTCTCCCTCCATGGTTTATGTCATTAGGTGTGAGTGAAATTGGGCCTTACAACTTTTGTTTAAAATCGGGAAAAGTCGTTTGAAGAATTATTGTAACGTAAACTCAGAAAGATAATAGATACCGGTATATCGTGAAGAATATGGAACCTATATGCGATAGAGAACAGTCACACTGTCGTGTTAGGAAAAAGATGAAATTCACGCTGACTGACATTGGTTTACAATGTTTTATTTTTTGAGAGTAAGTTTCCTACGAACTTTAACAATAGTGACTGCTGGACTTGTATGAGATTATTTACTTGTTAAGGAATGTATTATTGCCCAGTTGCCCAGGACAAAATGCTAAAACAAATATGATTAACTGAACAAGGAAACCAATGCATATCATTTGGTCGCAATTCAAATTGTGACTTGGAATTAATATCGAAATCTTGTTTATATCGAGAATATTGTTTATCAGAGCTAAAAAAGAAAAAGAAAAAAAGGTTGTTTGTCAAGCACCTTTGTATTTTGAGTCCTTTCGTTGCTTCAAACGATAAAAACGCACAACTGACAAATGCCTGTTTTTCCTTTAACCAGTTCGCGCCGGGATTATTTTAACATCACCGAGCCGGCGCGCGGGATTATTTTTAACAAAAATTCTGATCCGAGGCGGGTTCAGGCCGATAGTACCAAAAAGCACACCCACGCATTTCCGGCCTTGCTCGCTGCTGACAGACATTTCCGGCCTTGCTCGAGACATTTCCAGGCCTTGCTCGTGGCGTGTTTATGCGTCATACGTTTTGAATCTGGGGAAAACTTTGCGTTTATATACGTCAACCGGCGCGACCTGGTTAAACATTATATAATGGGTTGCCTTTGATCTCCAGGTGCACAGGAAGAGCAGAAAGCTGTGCATTGAGAGTCACTCATCCACTCAGGATGTCACAGTGACATGTAGAGAGGTGCCCAGATACCAGCCAAGTAGCCTGTGTGTTAGCTGTGGCAGGGTTCTATCCAAGAAAGCATGCAGGTATATCAGAGCATGGTGATTTATTATATAAATAATGAATGTATGTGAGTGCAAAGATGGTGAAGGTGAAAGATTGGCTGTTCCATTCAACGAGGCGCAGCCGAGTGGAATGGAACAGTCACAGGATCAGGATCAAGTCACACGAGTCAGGCTTATAATCCCGGCCCGCCCGATTCGTAGGGGAGTTCCAATCTCTCACTCAAAGAGGGCGGGGGTTGTCCCAGACCGTCTGGGACCAGGCAGTTTAGAATTGCCACCTAATGTTCTAAACCTGCCACCTGTCTGTTACTCAATCTGTGGTCAATGTACATGTACATGTGTACAAGTATCGAGTGGCTTAGAGTGGAATGGGAGGAATAATATTGCGAGGTAAAATATGGACTTTTCCATTTCACTAGGCTTCGCCATGTGAAATGGTAAAATCCAGATTTTACTGAGCAATATCTTCCTATTCCATAATGTAGAGCCACTCAATATTTGATCTTTAAAAGGAAATTCCAGGCTCAATAATATTTTACCTAGTCTAAAAGAATATATGGTAACATACTGACTCCACAGAGAATTTGTTTTGATTTGTTATTGAGAACGACACACGCGTCTATTATATTCACGATTTCTTGCCATTCAGGAGTACAAGGGCGCGGCCATATTGTTCAAATTTTTCGCCTCGCCCAGGAAATTATGACGTAGTGTCAGTCTGCACCTCGATGCACATCGCTTTATTGCCTGTTGTTCGCACTGGTATTCTACCTTGACGCGGCCAACTACATTATGCAGACGTATGTTGTATGGCGCCCGACTATTGCATTTCTGTGCAGAATTCGACTTGACGCACCACAAACTATCGTTTATTTTTGTATTTTCTGAGAAGAATAGAAATTCCGTGAGCTAGTAATTATGGCATCAGGTCCTTCTCCGTATGATTTTGAGCCTACTTTCACATGTGCCGTACACAAAAGGGTTCACTTGCATTCCTTGCGTGGGCAGAGCCGCTATCGATCGGGCTTCGCGTACTGATGGTGCAGACACTACGTCACGATATCTCGGATGTACCGATAAACCAAAACAAAATGGCGGCTCGCATGACGATAAGCGCAGTGCGAGAAAATCTCTGTTTTATATGATTACCGAAACCGATAAAAATGAAATAAAAATCAAGTCACAATGGCAATTGGCACTCTTTAACATTATGCAATTATAAACTATGGGCGGCGTTTCCCTTTAAAGTCCTGTAAAACAATGGTAAAACATTGGTAAAACAGTGCCTTAAATGGATGCGAACATTGGTACATCTGTTGACGTTGCCGCCGTATTTGTGTGTGGATCACAACTTAGTTTCTCCCCAGGTTAATTCCGTCTTCAGCGCTCTGCTGATCAGAATTAGTGAGAGTTGACTTTTTTCAAAAGCCGTTGGAACAAGAATGATTCCAGACCGTTGCATAGTAAATCCCATTCACCATCGGCGAATGGGACTTTTTGAACTCCAGCGTGAATGCAATGCAATAATAAATGTCACGTGATGCGAGTTCTACCAATCAAATGACAAGGATCTGCATGTCAGTTATATAATAATGCACTTTGCAAACCATGTCTTTCTGCCTCTGTTGCAGATACTCCCGTTGTGGCGAGTGTTGTCGAGCCAATAAGGCCTCGGTGTGTGCAGGACATGGGACAGGAGGCTCAGCTGCACTTGGCATCGTTGAGGGCGCTCTTGATGATAAACCGCAAGAATTGGACCTCAGGTAATTATACGTACCTATAACGTACATTGTAGAAGCTCACTTTTAGCCTATAGACAGGCATGGAACTAACCACATACTTCTTTGTTTGTCTAGGATGGTTAGTGGTAATTATCATAAATGGGCATCTGTAGACCCCTCGCATCATGATTATTAAGTAGTTTTAACCCTAATATATTATTACTTTGTCAACTACATGTAGTTGTAGGCTCATGCAGTACATTGAAGTATTTGAAAAACAGCTTCTGTCAATCGCTTACATCTGCTTAGTATATAATGGGTTTAGTTTGTAGAATGTAGATCGTCAGATCTGGGGTTCGAATCCTATCTATACTAATTCGTGAGGCGTTCTGGCAAAATAAGACAGAACTGGACACAGGGCATAGTAGAAAAAAACTGCAAAATAATGAATAATGTGAGATTTTTTTCTTTTTCAGATTTATTGATATTTGTAATTATTGGTATGCCTACTAACTATATTCTGTTAACCAGTTCGCGCCGGGTTTATTTTAACATCGCCGAGCCGACGGGCGGGATTATTTTTAACGAAACTTGATCCGAAGCGGGTTCAGGCTGATAGTGCCGGGAAGCACACCCACGCATTTCCGGCCTTGCGCGCTGCTGACATACATTTCCGAACTTGAACTTGGCGTGTTTATGCGTCATCCGTTTTGAATTTGGGAAAATGTTTGCGTTTATATACGTCATCCGGCGCGAACTGGTTAAGGAATAGTATGGAAGTCGTGGAATACAAGTGTTTTTAGCGAAAACAATTGGCATTTTTCCCTATTACATGTACAAAACTTGAAACTTCAAAGGCCTTTTTCTCAACATTTAACTTTTGCTACATGTTGATAAATGCGAACTTGCGTTAAAGTGAAAAAAACAGCATTGTAAGGAGAATTGTATCCTCTTTGCTAATACCTGAGAACCCTAATTTCATACTCTGCCCAGTTCTGTCTCATTTTGCCAGAACCCCTCACATTTTTCATTGAATATTTTGGGTCTCCAAGTTGATTGTCGGGATTATTAGGAGAAAGCGAAGCTCCGAGAACCTAATAAGTGTCTTCCACTTAGTGTGGTCTACATGTAGATATGCCTAGTTAACCAGTTCGCGCCGGATGACGTATATAAACGCAAAAATTCCCCCAAATTCAAAACGGATGACGCATAAACACGCCAAGTTCAAGTTCGGAAATGTATGTCAGCAGCGCGCAAGGCCGGAAATGCGTGGGTGTGCTTCCCGGCACTATCAGCCTGAACACGCTTCGGATCAAGTTTCGTTAAAAATAATCCCGTCCGTCGGCTCGGCGATGTTAAAATAATCCCGGCGCGAACTGGTTAATGACAATTGCCTGTAACCATCCTAGAAAATAATTGCAAGCGCAATAACAGGTTACCAGTTTGTAGCAAGTAGCTTCTGCATGTCGCCGCCGCATGTCACAAAGTCATGCAAATGTTTTCATTTTCGCTACGAAACCCATAGAAAAAAGGCCACGGAAAGTTATAAAAACTTGCCTTAATTAAAAAATTTAAATATTTGTGACCCGCTCCATCGAAATCAGGAATAAGTCTCGAAATGACTTTTTGAGATATGCACATGGTGAGAAAAGGGAATTTCATAAGCTTTCTAATGATACCCATCACAAGTGTGTATCTGTTTAGGTTAACGAGTTATGATCTGATGAAGATGACAGGTGTATATTTATTCGCCGAATCCACATTCTGAGAAAAACAGCTTTGAAATAAACAAAATTGACCAAAATCATACGGACAGCGCACACAAATCCTCTTTATTTTCATCTTTATTGATCATTTTTACATACAAGACATTAACGACAATAATCTGTGATAACTGCACTTCCTACAGTTTACAATATTCAGAAAATCGACTTGGTCACGATTTTCACCCATGCGTTTACTTCAACGGCCGATTGTGTAAAACGGCCTCAGCGACTTATTCCTGATTACGATGGAGCGGGTCACATTTATGGTCAATAATTCTTTAAAAGAATTAAGAATTTAGATCGTGCACACCACTATGCAAAACAATAACAACAACGGACAACTGCAAAAACTGTCTGTTTATCACGCGGTAAGCGTGTGTTGATGCACTTTCTATGGCGGACTATGAACCTCGTGTTGCAGCATTATCACTACGAGTACAAGCTGATTTCAGTGCCTTTCATAAATGTCTTGTTTGTTCAGTCATCCATGGGAATGACATAATTAACCTTATACCATTGGACAGAGAACTTTTTACAGACATTTGTCTTTTTTCTGAAATATTCAGTAGTTTTGCAATAATACACATTTTTAAATGGGTATACTTTTTTTAGAGACACCCTGTAGATCGAGTTATGCCAATTAACGTTCTTCCCCATCGATGTCAGATCTGACCTAACATTAAAACTGCAGTGCACTCGGTCCGCCATGTGCGCACTCTATGTTGGTCCGCCATGTGCGCACTCTATGTTGGTCAGCCAGGAAACTTGTAATGTTTATTGTGAAGGAAACTTGAAATTCTGAAAAAAATTGCTAATTTACGTACCAGCAAACAAATTAGGCAAACAAATTACAAGAGTTTTTTTAAGTAAAATCGTCGAGAAACATTTTGTGAAGACAGAATTTTTTTATTTTATTTTAAATTATTCTTTATTATTCTTTATTTTTCAATGTGCTAATAAAAAAGTTTAGGTCGGGCGTAAAATTAGGGTCGGGCATAAGATCGGTCAGGGTCGGTCAGGTAACCTGAAGCAGAACTATTTTTTTATTCCCCTAAGTAAAAGTGGACATTTTGTTCTGTAGAGTGTGATGATGAACATGTACATCTTCTGTGAAATATAAGTGATGTAAAAGTGTTGACATAAATTGTTTAATGTGATGAGCAATGTGTGTTGGTATATTACACCACACGTTAATACATGGTCGACTCGGTCAATTTAAATATTAGTACAAAACATGGATTAAGAGCTATAGGTGAGTTAACCAGTTCGCGCCGGGATTATTTAGGTAATAACAGTGCGAAGACCCGGTTATTACTGCGTGATAATGACCGGGTTGGGGGATGACCGCTGGTAATGGACCATTACCAGCGGTCATCCCCCAAGCTGTTATTACCTTTAATAAATACCTTTTTAACAAGAAAAATTGTTAAAATGCTCCACATTTCGTGACTTATATTTCGCGATATTTCCAGTGTTTTGTTTTCATGTTCAGGGCCATAATTTAGCTTATGCATGGTACCCTGTCTTCTCAATATTTGTTGTTATTATTACCCATACTTTGAGACCAGACTAGCTGACTACTGATGCCCACCGCTACTGATGCATAGCAACGCGCTAGCGTTAACAGACGACACGCGCATTACAATATCATTACAATATTTCAAAATTGAATGACCATAATAATATGAACATTCGATACTGATAGTGAAATTTCCAAGACTGGTTTTGTTTTTTCGCCAGCTACATGAATCTGAAGCAGTGTCCGTCACGCATTGGTTACGTTGGCACTCAGCTAGTCTGTTTGAATCTCATCAATAACCGACTAACGGAGCTACCCGAGGAAATCTGTCTCCTAAGAGGACTGGAGGAACTCTTTCTACAGTACAACTGTCTCAAGGAACTACCGGTAAAAAAAGGGGGGGGGGGGAGGATTATTAACCAGTTCGTTTCGGAGGCAAGGTTTTTCCAGAAATCAAAACTGATAACAAATAAACACGTCACGAGCAAGGCTGGAAATATCTGTCAGCGACCGGCTCACAGCGAGCGAGGATGGAAATACTAGGGTGTGCTACTCAAAGATGCTGGCCTGAACCCGTCTCGGATCGAGGTTCTTGAAAAACAATCCCATGCCTGCGTCCGGTCATTGTCAAAGTAATCCCGACGCGAACTGGTTAACATCCAAGCCAATGCGTATGTATGCAGAGCAATAATTTGCTTTTAACCCTAACCCTGTTAAATCTGACAGGGTCCAACTATTTTACATATATCTGTTGGGTCCTGTCAGATTGAGCAGTAATCTCCTCGGTTTCTGTTGGGTTACTGGTAAATAATGCCAAGTTGGACCTTATCAGTTGGATCCATCAACAAACGGAAGAAAAGAAAGACAAAAAAGGAGATTTCTTTGTTCACTTTGAAAAGTCTGTTTTTCTTAACATTTTACTTTGGCAACATGTTGATAAATTTAATGCAAATTCTTTAACAGGCATAACTTTTTAACAGAATGTCCGATTGAAGCTTTAACAACAAACAGTATTGTGAGGAGAATGTTATCCTCTTTATCTTTGATGCTTGAATTAAAACCCTCATTTCAACCTCTGCCCAGTTCTCTCTCAATTTGCCAGGACCCCTCACAAATGTTGTACATGTACATTACCTGTATTTAAAAGATAGATTACACCATTGGTAATTGCTTGAATGGTCAGGGGTTGTATTATTGTAAATATCGTTTAACTCGTCTGTTCAAAGTTTTACAATCAATTTTTTGCAAATGGTGTATCCTACATGTACCTTAAAATATTTGTGATCCAACCTAAGGCCAATTTCATAAAACGTACGAATATATCTGCTTAGCATAACAATTATTTTCCTTGGCAAAAACATGGTTACAAACCAAATTTTCAGGTGATGTTTATTGTTTGCGACTAGTATTCGGCTGTTTTTTGCTCAGCATGAAAAGTACATGAAATTGTTGCCAGTAACATGGTTTTTTTACCGAGCAACACTTTTGGTGCTAAGCTAATTTTGGTGCTTACATGTTTGATGTAATTGGCTCCTGGGGCCGATTTCACGAAACTCGTCTTAACTTACGACTCATCTTAGGACTTACATGTAGGACGAGTCCTAGATCAAAGATCGCTCTTGGCTAAGACATGTCCTAGATCAATTTCACTAAATCCATCTTATGAAAGACGATCGCAACTACCAATTTGATTGCTGTTTCATGTTCGTTTTTACCGCTAGAGGAAACAGTCTTTAAAAAAACCGCAAACCAAGTTCCAGCGTGCGCGCGTGCGAGAACACGAACTTTTGCTAATCTGCGCAGTACAATTACGTACGGTAGTTCTGCATGTTCTATATACGACAGAGTCAACTAGTTGGCATATAAATAATTAGTTTTTAAAACTGTAGGCCTACACACATAGCAAAACATAAATCAACTCTGTTTCTTCTTCAAAACTAAAACTCTAGGCCGACATTTGTTTTTAACGAGAAGATAATGCAACATTTGGTTTTCAGACACTATACAGATTGACGCACGTGTTAATGAGATAAGACGACCCCCGGACTGATCCTAAGTTAAGACGAGTTCAGCCGCGTTGCTATGGAAGTTAGAACGTGTTGAACGCGTCTTAACTTTGGTGAAATCGATCCTAGGACGAGTCGCAAGTTAGGATGAGTTACTCTTCCTAAGACGCGTCTTAGCGTTTCGTGAAATCGGCCCCTGTAATGTTAGTTATATGTTTTTCTGCTGCAGAATGCCATTGGACAGTTTCACAAGCTGCACGAGCTAGACTGTAAGAACAACCACCTGCGTAAGTTGCCTTGCAGTCTGGGTAATCTGAGCTCACTGTCCATCTTGAATGCCACCAACAATTTACTGCAGTCACTGCCGAGTGAGATAGGCAACCTAGCTAGACTGGAGGAGCTCTGTCTACAGTGAGTGTTTGTCAAGGGAGCAAATAAATTGTTACAGATGTTACATTCAGAGCTTGAAAGCAGATCTTTGCTGGCAAACTCCTAATGTTGACAGAGTGCAGTAAACTTTGTTTGTACTTTAGATAAACTGTGAAGGCAGTGGAAAATGAGGAAAAATCCAATGACAAGTTATCAGGGCGGTGAAAATGTTAGCAGGGCGGCAAAACTTTAGCGGGTGGCATAAAATGTTAGCAGGGCGGCCCGGCCCCCAAAAGAAGGAAACTTTGATGTTTGATGTCTTGCTTTTCATGTTAAGGATGTTACATTGTAACGTTATGACCAACACGTTGAGCCAGGAACCCGACTGATTTCTAGTTGAATTTGTTAAGCTCTAAACAAAAAAACATAATTGATCAATAAAGGTTCGTTATATTTATAGCTCTGCACAAACAAAGCACACATATGCAAATTATGCATTTTCTATGTTTTTTTTTTTCAAGACTAAACAAAACTACATTTGTGACCAGCGCAGCGTTACAAAAAAGGTTATAGTCGTGCTGTACATTATCATGTAACTGCCTGCTTAACGTTGAGAGGGTGAACATTTCATCAAAATGTGATTTACATTTTGGTGACATCTTTAATATCTACAGTTTTAGGTTTTATTAACAAAAATGTTGATTTTGATAAATAAAGTAGACAAACAATCATTTTGTGTGCATCGTTTTGTCGTTCTACAACAGAGCCAGCTATTTCAAAGCTGCTTTCTCAGTTGTGTCATTTGAACTCCAAGGAAGTAATCTGTAAGCAAACATTCCATATATCTACAGAATGGGAGGAGCTATGGAACTCTATTATATACCTTAATGAAAGGTTATGGTATAGTTTTTTTTTTTGTAGAGCGGATCACATTTACTCTAGCATTGAATTTATAGATCTCATTGCTGTTTGCTGATTTCTTTTAGAATATGCCTTGGAGTTTCCAAGTAATTGCAAGATATTTGAAACATCTACAAACTGTAGGAAACATTGCTAACGTGACTTTTACCCTTTACCATGTTTCCTTGTCAAATTGTTAATTGTAAAAATAAATTATTTTCATTGCCCTCTTCAATTCTTGTTGTTTTGCAGTTCCAATCAACTAACTGAACTACCTGTCTCAATATGTAACCTGTTGAACCTGACGGTAAGAATGGTTTTAGGCCGTGTCCGAAACGGGTGTCTAGAGCTACAGCTACGGCTATTGTCTGCGTCGGCCATTTTGTAGCGCTGTCCGAAATGCCGTCTAGAGCTACAGCTACGGCTACAACGTCACAAAAATCTAGCCGTAAAAGAAGTTGTCTAGCTCAGGCAAAACAAAATGGCGGTAGCTCTAACTTTAATTTTGGAGCAAATTTTCGTTTATTTTTTAATGATAGTGCATTGAATTGAAACTAACAGATCGACAAATACGTCAATATCATCAGGTATTTCGACTGGCTGTAAACAAACATTGCGTAACATCGAGCAGACGATAATTGTTATCATCTTACATCGTAATTTTGCAAACACTAATTCAAGCATCGCTTGGGGGCGCAATAACTAGCCGTAGGCTCTACCGTAGCCACGTCCGAATTCCATTTGCCTTAGCACCTACGTAGACGTAGCTGTAGCTGTAGACGTAGACCGTAGCTCTAGACACTCGTTTCGGACACGGCCTTAAGGCCGGTTCATACTTAACACGAAAGCGAATGCGATACGAATTTGACGTCACAAAACATTTGCTGCGAACATTCGCCCAAGTTGAAATGTGTTCAACTTTTGCGTTTTCGCATCGCGAAAACTCCCCCTGACGTCACAAAATCGCGTTCGCGTTTGCTTTTGCGCCGAGTATGAACCGGCCTTTACACTGTGAAGTTGTCCTGATAACATTTGATATGGATTATGTAGGACCACCGCGTTCCTAAACACACGGACAAGTCTTGCATTGTCATGACTTAATAGAGAGATTTCATTCCATTTATGCAGATATTAACCTCGCGAGCAATATGTGACCTGTTCCAATGAAACCCGAACACAGTCGCACAATGTGTTTCATTACAATCTACTTGTGAAGTCATTTCGGGTGGATTTTACCATTTTTAGGTTTTGGGTTTTTCTGAATCACAAACTATTAATATTCAATCTTCCTTGAACATAATCCATCACCCAGAAGTGTTTTATTTTTTCTAGTTTTGGAACAAGTGTTGTTTAGAAATGATACGCTTTTCTGAACTTCAAAACTGTTTAGGTCCTAATGAGGTTGTCTGGGTTTTATCACTAAATCCTTTCCCAGGGGAGATACAGTAGGGTGTGGGTACACATGTAAATGATACATCATTTTAAAGCTGAGAACCTAGCAAATTTGAAAAAAAAAAAATTCTTTCCCCAAGACTGGATTTGCTATCGACAGACATCAAAATGTTTGGCAAGCACGCGCTATGCATTAAGCGCTGTAGAGACCGAATGTACGTTTTAACAACATTTTTATCCAGTTGTGGGCCAAGACTAGCGAGTGTACTCCATACAGTACAAGTGCACAGTATATGCACAAGTGCACAGTATATGCACAACTGTGTTTTGCAGGATATTCAATTGCAATTACATGTACTTTGTGATTTCCAAATCGTGTCATTTTTTTTTCACAATATACAGACAATTAGATGCTCTTTCATTTTACTGAAGGTTTTTTTTTCCAAAATAATTCTAGAAATAATGTCAACATTTTTGTTGAGCTAAAGGAACATCTTTTTAACTCGCCCTGTATATCATATTGTGCACCAATCCGCCTGACTATTTATCTTTCTGATGGACTCGAGTACAACACATTAACATATTTGTATGGAATGCGTGCCTTATAAATGTAATTATTATTATTATTATTATTAACACTCAAAATGCCATCTGTGGTTTTTTTTCTCCATCCTTGCATGCAGGCTCTCTACCTGGGTGAAAACAGACTGACGAAGATGCCAGCTGACCTGGGCAAGCTGATAATGTTGACGGAGCTAGATCTGTCGTCATGTGAACTGATTCAACTGCCAAACTCACTGTCTAGGTGCACATCGCTAATCAAAGTCTGGCTGTCTAACAACAAGTGAGTTTTCTCATAGACGGGGTGTCTCGAAAAATAGTATACCCATTTGTACATTGTTTTTGTTTGTTTTTTGTTTGTTTTATATGGGAAGTCACCGACCACAAGGCCCACACAACAGGCCAATCAATGTGGTGGCGTCTTAAGCCGCGTTCGCATTGGATTTTTTTAATTTGGTAAAATCTACGGAGACTGTTGTCAACTTTAACCAAATTAAATCCAATGCGGACAGAGGGTAACATTGTCAAATTGTCCATTTTCCCCTCCGCAACAGTAAGATCTAGAGGCCCAAGCTTCTAGCGGAGGATTTAACACCGTGAACTTTGACAATCACATACGGTAACTTTTGACAATATTAAGTCCAATGCGAATGCAGCTTTAGAAAAGGAAATAAACAAGAGGAAATCACAGGGTAAAAAGATGACAATCAATATTACGTTTAAATTGGGACAAATTATAAGTGGATGGGAAGCAAGATGTAGAAAGTGAATTTCAGAGTAAGGCAGTACATGTACGTGGGAAGAAACTAGAAGAATATCTCAAAGTGTTTGCCTTGGGAACAACTACGGTATATGGATGTGATTGAGCAGAGAAACGTGTGTTGCGGCCAAGTTGGATGGAACAACCAATAAAAGTCCATTGGAGCACTTAACAAAATATTCTGTAAAAGAGGCTCAATGAGGCTACAGAGCGACGGAGTGATAGAGGTTTCAGGGACAAGGCTATTTAGTCATGTCCAACTTACTAGATTTGTAATTCATATTATCGCAAAACTACTGAATCGCAAAACTACTGAATTGCAAAACTACTGAATATTTCAGAAAAAGACAAAAGACTGTAGAAAGGGTAGAATGCCCTCTGTCCAATGGTATAAGGTTCATTATGTCATTGCCATGAATGACTGAACAAACAAGACAGCTATGAAAGGTACTGTGACAAGTTGTTTGAGTGACAAAGCTTCAGGTACCGGTAGGTGTTTTTAACAACAAATTATTTTGCTGTTCGAACACATTAGAAAAGTGATGACATGGTCAATGAATCTATTGTTTTGATCTTTCTATCTTTTTGTGGTACACTTTAAGGTCCATGTATTCGCATTTTTGTATCACTGTGGAGACACGGCTTTGTTCTCGTGTACAAAATGGTTAGAAAGTCGAGCATGTTTTTCAAAATGCTCCCATTTTAACCATAATTTGTTTCCTGGTTTGAAATTTCGACCCAATATACCCTATATTATACCCTAACCCAAACACTAACCGTAACCCACATCATAATCCTAGTTTTTGAGTAATTTAAGTAAAATCCAAAAATCTAATTCGTGAAATTCCCAGTGGAGACCTATTCATCTATAGAAATTTACCCTCCGGAGACGTTTTGTCTCCATTGTACACATTGTGTTCATGTCTCCAGAGGGTACCGTATTTCGCACCTGTGCCCTCCACATGGCCACAGTGCTGATTTCAGTACCTTTCATAACTTGTCTTGTTTGTTAAGTCATCCATGACAATGACATAATGACCCTATAAACTATTGGACGGAGTACATTATACCCTTTCTCCAGACATTTGTCTTTTTTTGAAATATTTAGTAGTTTTGCGATAATATGAATTGTATAATCGATGTACTTTTTTTGGAGACCCCCTGTACAAATATTGACTGCTTCGAGTGGTGGAATATAACTACACTCCCAAGGTGATCTATAGGCATTATATTTTCCCGGAAAGTGAAATAGATCACCGAGGTAGGTTAGTTTTACTTCATCACTAACATCACTTCCTCACAAGAGTATTAAAGCAGTCAATATTTGTTTTGTTTTAAAATACCTCACTTTTGGTTGATTTTAAGATGAGTAATTATTTAATTTTAATCTTTTTTTAGTGATTCCTGTTTTCAGATTCCCACGTCAATGCAACATTGCTAATGTTGCTAGTATCGTGACTTTGGGTGTGATCCCTGGTAACTTGGTAATTACGGGTTGGAGGCTTCTGACTATCACCCCCTGAACAAAGATATTGACTAATTTAAAAAAAAACCGCCAACACACTGCTGGATAGCTCAGTTGGCAGAGCACTGGAACAGTAATCCGGAGGTCGCTGGTTCAAGCCCTGCTCCAGTTCTTTGTTCAATTAAAAAAAAAAAAAATACAGTTAAAATGTACTTCTATTTTAATACAAAATTAGTGGAAAATGTACATTCTATTTTCAAAACCCCCCCTCACCAAATGTTTAATTTGAACCCAGCGCTGAATCGTTAGCGCTTGCGAACAATACGCTGGTTAATTTTGATGCACAGACAAAGACAACAGTGTCTAACGACTTGATTTAAAGTCTAGATCAACCCGATTGCACATCATTAGTGTACAATATTGTAACCACTTTTCTGCTTGTGTCCCAGGCTACAAACCCTGCCAGACCAGTTCGGACGACTCCACCAACTCAAAGAGCTTCACGTCAGAAACAACAGTATCCGATACTTCCCTGCCTCTCTGTCCTATTTACAACTCTACACATTCAGCGGTGAGTGATTTGAAGCTACATTTTGTACTTTACAGGTTAGAAAGTTTAAAGCTACTATACAAGTTTTTAACCCAATTTTTTTTATTTTTATTTTTTTTTATGGTGGGAGGTTTGTTTTTTAAAATTGGGCGTGATCCCTGGCCACATGGCATTCCGGTGTTTATGACTTCTGACTAATGCCCTCGAACAAAGATGGAGACCGCCAACGTAGGGCAAGATAGCTCAGATGGTAGAGCGCCGGTCCGGTATACCGGAGGTCGCAGGTTCAAGTTCTGCCTTGCTGATTTGTTTGTTCACTTTGAAATTTATGCAAATTTACCTAGTCAATTTACCTAGTAAGGTTCCCTTGTGTTTTATTTGTGTATTAATGAAAAAAAAAAAGAGATGGCATCCAACTAATGGGAGGCACTGTTCAAATCATGGGTGCACGTAACCATGGTTTGACTACAGGAAAACCAAGCTCAATAGCAACTGTGCACACGCATATTTGCAAACATAAACTTGACATGAACATAAATCGGCACCGGCGTAGGTATTTGCAAACAAGTTTTGCATTTATTTTTAGGACTGGAGTCTTATTAGCCTTCACTCGATTCGAGCCATTCTGATGGAGGACTCAAGTCATTTGATCATAGTGACTCGAGTTGAGTGATTTACCTGTTAGGATTCAAGTTGAGTCGCCAACAATTGTGACTCGAGTAATGTATGGCATGCAACTAGAAATGTAGGTAAATGTCACACTTTGTGTTACAACCTTTCTCTTTCATTGTCTAGGAAGCTACTATGTAGTTTGTAAAGACTGTTATGGGTACTGAGGTTCGATTCCATAATCTGGAACTGATTCCTGACATCCAGCGAAAAAAATACACGGGGGCGGCGGGCGAATTCGCCCCGGAAACACCTAAAGGAGCCCCCTAAATAGGCAAAAAATACGATTTCGGGGGCGACTTAAAAATAGGAAATGGTCCAAAATTGCCCCCGTAATATTTGCTGCACGACTACGAACGGCCGCTCTCTCTGATCCTAGCGCCACTGCTAGCTCGGTCTTGGATCAAGACTAGTGCCAGATAAACTCAAGTATTCAACAAATTGTATCTTTTTGTTAATTAATGAAAAAGTAGCCCCCGAAATGGAAAAAAGTAGCCCCCGAAATGGAAAAAAGTAGCCCCCGAAATGGAAAAAAGTAGCCCCCGAAATGGAAACAAGTAGCCCCCGAAATGGAAAAAGTAGCCCCCGAAAGTTAAAAAAGTAGCCCCCTGAAAATGGAGCCCCCGAAATAAAAAAAATAATTTTTACCCTGCTGACATCAATAATTGGCTACTCGTGTAACCAGTTCTAATGCCCAGCCCTACGGGCAAGTATTTGTTTGCGCATCTTGTATGTAAATAAAAAAACAACTTTTACCTGATTTGAACCCAACAGCCAATCAGAACCCACTATTATACGAGTGGGATGGGTCAGCCAGGGGTCAACTTACCGTCAGTCCAGATGCTGATGTCCCACCGTTGGTAGAACTCGCAGCCAGGCAAGTGGCTCGATGCAACGTGGCCTGGACAGATGGGGACTTGCCCACCGAGCTGGCAGGTTGGTGAATTTATAACCCTGAGGCAATAAGCCATTTGTTAGAGCCCACAGCCAGGCAAGTGGCTCGCTGCAACGTGGCCTGAATGGATGGGACTTCTCTGAGCTGGCAGGTTGGTGAATTTATATCTTTGGGGCAATAAGCCATTTGGTAGAGCTCGCAGCCAGGCTAGTGGCTCGATGCAACGTGGCCTGGACGAATGGGGACTTGCCCACGGAGCTGGCAGGTTGGTGAATTTATATCCCTGGAGCAATAAGCCATTTGGTAGAGTTTGCAGCCACGCAAGTGGCTTGATGCAACGTGGCCTGAATGGATGGGGACTTCTCCGAGCTGGCAGGTTGGTGAATTTATATCCCTGGAGCAATAAGCCATTTGGTAGAGTTTGCAGCCACGCAAGTGGTTTGATGCAACGTGGCCTGAATGGATGGGGACTTCTCCGAGCTGGCAGGTTGGTGAATTTATAAACCAGGGGCAATACATTTGCGAGTTAACCAGTTCGCGCCGGATGACGTATATAAAAGTAAAGTTTTCCCCAGATTCCAAACGGATGTCACATAAACACGCCACGTTCAAGTTCCAAAATGTATGTCAGCAGCGAGCAAGGCCGGAAATGCGTGGGTGTGCTTCCCGGGACTGTCAGCCTGAACCCGCTTCGGATCGAGTTTCGTTACAAATAATCCTTTGCGTCGTCTCGGCAATGTTGAAATAATCCCGGCGCGAACTGGTTAAAGAGAATGTACATCATTTGCTTTTGCTGTAATTTTTCAAAATGGGTGGATTTTTGGGTTTAGTATGTTATAGAAACATATTGCACTGACGTTTTGACGTTTTGGGTTCGTAGATGCTGAAAAAAAAAATTGTGCTCTTGGAGCCATGTACCCTGACCCCTTTAAAATGAAATTGAGCAATTTCTAGACATTAGGGAATTGTAAGGTCAGAGAATTAGTTGTAGTCTGTGGGCTACGAGGGGTCAGGTCTCCCCTACAGAGTAGGAAACATTGAGAAATAAAGACAAACATGAGACAAGTAGGAAAAGGCCTTGTCTCCGGCTCCAGTCACTTTGTGCTTCACAGATTTGCCATGCTAGCTAATTATAGCCATGATGGCCTTGAGAAAAGACTATGTATCAGGCCTTCATTTTAATAAATCCGAGGAGAGCTGTGCATCGCTCTCCTTAAATCAAAAGGTGAATTAAGGAGAGTGATTTTAAAATCGCTCTCCTTAAATCAAAACAATGAATTAAGGAGAGTGATTTGCTCTCGCTAACAAAACGCAAGTTTAAAGGCCCTGGACACTATCTAGTTACTCAAAATGACAACCAAAGGTGTCTATGCCTTTAATAAACACATACTCAAGAAAAGGAACACAACATTCACCAGTAGTTCAACTTTTGGTTGAGAGAATGATGGCGCTTTCCCATCCAGTGACATTTCTCTCTTTGTGACTTGTATGGCTTAATTGAGCGCGAATTAGTCTAGGCCCGTTATGTCCAAAATAAATGGAATGGGCGAACACGAAAGACTAGATGACCGTTGTTAGTATAAGATAAATCTGATGTGATTTTATTTGGGGGTGCGAAAAGAGAATTGTAATCGCAATTTTTTTTTTTTTTTTTTTTTTTTTTTTTTTTGCTCTTCTTAAAAATGTAAGGAGCGTTTTTTTTTGCTTTTTCTATGCACACTGTTAACAGTCTCTATAAAATGACAGAGGCTGTGTTAAAGGTAGGATACACCATTGGTAATTGCTTGAAAGATCATGAATGGGTGGATTTGGGGGGGTTGTATTTTGTAGTAAATATTGGCTAACTGACCTGTCCGAAGTTTTACAATCATGGATGCTAAGAAAAGCAAGAAAAATGGCATTTGTTTTTAACCGGCGTTTGAGCAGTTGTTCTTATGTTGTTCTTGTGGTTTTTTTTAAATTGCCGTCCAATGATTGCCATTTTTTGTTATCAAAGTCAATTTTTCAGAACAATTACAGGATATCTAGCACAATCATTTTGCTGGATGCCTACAATCATTATTTACTTTCAAATAAGTAAGATATTTCTTAATAAATCTGCATATCTGATATCTGCAAAATGCAAATTTGTAGCTACTTTTAAGTACAAAACGGCTGTTAACCAGTTCGCGCCGGGATTATTTTAACATCGCCGAGCCGACGGACGGGATTATTTTTAACGAAACTCGATCCGAAGCGTGTTCAGGCTGATAGTGCCGGGAAGCACACCCACGCATTTCCGGCCTTGCGCGCTGCTGACATACATTTCCGAACTTGAACTTGGCGTGTTTATGCATCATCCGTTTTGAATTTGGGGGAATTTTTGCGTTTATATACGTCATCCGGCGCGAACTGGTTAAGCAGCTTTATTAAATTGGGCCCTGACTGCAATTTGTATCCTGTCGTCCACAGCTTTGTTGCGCAGTCGTAAGCAGTGTTCCAGCTGTGAGGGGCCATTCTTCCGATTCTACCAGTCTGAGGTCGTCTTTGCCAACATTGGTATCTTCCACCGTGTGCCGCTGTACCAGCAGATCTGTAGTCCCTTCAACAACGTGCACTGCCAACCAGTGGATCTTACATGATGGTCAGCCGTGCCTAAGTGCCCGGTTCATACTAAACTAGGGTTCCAACGGGTCATGGAAAGGTCATGGAAAGATAACTTGTCATGGAAAGTCATGGAAAAGTTATGCAAAATTTAGGAAAATCTAAAAGTCATGGAAACTTGTCATGGAAGGAAAGATGTCATGGAAAGAATGTGCAATATGTAATTTTTGTTGTGAAATTCCTGACTTCCACTAGATATTTTACACTCAGAATTGTTTTTGTTCGTAGAAATTAAAAGAAAAAGGTAAGATCTTAAAAAATATTTACAAGTTACATAAGTTTGTTAAAATAATTTACATGCCTTGCGCAGACTTCGTTGAGAGAATGCTTTTTTTTATACTGTTCAATTCAATCTAATTCAATCCAATACGGGAATAAAAATGTTGTTGGCCGTACAGTACAATGTATGTTTAAAACATGTATGCGACATCATGAAACATTTGCTGCGAAATCATGAAACTTTTGCTGCAAAATTTCTGGAGTTGAAAAGTGTTTAACTTGTGCGAATTCACAGCGTGAAAGGTTGCCCCGATGTCTCCAATTCACATTCGTGTTTGCTTTTGCACCGAGTCTGAACCAGCCTCTAATTGTGGTGATAGAATGATTTGCAATGTCTTTGCAAGTTTTTCTTCAATTTTCACAGCATGTATGTTTCAGACATAATTTGTTCATATGCCATTACGCTTGATTCCAAATGCAATTTTTTTTTTTTTTTACTTCAATAATTTAAGCGATACAGAAAAAGTATTTAAATTCTAATCAAGGCAATGCCTTTATTTCAGTAAATGTATTCAAATTATTGTGGACGTTTAATGCAATGTGTATTTTAATTGACAGATGTTTTAAAACTTTATAATTAAAGTTACATAAATTAACAGTGAGGGGATAACAAAATAAAAATTTGTTTGTTTAACACCGAGTCAACAATACACCGATTCAGTAAGGCCACGCCTGACATAGCAACTGCCTAGCAGTGTGTTACGTGTGCCTGGTCGATCACTTGCACAGTGCTGCATATTACAACCTAGTGTAATTACATATACAAGTAGGTAATGCTTTTGGCTTTAAAAATGGCTAAGAATTACCTTTCCCCCCAAAACCAGTACTGGGAGTTGGATTAACAATTAACGCCACAACCATTATGGTTAAAACCAGGCTCGTAATGGAATTGGGGCGTACAAATGAAACAAAATCAACAAATTTAAATGTTGTTAATCAACAAAAAGTGTGCAGTAAACTATGCTGAAGTGAAACATTTTTTTCGGACAAAATGGCAAGAATTTGTCTGACCTTAAAACCATGAACTGCGATTGGTCATTTTTGTCAAGTGGTGTCTACTGGATCGGTCTATCACGTCAATTCACTACATTTGGCCTGGGGCCAATTTCATAGAGCTGCTTAAGCATAACAATTGCTTAAACACAAAACAATCTTGCTTACTAAAACCAACTATCAGCCACAACTCCATGTGATGTATATTTGTGATTGGTACTTAGCTGTTGTTAGCTTAGCATAACGATCACATGACATTTTGGCCCCTAACTCGATTTACCAAGCAAGTTTTTTTTGTGCTTAAGCAACTATTTGTGCTTAAGCAGCTCTATGAAATTGGCCCCTGTTGACCAACCAGACAAGAGCTGTGAGTCAACTGACCATCAAACACCCACCTGCCTGTAAAAATAAAGAAAATTGTAAACATTCAGAATTGTTTTTACTCACAGGATGTGTGTGTAAAAGAAATAAAACGACTAAACACATTCAATCGGTTGAACTTAACTGGAAATTAAACAGCCAAGTATACAAATCTAGATTATTACTTGTCTAAAATAGTTGTTGAGATTTTCAGATTTTGTTTGAAATGTTTAAACTTGTTTTGGACTCGCATTGCCAAAGAAGGTGATTGAGGAACTTGGTCTTCGTGGAAGACTAAAGACCAAAGACCATCGAATGACTTTGATCTTAATTCTTCAGTGTTTCTTTACTGGAATATTCTATTTCAATTCCATTTCAATTCCATTTTGTACAATTTAATCTGATGATCATTATCATCTCTTCACATTGATGGGTCCTTGCGATTAATTTTTCTTAGGAACCTATTTTGTGCAACTATCTAATTCTCTTGAATGTACGACACTACAAACTGTACATGTATTTGGCTCTATAAAAGGGTATGATGTGATTTCCAGTTAATCAGTTCGCGCCGGGATTATTTTAACATCGCCGAGCCGACGGGCGGGATTATTTTAAAACGAAACTCGATCCGAAGCGTGTTCGGGCGGATAGTGCCGGGAAGCACACCCACGCATTTCCGGCCTTGCGCGCTGCTGACATACATTTCCGAACTTGAACTTGGCGTGTTTATGCGTCATCCGTTTTGAATTTTGGGAAATGTTTGCGTTTATATACGTCATCCGGCGCGAACTGGTTAAAAGCGGACACGGTCTTTAGCAGGATGTGATTTCAAAAAAAAGATTTCCAAATTCACATCCCCATCAGTCCAAATTTACGTCCTGGGTTAGGATTCAAATTCGCCATCATCTACTGAATTCACATCTATTGAACCCAGGATGTGAATTTGGACCAAAGATATGAATTTGCAGTATTAGGATGTAATTTTTGACATCTTTTGTTGATATCACATCCTGCTTAATGGACTGTGCCCGCTTTTAATGTACAATCACATCATGCCCTTTCCTAGTGTCTTCACATCAATGGGCCCTTGCGATAGTCCTTTTCTTTTATGAACTCATTTTGTGCAACTGTCTTCCCCTCTTGAATATATGATACTACATGTAATTGTAGTAAAAACAATATTGTATTTTTTTTAATTCAGTGCTTTGCTGGGCAACTGAGCTTGTTGTCATGATGTCATTACAGAAATACACTGTTGCGTTTAGAGTTCCCTGTTGTGAGCCCCAAATGTGGTAATTGAAGACATCTTAGAGAAAGATTTACTCATTAGGTTACTATAGCTACCTTGTACTGACACAACAACAGATCATAACAGCAAAATATTGACAATTCCAACAACGTTTTGTGCTAAAATAGCGTGAGTTTTATTTGCGGGGTAATATTAGCAAACTTAAACAAATTGCCAAACTACCAAATTATTATGAAATACCTTACTGGACTTTGGTGAATGACAGTCTCAAAGCATCCTGTAAAAACTGGTGTGCCGTCATTTTCGATCTTAAAGGAAATACGAAGAGTTGGGAATTACTTGTGGTATTTTGTGTGTGTTTTATATAAGCTGCAAAACAAAACAGATGCATACAACTTGATTACTTTCAGTGGCTGCACTCTAATTTGCTCTTCATGTTGTCTGATAGGTATCATAACAAAATGATGCGAGGCGTTCTGGCTAAATGAGACGGCACTGGGCACAGGTCATAGGTCACAGTGGAGAAAAATGCAAAAAGAGTGAATGGAGACGATTTATTTTTCAATTTTCAGATTTATTGATATTTATTGATATTTGTAATCTTCGTTATGTCTACTAACTATTTTGTAAAGAAATAGTAAGAAAGTAGTGGAACAAATTGTAAAATAAAATAAAAATAACAATTGACCTTTCCCTCATAACATGTGCAAAACTCAAAACAAGTGGCCTTTTGAGTTTCCTTAATAAATATTTTGCATTGGGGCCAGGTCGATAAATGCAAATTGTAAACGAGCATAACTTGTTAACGGAATGTCCGATTAAAACACAACAAACGGTATTGCAAGGGGAATTGTATTCTCTTCCCTATAGTATAATGTGCCCGAAAATACTTATTTCAACCTCTGCCCAGTTCTGTCTCATTTTACCAGAATTAACCCTCCTCATATAATGTGACAAAGCAGAGCCGAAATTGCAGAAATTGATTTCAATGCCAGCTACAATACAGTACGCGTACTTAAACAATATTAGACTGTAAATATATTGCCAATAAGTTGAAATATAATCTGTCGGACAAGTGCAATATATTGTTTCCGTCACAGTACTAAAGTTTTCACAGTGATCAAAAACAGAATATGTTGTTGGTTTGTTGTTTATTTTCTCTAATATTAATAATTAGTTGTTGTCAAAGTGGAAATATAACACAGCAATTGCTCTTAAATGAACATTTGCATGACCTTATCAGTTGTCTGTTGTGATTGTCAGATTGTGTTCAAGTTTATTAATTAATAATAAACAACTGCATTGCATTTTGTGCATAAATATTGAGTGTTGTGAAAAGGAAGCTTTCCGGATTTTATTTTTGTTTGCTTTATTTTATTTAATGGGTTTTAGGGTTTCAACAAATAATGTTGCGCCAACGGATGGATTGTTTAGAAGAGATCGCGCCGCCGATTTTGGTTTTTTGTGTATTTGCTCGTACGTTGGCAACGTTCGTGTGAGTGGCCGGTCGTGGATGAAACGTACAGTGGGCCAGAATGCAGTCAAGGAATGCCATCAACGCATTGAAACAACTTGAGAAAGTTAATGTTGGAAATGTCCGCGGGGTTTCCTTACGTAGTCTTGTAAGGTAATGGTTGCGTTATGCATGCAGCGCACGCAGGCCGCAGATGCGGGCGTACGCCGTAACAATTGGGTTACTAATTAAGCCGCATTCGCATTGGACTTAATACTGTCAAATGTTACGGTACGTGATTGTCAAAGTTCACGGTGTTAAATCCTCCGCTAGAAGCTTGGGCCTGTAGATCTTACTGTTGCGGAGGGTAAAATGGACAATTTGACAATGTTACCGCCTGTCCGCATTGGATTTAATTTGGTTAAAGTTGACAACAGTCTCCGTAGATTTTACCAAAAAAAGTCCAATGCGAACGCGGCTTTAACACTATGAACCAAGAATGTCTGAAACGCTTTTGTAAGTGTAAAACTGTCTGAAACGTGAACGATAGACTTACGTGTGAAACGTAAGTAACGATTAAGTTTCAGGCATTTCGAATGTCTGAAACGTAAGCTTCCCAATTACCGATTACATTTCAGACATTTCCAAACCTCAAAATGTCTGAAACATAATCGGGTTAAAAACATTGGCCCACTTTAGCCTGGAAATGTCTGAAACGTAATACAGCTATTGTGTAAGGATTAAGAGGTGTGAGACAGCTATAGCCTCTGCCACCACAAGTTGTCAACAACCACAACTAACCACAACAACTTGCCTGGCCTTTTGTTACTGTTATATGCAAATATCTAATACCACAGAGCTAACTGTAAATAACCACAACTTCTATAAAAAAGTTGTAACGGGGACTTTAATTATAGAATACAAATAGTTACTGCTTTAAGTGGTGTTTGTCCATGGAGCATTCTATATTCCTGAGGTTTTTACATTCTAAAAAAAGCGAGTTGTAGGCCAAAATTGATGGTTTTAATATATTTTTGTATGTCAAAAAATATAAACTTGCTGCATGCGGTGTAGTTTAAAATAATCAACCAAAATTGTTGGCAAAGCTCTTTATTATGTTAAAGACAAAGATAAGACAAAAACGATTGACAATGCTTTTTCTTCAAAGAATAGTGAATACTTAAAACAGTCGCATCCCAATAGCACAGAAAATACAATACACAATGACAATTATATTGGCAAAACAATGCAACATCTCTACAAACTAATTAAAGTTAGGTTGTCCGTGCTTTAACAAAAATTGATTTCCTTATCCGAATGAATTTTAACGGAAGACCATGTACTGCATGTTTTGCATCGGCAGGCCTTATTACACTTTGTTAAAAAGTGTGTTATTATCATTGCGCCAATTCCAGTTCAGTTGTACTGCACTGGGACCCCCACGAATTATCGTGGATGCCAATGAAAGCAAAAAAACGGTATTCGTTTTCAAAAGGCGTCAGGCAGTGATTCTTTATAAAAAGTTGTTCTTTTTTTTCGCGATCGCCCGTGAATTTATTTGTATAAAATTCAATTGTTCGGAACAATTATAGGCATATCTAGTGCAATCATCTTCCTAGAAGCCTATTTTTCTGCAAATGGTGTATCCTAATCATGGGCGGATACAGGGGGGTCCAAGGGGTCCGGACCCCCCTTTTTTCTTGAGTGAAAAAAAACGAAAAAAAAAAAAAAAACGAAAAAAACAAAACAAAATGTATTTCACCTAACAAGCAACGTACATGTACACACACGCATACGTGTATTATTCTCAAACCACACACACAAAATAACAACCATATAGACTATGATTTGACTTTTTTGGCTTAGTTTGTTTATTCCTTCTTATTGCATTTCAGGCAATACATATTTTAATTTTTTAAACGCTTTCATAAGCTTGAACGGGGCAGGCTTGCCCCAAATGCCATGCTTGGCTCACCACTGGGCCCATTTACTTGGCAGACTTGCCAATAATACACTGGAATTTCACCGTTTGAAGTGACGGTTGAGTAGCCTCAGCAGAACGAGTGCAATAGGCGCTAACCACAGTGTTTATATATTTGTCACGTGACCTAAATTTAAGCTAAATTTATGTAAATTACTAAACACTAAATTGGAACAAACACGCCGCTTTTTCCACCGTTTGTAGAGACGGTCGGAATAAACCCCGCTAGCACAAGCGGGCGTTTGGCGTGTAGTTTTTTAAAGATTAAACACAACTTGTAACATTTTATTTTAACATACAACTTTAAATTAAACTTACTTAATAACTATTAGGGCTTGTAATTTGTTTATTATTTTAAATGGAGTCACTGCCGGTCGCTCCCAGCCAAATCCTGCCTATGTTAAGTATGCCTAAGGTTTATGACCAATTAACCGTTACCTCATTTTACACGTAGTGTGAGTCAGTGTGCGCTGTTTTTAAATCCAAACTTCCAATACCGGTATCCATAATATACTCCTCTGGTCAAAATTTATTTCAAGTTATCATTCCAGATAAAAATGGTAAATATTAGATTTAAAAAAAAAATGGTATAAAAATCAGGGTTCATATTGCCACAACATTAACAAAAAATAGGTAGAAATTGGCCTCAGATTGCGCCAGAGAGCACCTAATAAACCAAAAAATTTCAGGGCCCTTAAGCGGGCCCTGAACCCCGGCCGCAGGGACTTCGCGCTACGCGCTCGTGATGTGCGCTTCGCGTACATGCTTCCAAGTTACATGTACTCAAATTGTTACACACCCACATTTTTGTTTTACACACCCAATTAAAAAAATCCTGCCTAAGACCTTGGGTGGACCCCCCCTTTCAAAAAATCCTGGATCCGCCCATGCTAATAATCAATTAATTACTCGCCGTTAGCTGATTCGTTTTTCTTGAGATGTTTCATTCGAAAGCTCATAACAAATACAATGCTAGCAAATTATCAATTCAATTTGAAAATCTACTTTTTAGGGTGCCACCCACAAAACATGAACACCAACTTTTAAATGTTATTCTTAACGAAATGTGCATCGAGAATACTGATGATCAAAATGCACATTGGGAGATGAAATATTGGTCTATAATATTCCCAACATTTATTTAGTGTTAAAATTGGACATACACCTTTTTTGTTCGACGATTTGTATTGGCATATCTATATGTCTTGTGGCTGTCGTGAGTCTGTCCTACGACAGTCTTGCGACAGGCTTGCGACTGTCGTGCACACTACCCACTGTTAACACCTTTCCCTTGATTGTTGGTTTTTCTTCTTGGGAGGCACCCTAAATACAAAATTAAATACAAAATACCCTAAATTAAATTTGGGCAGAACTGTTTCAATGAAAAATCTCGAGAGCAAATGGCAGGCCCGACCATGCAGGCCTATAGTCGGGAGACGGACGCGCGAGCGTCCCACGCGCATCCTGCACTAAAAAACAGGCCCCCCGCCCCCCGCCCCCCCCCCCCCCCCCCCCCCCCCCCCCCCCCCCTCCTGACAATACCCGACAACTCACGATGGTCCCACGACTGTCGCACACACCCACGACATAACCACGACATGTCTTTTTTTCTGACGCGTCCCCATCGCCAAACCATCTTTAAGGTGTCGTAGCCCTTGCTACCACTCGAAATAGATATCGGGCATGTTGCAAGATCTGTTGCAAGAACCACACGCAGTATACAACAAAAATCGTAGGGTTTTGTATTATAAGCACGTTGACTACTTTCTCCTTCATAAATTAAGTTACAAATACAACGCGTTTTTCAAAGAGGCCACTTTATCACTTTAAGAGCAGCATTCGTACTTTTTTCATGTTCACAGGGGTATCAAAACTTACCCCCCAAAATTAAAAATATGGGTGAGAAAAATATTCTTTAGGATGTTTTCTTTCTCAACAGTTGACAATTATAAAGGCTTTCAGTTTGATGATGCGATTCTGGCTCACGTACAGTGCGACAGTAGAGTGGTGGCCTAATGAGGGCGGTGTTTATTTGTTCGCTCATATCAAAATATCCGGAAATTCCCGTACCGCGTACCGCGCGCGCGCTACTCGCTAGCTGATGACTCAGAAGTCGGATCGATATCATTGCTGACTGCACTAGCGACTAGCGGATTTCTTTTCACAATTGTGTACATTTTTAATGCGGAAATCTGCTTAACAAATTTGTTATTTGTATTTCACTTTGACTACACGTGGATAAGGGTAAGATTACTTTGTGAGACATGCACCACAGTCCACAGTAACAAAAACAAACTTGTTACTGTTACCTGTTCGACGACGTTTCACTGCGTTTTTACATCAGCTTCCTGGAGGCTCATTGCATTTTCACTGTGCTTCTTATTCCTCCATGGTTTATACAAGGTGTCTTCGTAGCTAGTCATACTCGTACTCGTAGATCATCAGGGGCCAATTTCATCATAAAACGTGTAACTGAAGAAGCACCAAAGCAAAAGGCAAAGTGTGCTTATCGTGAAAATTCTTCCTTTGAAGAAAACGGGGTTACAAACCAAAATTTCAGTTGATGTTTATTGTTTGTGACTGGAGTGGTACTGTGGTAATGTGGTATTCGGCTTTTTTTTGGCTTAAAAATCATGGAGTTTGGGAATACATCAGGTCAACTCGTATGCGAACCAACTCGTATGCGAACCAACTCGTATGCGGACCAACTCGTACGCGGTCCAACTCGTACGCGGACCAACTCGTACGCGGACCAACTTGTACGCGGACCAACTCGTACGCGACTAACTCGTACCCGGACCAACTCGTACGCGGACCAACTCGTACGCGGACCAACTCGTACGCGGACCAACTCGTACGCGGACCAACTCGTACGCGGTCCAACTCGTACACGGTCCAACTCGTACGCGGACCAACTCGTACACGAACAGAATACTTTTTGGGTATCTTAAAAATACTAATCAAATGAAAACATTAGTTTAAAAATCTATACTATTAAAATGTATATAAAAAACGATGATTACGAAATTAAAACCAAGATGTACCGTATAATAAACAATAGTAAAATCTTACATGAATGTCTTTGTGAAAAGAACAGTTTTAAGCTTATTAAGTTATTCTTAAAAAATGAAAGAGTATAAGGACTGAACAGACTGAATGCAACTTGTACCTCGTTACATTTAATGGAATTAATATTGTTGACAAAAATGTTTACAAAGCTAAAGGTTAATAATGCCAAAAAAGTTAATAATGCCAAAAAGGTTAATTAATGCCCAAAACTGTACAGATTCGCCTTGGATGCCCAGAGTATCTGCCTTTTTAATTGATCAATGCCACCCGTACCCATGAACCACAATTTTGAACCGCGTACGAGTTGGACTGCATATGAGTTGGTTGGCGTACGAGTTGTCCCGCGTACGAGTTGTCCCGCGTACGAGTTGACCTGTTAACGAGTTTGGGCCGATAACCTGTTTTTACTGAGCAAGACTTTTTGGTGCTAAGCAAATTGTTGTGCTTTATGTATTATGAAATTGGCCCTAGTCACTTTTATTTATTTTTTCATTGCGATTTCACCCATGATATGCCGTGTAACTGTAAACACCGTGAACATTTTTTTTTCTGGCGATTTTAGGGGAAAAGTGCATTTCTCATTGTTCAGGAATTCATAGTGTATTCCATGAAAAATGGTCCAATCCCTAATGTTGTTTATTAATATCCGCATCGCGCGCACACTTCGAACGACATGTACAAAACACTTGTGATAATGAGTTGAACCAAATATGTTTTGGCGGTCGTAACTGGAGGGTGGAACACAAACTATTAAGATTTTATCTCGTGTAAATCTTGCCAAATTAAACTTGCACAAGAACATTTTGTGAAGAAAAAACACTAAACAGGAAATCACCCGACAAAATTACAAGCCATTTCAAAGTGCCAGGCGCCGACCTAAATATAGCTTTCTATAGGCTATCCATGTCAGTCAGGCCTTCGGGGCATATTTTTACAATGTTTCTGAGGCCAGTTCATACCCGAACACAAATTTTGTGACGTTAGGGCAAGATTGTTCGCGCGAGTTCTGTGTATAGTTGTGACGTATACAGGAAGTGTTGTTGTTTGCATAGAGTTTTACAGCGTGGTCGCATTAGGTTTACAGCGCGGAGCGTTCCCATTAGACTTTTTAGCGGCCCTGATAAGTTACCGTGGCTGCGCGGAAGTCTTCCGCGACCTCTTTCGGCCTGTTAGTTTTACATCACGGTCGCGGTAAATTGACAGGGAGGTCAGTTTACCGTGCGTCCCCATTGGATTTAATTTTGTCATTCTAAAGAAAAATCGCGGTACTCTAACAAAATTAAGTCCAATGGGAACATGGCTTAAGGCTCACGAGGCCAACACCCTAACCACTACACTACTGCAGAGCTTACGAGCTATTGGTGTTTCTTCTCTAATCCTGTTGTGTCATCATACTGTAGCGCCCTCTTTTGTTTTCCCAGTAGTGTCTGATTGCTTTGAATAATTTAGATTCATTCATTTATTCCTCGCCAACTGATTGGCTGGTGGGGGAGTGAGAAATGGTCGAGTCTAAGAAGGGGGTGTGATATTTTTCAGTCTTCGTGCACATATTAAATCACATTAAACCCGCGTTCTCGGTCGAATCCTCAAAAGATCCAAATTTGATTTACGTCTTCTTAGTGTACTATGCTTCAAAAACGGAAGGGTCGATTTAAAAAAATTAGATTAAGGTTAACCAAACCAGACAAATGTAACCGTGTAACCGTTTGAATGGTCGGTTAACCGTGTAACCGTTTAACCGCTGCAGGTGTATTTAATACAAAGAGTGGTTTCTCTGACAAACAAGGGTATATTGTTTAGTTCTGTGAACTCTAAAAGTCAGACAGGTGTAAATAGACCTGATTTTAGGTCATAACTTCTGCGTCAAAAAGAGCCTCCACTATACCATGCCAGTGCGCCACAAACGACTGCTGCCATGATCCTGCCTAGTGTCAAGAAACAAGGTAATGTTCAATTTGTGGAAGTTTGATGGCATAATTATAAAGAGCCAATCGAGTATAGAACTCATCCCAGGGTGATTATCAAAAACTGATTGACCTTCAATGTGCACACCATATTTATTCTTTTTTACATCAACAGTTGAAGATGGCCCTGAGTGAGAAGTACTTTCGAGAATTAGCAGACCAGTTTGTGTCGGAATGGGAAGGAGTGGCCACACAGCTGGACTTTCTATCCGCTGACATTGCCAGGTTCAAATTAGACAACCGTGGTGTGTCCAGCCAGGCCTTTGCTATGTTGGTGGCTTGGTGGCAGAAACAAGGTTGTTCGACGGGGTTAGCCGCAAGACAGCAGTTGCTAGACGCACTGGGGAAAGTAGACCGCAACGATTTGGCTGAAAAGTTGGCAGGTATTATACTGTAGTTAAATGTGAGACAAAATGAACTAGGCCTACAAAAAGTACATGAGGTTTTTGGAGGGAACTGTCAAAACAAATTGTCGGGAAAACTACTGATAATTTTTACCTCAACTTCAAAGTTTGACAAAAAAATTGACTGGAGAGGGATGTAAACCTGCAACATCAGGATTGCTGTTCCGGCGCTCTACCAACTGAGCTTAAGCCTTGCGTTGGTGTTTTCCCCTAAACAATGCTAATTCGTCAATATCTAAGATGTTTTCACAATCTGCCCAATTAGTAACTGTGCATTCTGTACATTTTTGTTTTCACGAACTGAAACCCGTTTTAATATCCAGAGTTGTAATGACTCGACTCAAGTCTGATTCAAGTCTATTTTTGGCGACTCAACTTGACTCGAGTTCTGATGTTTATATTCTACTTTTAAGTGCTCTTTTCGATTATCCTTTCGTTCAAAACGCATTTTGTAGCCCAATAGGGTGCTTCCAGGACGTACATGTACATGCAATGTCTCTTTATTTCTGGGGGAGTCGGGTTGGTGTAGCGGTTCTTTCCTCGCCTTCCACCACTATGACCCGGGTTCGAATCCGGCCTGGGCCAATATGTGGATTGGGTTTTCAGTCCCTGCCTGACTCTGTGGGTTTTTCCCCAGGATATTCTTCTGGGGTTTTCCTCCCACCTCTAAAACTGTAACTTCTTCACATTAATTGTTGAATGAAATAAAAAATTGTTGAATGAAATTTGTTCCCGCCGTAAATATGGCCATTGATGCTGGTACGGCGTTAAACCCTAAAAACTCACTCACTCACTCTTTATTTCTGAAGAGCCATTAATCATAAGGGAGATCTTGCTATTTTTATCAACTTGTGTCTTTATCAGTAGAACCTACATTTCCCCATCAAAATGCCCGCTGTGCAAAAGTTCAGATGAATATTTAGTACTTACACGAATGCTGGTTTTGTTCTGTTTTCTTCAACGCACAGCGAGAACGGCTGTTGCGATCACGCAAGGAGTCACGGTGAACATTGATGAAGACATGGAAGATGGGGCCAGCGGAGGGGTCCAGATTACGGCCAATATCATCAATCCACCAATGACTGCATCAACTCATCAGCCGCAACCGCAGATGTCCTTTCACTGTCAGCCGCAAGGCGATCACGCCAACACAAACACCTACCAAGCGCCGCCCGTCATGGTTCCTTACATCGGCAGGCTGACCGTTACGGGTAAAAACAGTCCCATCATTATTGGGTCCGTCGCAGGTAGCACTTTTAATTTTGGCTGCGGCAATAATAGCAGCGATAAATAAAGAAAGTAACGGAACAACGCCTTAGCATTTTATACACAGTACCAATCACAATGTTGTACTTAGTCTGACCAAATCTTGTCCAGTTCATCAGTTAGGCTATCAGCCTCAGTACAAATATTTGGCCACTGGTATCAAAAGATGGAGAGAAGTAATGTGCCTAGTGATTGTTGGCAAGACATGCACAACTAGAGTTGGACAATGTAAATGATAGCATTGCAGCATGAGCGGTGGAAGCTTGTTGGGTGTTATTACAATTTTTTATTTTGTTTAAATGGCCACAAATTGTTAGCGGATTAATTATAATTATATGTGGTAACAAGGACATTGGCGGCCATTTAAAACTAACACAAAATGTTATAACGCCCACAAATTTGCCAATTGCTGCTGCAAAGCTATCAAACATTTTCCAACTACATGTACAGGGGGCATGTACATGTAGATGTACCTTGCCAAAAATCACCATGAGCATTATTCTCCCATTTGACACCGACCAACCCCCCCGGCTGATGGCCTAAGTCTTTTAAGTATCTTTTTTAACAAATTTGTTTGGAAACTATTACTACAGTTTCTTAGATTCGGTGATTAGATTTTGTGCGTATAAATAAGCCTGTTTCTGCTTTAGTTTTAAAAGTTCTTAAAACCTTTGTGAAAAACAATACCGCGCCTGGTCAATGAAAAAATAATCCCGGCGCAAACTGGTTAACCTGGGCAAACTTGTTTAATTGTAAACCATTAAAAGTTTTATCTCTGTTAATTCAATTCAAAGTTTGCCGAGATATTTTGAATTGCGGTGTGATATGAAAATCAGACTCCTGCAAAAATCAGACCCCTTTTCCATTGGTTAAACCTCCTCTCATGTGACCAGTCAGTTTTCTAATTATCTTCACTTATACTAGGCATGCGCAATACTACCAATGAGTCCAGGTTTCACAGAGTCTGACATTCACACTACACCTACAAAAATGTGTCTCTCTCACAAACGACCATCTTTTATTTTGTTCTTAAAAATGACAGCATGGCAGAAGGAATAATTTCATAGGCAAATTAAGGGTTTGTATATAACTACACTGGCCAGTGCTAGCTGGCATTTGACGGCATTCTAAATTACAGGATATCTAGTGCAATCATTTTGCTGGTTGCCTAAAATCATTATTTACTTTCAAATACATGTAAATAAGATATTTCCTAAAAATGTTTGATATCTGCAAATGGTGTATCTTATCTTGAACTATTGCTCCATGGGAGTTGTTTATTGTATGGCAGTATACATGTATGCTGATGCATACACAGGCATTTCATTAAATCAATGAGATGCAAATATATTTTTTTTAATGTAGGATACACCTTTGGTAATTGCTTGAATTATCATGAATGGGTGGATTTTTTTTTTGGGGTGGGGGGGTCGTATTTTATAGTAAATATCGTTTAACTGACCTGTCCAAAGTTTTACAATCATGGATGCCGAGAAAAGCAATTTAGAATTTAGTGAATAAGATTTGTTTTTATTTGTTAGGTAATTATTGGACTCAATTATGGAGGTATGTTAAGATTTGTTTTTATTTGTTAGGTACATGCAGTACCTAATACACGTAGGTGGTTTGAGCTTCGGAATAACTGGAAGACAAATGCATAACCGCAACTCGCTAGAGTGACTTACAAGGAACCTATAGGTTTTACTAGGAACCACCCTTGCAAGTTCCAACACCCACTGTTGGACTCTGATTATATTGTTATGCCTAACCCAAGGAGAACAATCAGTTTAACCCTAATTACCCCCTAGTGTCATTTACTTGGTAAATCCCAACATACACAAACTATTGGACTCAATTATGGAGGTATGTTAACCTAGTGTAAGACTGTCAGTTTAGGGGTCCTAATTACCCATCCTAACAGATCTCAACAAAACCTGGTGTTGGATGAGTTTGACTGGATGTGGATTGTTAGGGTTAAAGGTAGGATACACCATTGGTAATTGCTTGAATTATCATCATGGATGGGTGGATTTAGGGGGTTGTATTTTATTGTAAATATTGTTTAACTGACCTGTCAAAGTTCTACAAGAATGCCAGGATGGCGAGAAAAGCAAAAAAAACCGTTCGTTCGTTGGGCAGTGATTCTTAAGCTGTTCTTGTTTTTTTCGCGATCGCCGTCCGGCGATCGTAATTTTAACTTAATAACTACATTATAAAGTGTCAGCCTGAGTGATACACCAAAATGAAGAGCAAATGCTCATTCTATTGCAGGTGAAAACTAGTAATACATGTACATTTACCTGAAAACTTTGAAGGATTGGGTCACATTTATAGATTAATTGACCCTAAAAATACTATAAAAAACAATTGCTGCAAACTAGTTAGTAAAAGTTGGCTGGGTATTTGACAAAAAATCTGATAAAGGATCAAAACCTTCAGATTTTGAACAATGTAAAATACCAGAACGGATCAGTTTAGTATTTTGAGTTTGTTTCACTGAATTGTTTGACATGTGATGTCATTTTGGAAAGAATTCCACACACGAACATTACTAATTTAATATTTCAACTTGTTTACCATCAGAAAGCAATAAAAATGTCTTAAAAAGTCAAATTTTGCTCGGAAAATATTAAAGCATTCACTGAGATAACTTTGTCTCAGGGTTTGTGCACAGGATGTTAAGTGATGTACATGATATGTATTATATATGGAATTCTTTCTGTCAATTTTCTTTCACAAGTACGTACAAGTACATGTATAGGCATGTAATGCCATCTCTTGTGCATCGATAGTCGTAACATGACGGCCATCTTTGTTTTGATAAAATGTCTTTAAAATTTGTTTAATTTCATATACATATATGTATGAAAGTGGAATTAATCATGAAAACAAAAGTTAGTAAAAAGTGTATATTAAAGTCAATTTTTTTGACAAGTCTAATTTACGATGTAAAAGTAGCAATGTCCAAAAATGAACACAAACTCGTTGGTGCATTCAATCATGCCTAATTGATTTATAATTTTTCTTTGAAAAATAGTAGTGACAACTTCCTTTTCTTTGAACACAAAATGGCTGCCGATGAGCCACTCGGGAGCCATTTTGTGTCCAAAGGAAGGCAGTTGTCACAACTTTGGATAAATAACATTAATACAGTATAATATCAGGCAGGTATATAATTACCTTGTATAAGAGACTTAACATGAAGTTGTTTTTTTTGTCCAATGTGGGAGCCTTCCCTTCACCAACAATCTCTCGTGACAACACTTAAGTATACATAGTCTTGCAGACGACCTAATCGCGGTATGCACCACGCGTAGGCCGTCGATGCGAACGCCCTCTAACGTACGCCGTTGAGTGCTATGACCTTCGAATAGAACGTCTTGGCTAACTGACATAATTGCTCGGGAAGTTTCCGAGCAGAATTGTGTTTTATTTGCATGCACGTGTGACGTTGCGAGCATAATTACGTTGGCGACCTACGCGCTCGCTGCATAATGCAATTAAGACGTCATGCAACCAAGACTAGATTGTATACAGTGTAATTTGTGTTCTTTTGAATAAAACAAATAAATAAATAACAAATCCCAAATTGAATTTAACCCCAATGAAAATTCCATCTATATCATCATTTATGTGAAGCACCTACCGGTACTGCTATTTAGGTGTGAACCAACCAGCCGACCCCAGCCACTGAGCTTGCTCGGTGGATAAGACATCTGCACTAAAAACAAAGAGGACATAGGTTCAAGTCCCACCCAAGTGATTATTTTTGGGGGAGAATAATAATCTCTTGGGACAACACTTTGTATACAGTGTTAATAAAAAAATATATATAAACAATCCGATATTGAATTACATCACCCATACGCAAATTCCTTTTTGTTTGTCTGATATGTATTTTTTTTTCAAAATGTTTTGGCCTTGTGTTATTTTTAATTTTGCTGAACAGAACTTTTAGCTGGGAGACAGTGTATTTTTAAAATAGAAATAAAATGCATGAATAGAACTTAATTGCAATGCCGTGTTGTTTGTTTTTGTTCTGTGGCAAAAGATATAATATTTTGCTCAACTACGAACTCAAGTTTGATCATTACAACTTTGCCTGCCATGCAACAAACTTGAAAAACAGCACATTTTTTAAATAAATATATCTGATCTCCATCTAAAGTTGATTTTGACCAGTTGATGGAGGATTGATGCATGGGTATCATGTGTGCAAAATCATATTGAATACAGTATGGAGAATTATTAGGACTAGGGTTTATGTTTTTATGGGGGGGAAATGTATGTTTGCAAAACTATATTAAATTGTGTGCAACGACCAAATCCATCTGCTGTAGACATTAATTGCTTGAACCTGAATTTGTTCTCACAGTGGTGAATATTGCCTCCCCCAAGTTCAAATTTCCAAGCTCCGCCCCTGAAATAATGTCAATGTTTATAAAGCGCGCCCTCTAGTGCCATAAAACCTAACACTATGTCTTGTACCCACATCACGATGTGCCATGTTATGGTGCAGCAAATCTTTTGATTATGGTTACAGACTACATATATCGATACATCCGCAAGCGAAAATGAAGTCTTCTTTTTTTGACGGAAGAAATAGTTGTAATCCCGTGGTTTATCTTCGGACACGTTTGAGTTTCATCTCGATGTTTGGCGTAGTTATACTGACGTTGATCTGTGAAGCCGAAGGAGCTAGATTCAACCCGTTCAAACCATGTAACTTTAAGTGGTTTTTTTTGGTTTGGTTATTATTAAAACGTAGAGCGCCCTCTATCTTTATGCTAGCCCTATCCCCCATGACCATGTACTTCAAAAAACTCGACCCCTAGCCTACTCACTCCTACTCCTAGTCCTATTATTCATTTAACATCATGGGCCTTTTATCGTACAAGTTTTACAACTAATTTGTTTGTTGGGACTCCGTAACTCGATGGGATTGGGACTATGCTTTGTTGAGGTTGAGCCTGTTCAGAGCTTTTTTTTTACAAATCTTAAACTAAACTGACTGCCGGTGCGGGGATATTATTTATTTGTGGACCATACGGCATAAGATTAAGACTGGCAGTTTTATTACAAAATCAGAATTTTTTTACTCGCCAACTGTGACGTGATCTGGCAACTCGAATATGTTCGTGACGATCACATGTTCGTGACGATCACATTTTGTACGGTGCGAGGTCATGTGATCTATCAATCAAGTAATGTCATCACATGGGCTCGACCATTTTTAGAAGGGAAAATTTTCCTTTCACCACGCTCAACAATGATGATGTGATGTGTGCACGCTTCCTTCTACACATCATCATCATGCATCATGGCTGTTTAGACAGGATCACGAGAGCGGTCATTGGTGGTGCGCTCATGGAGGCCCTTTTGGACTCAGAAGTTGTGATCGAAAACCAGGACTCATTATTAACACCATCGAAATCGTTTGTAATTTTGTCTAGTGAATTCCTGTATATATATATATTTTTATTTTATTTTTTTAAATTAATTCTAATGACATATTTTGTAGTTTTTAACAGTTTTTTTTATGGTAAAAAATATCTGATTTTCTTCACATATCCAACAATTTACCCACAAGAATCTAAACCCTGCCCTCTATCTAAACACACCTTTTTAATTTTAATGTCGCAACTAATTTGGTTAGTCCAGTAACTTCAAAGTGAATTTTGTTCACTATGTAGGAATGGGACCCAAAAAAACAACAATTTTCCCTTCCAAAAATAAATCGATCCCATACCGTGATGACATAACGTGACTGACAGATGACCATACAAAATGTGATCATCATGAACCTGTTCGAGTCGCCAGATCACATCGGTTGGTGAGTTAAAACTTGCATTTTTCAATAAAACTAACTGCCAGTCTTATGGTCCACAAGTAAAATCCGGCCCCACAAACTGTAGAAAGCTCTGATGTTTTTTAGGGGGGAAATTAATGTTTAAGAAAATGTAAAAGGGCCTGACCTCTCAGCTGTTTCTCTTACCTTTTATAAACGGACTGTGGACCTGTCTAAGTTCACAAACTGTAACCTCTTCCCGTATCCTGTGGACGTCAATTGTTCGGAGGTCCACAGTGCGTATGAAATACTAACTCATGTACATGTAGGTGTGCATACATGTACATGTACCTTGCAAAAATTGCTATGAACATTACTCCTTTCGATCATTTGAGACCGGTGACCCAATTATTGGACCAAAGCTAATAGCCTACATGTACATGTAGCTACTACTGTTGTAAAGATTAACGGCCGTGTTTTGTTTCACTCTAATTCAGACCAAGGGAGTCTGGTTCCCGGTCAAAAGACATGCCCCGGACTCTACTGTGGCAGGGTTCAGCTGTTGAACACAAGCACTAATGATTCCTATGGGCCATGTGGGGTAAGTAGTTGAAACATTTGGCACACTTACCCATCCCTTTTTAAACCATGAGCCACTATATGAAAGGCCATAAATCACAACTTCGGCCCAAATTCACTTCCTGGGTTAATTGGATGCGAGTTAAGTTTGTGTGAGTTTGCATTCTAACAACTTAACCCAGGAAGTGTATTTGGACCGAGGATGTGAATTTGGAAATGTTTTGTTGAACTCGCGTCCTGCTAAGGAAAGTGTCAACTATGAATTTAAAATCACATTATTCCCATTCCTAGTGTACTCGGCTTTCAGGTATTTTAACTTTTTCCTACTTTTCCTATTTTTTTTTTATTCCTGCTGTTTTCTAAGTTTTCTAATTTTGTTGTCCCACAATTAACTCTGAAAAATAAAATTTCCTTTGACATTTTGGAAAGAATGTTGCAACCTGACGCCACTTTTTTCTTCATACCAGTAAATCATTTTGATGCAGGTCAATCAGTGCACAAATGTTGAACAGACCTAAATCTGGGACTGATATTTAAAACTGTTCCAATTTTATCAGGAAATACTTTTTAAAGGGTTCTATAAATGTGGTTTTTATTAGTTTAAATGAAAGATTATAACTAATTGAGTGATTTTCAGTTTATAAAAGTTTAATTTTTTGGTAAATTAATATGAGAAAAAAATTAATAAAGTGCTTTGGGGGACCGGCCCCGCCCCTAGAATGGTAGCTTATTAACATGTAAAATTATAATTTAAACAAATTCTCCTCGAAAGGTCTGCGTAGAACCTTTAAGTAAATTCCAGACTCTCGATAGACTTTGTACACAACCGCTGATGAAGTATTGTCGGGATACTACATTCTTTCCATCAATCTCATTTCTTCTGCAGGCGTGCCCAAGAGGTCACCGTCGGAATCCCGTGTCTATTTGTGAGCCTTGTGAGTCACAGCCCCTGTTCTTCGATTGGCTGTACGTTGGCTTCATGGTCAACCTCTCGCTGGGGTTACATCTGTTCTTCATCGACTTCTTCTCTAAGGGATATCAGTGAGAACTCATTTTTACTCCTTGAATTGATTTTTGTATTCGTAGCAATTGGTAGTCTATGGAATATCCGCTAATTTCACCATTGCAATTGCACGATTCTATGTAATTCTCGACGGTTGTTTTTGGTTATTACAGTTTCAAGTTACTACCGCTAAAATGCACTCCTGATTGGCTGGTACACGGGGTCGCATAAAATTAACATCCTGTCACCACAAAATGAGAGTAAAGTCGGAAATATTGAAAATTGAGCTATTGGTATTTTCGAATTCTTCAGAAAGAGAGCTTTCCAATGATACCTAACACTTGGGGGTTTTGCGATAAATACTTTTTACAGCGCTCTAGAAAGTCACGGGTTTCACAAAACGTGTTTGTGAGAAAACTTACTTATAAACATCCTAAACAAAACACACAAAAGATTGCCAAACAGGACAAGTAAGGTTCGGTGAAGCATAGCAGCGGCTATGTTTTAATCATTATTTTTTTCTTGAAATTTTCCACACATACAAACTATTGTATAAACAACAAAATATCAGAATTTCAAAAACATGGGATACTTACGAGGACCTTATTTTCATATTTAATTACCGTGTTAATTAGACCACTAATGGTCTTTATTCCAAACACTAACTACGCAAACACTGATCTCATCTCATCTGATCTCACCCGAAAAATGGGAATATGTAGAGGAGGACTTGGGCGTTCCAAATTACGCAAAATCTCAAAATTGACCACCCTTTCATCTTTTGACTTTGGATGGCCATATCTCTGAAACACATTGTGCGACTTTACTCTCATTTTGTTGTGACAGGTCACATATCAACATTATTCCGTTCAGGTATAATGTCTGATACTCAGTTGAGGCACTAATACACCATTTGCAGATATTACAAAAATTATTATTTATTTGAATTAACTTATGATTTTAGGCATTCAGCAAATTATTTCGCTTAAAAAAATTAATGTTTATAAACAAAAAATCCCGATCGTTGGATGGTAATCAAGAAAAAAACAAGAACAACTGCCTGACACCGGTTGAAAACTAACAACGTTTTTATTGCTTTTTTCTCGGCATCTATGATTGTCAAACTTCGGGCAGGTCAGTTCAACGATATTAACTATTAATACCAGGCCCCCAAGTCCACCCAATCCTGATAATTTAAGCAATTACCAATGGTATATACTTACCATACATGTACCTTTAAACATAAATTGTATTATCAAGCCTTCTACGTGTAATAATCCCTAACCCTCCAGGGTATTTTGGCTAGAAACCCTGACAAATGCTACAGATTGCTTCGTTTGTTAAAGTGACTTGGCTGCAGAGTGCAGCAAGATCCACAGGTCAGAAATCTCAAGTAAAGGTCAAACTGCTTTAGAGTCTGTGGTCACAGAACACAGCAGGATCCATCTCTGTCATTGTTCTATGGGGATTAGCTATCATGGTCTTAGACTGTGATTGTTTATACACTGTTGTTGACAGCTAAATCCATCGAAGTGCACCAGATCTTTTTACCTGATGCACTGCGCTGTGTCTTTCAGGGTTAGAGTTAAAGTGTATTCCTGATACACTTTTTTTCCTGATTCTTTTTTTCCATATATGACAGTATTTTCATATTACATGGTGCAGCAGTACTGGAATGCATCTTAGCAACTTTGATGACATTACTTCTGATGGAACCCAAAGGTATATATCCCAAGTCTGGCAATAATTAGTCTATGGTAGTATTTACTGCTTCAAGTCGTGTAGTAACACTAGCTTCCTGAGGTGATCCACGGAGCATTCTTTTTACCCAAGGCTTCACCTCGGGGGGAAATGAATGCTGCATAGATCATGGAGAAAGGCAAGTTTGACTACACCATGCAATAAAGCAGTCAATATTTGTTTTATGACAAGTCACAAACATATTCTGCTCTTAAAAAATAAATACATAATTTAAATCTAAATACAGTTTAAATGAACTTCTATTTCAATACAAAATTTGTGGAAAATGTATTTGCTCTTTTCCAAACCACCCCTTCACAAAATGTTTGAACCAAGCTCTGTAGCGCTGGCACTTGGAAACAATATGCGCAACGCTCATTACACACCTAATGATATGCATCTGCACACAAATACTGCCCCAGTACTCTGGTTGCTAATGGTAAATTACTTTGGCTGCTAATTAATGGTATAGTACTTTGGTTGCTACGGGTATGCACAGGAAGATAGCAAAAATAAAAAATGCATGTGACTTGCTCTCGGCCAATCAAGACTTAGAATCTGTGGGTGAGCCTGAGGTTTTATAACATCTGTGTCTATGATATGCGAGTGTCTATAGATGATGCGAGTATCTATGATTTGCGAGTATCTATGATTTGCGAGTATCTATGATTTGCGAGTATCTATGATTTGAGAGTATCTATGATTTGCGAGTATCTATGATTTGAGAGTATCTATGATTTGCGAGTATCTATGATTTGCGAGTATCTATGATTTGCGAGTATCTATGATTTGCGAGTATCTATGATTTGCGAGTATCTATGATTTGCGTGTATCTATGATTTGCGAGTATCTATGATTTGCGTGTATCTATGATTTGCGTGTATCTATGATTTGCGAGTATCTATGATTTGCGAGTGTCTATGATTTGCGAGTGTCTATGATTTGCGAGTGTCTATGATTTGCGAGTGTCTATGATTTGCGAGTGTCTATGATTTGCGAGTGTCTATGATTGGCGAGTGTCTATGATTGGCGAGTGTCTATGATTGGCGAGTGTCTATGATTTGCGACTTGCGAGTATCTATGATTTGCGACTTGCGAGTATCTATGATTTGCGACTTGCGAGTATCTATGATTTGCGAGTATCTATGATTGGCGAGTATCTATGATTGGCGAGTATCTATGATTGGCGAGTATCTATGATTGGCGAGTATCTATGATTGGCGAGTATCTATGATTGGCGAGTATCTATGATTGGCGAGTATCTATGATTGGCGAGTATCTATGATTGGCGAGTATCTATGATTGGCGAGTATCTATGATTTGCAAGTATCTATCGAGTATCGGTGGCATACTCTATGATTGGCGAGTGTCTATGATTGGCGAGTGTCTATGATTTGCGACTTGCGAGTATCTATGATTTGCGACTTGCGAGTATCTATGATTTGCGAGTATCTATGATTTGCGAGTATCTATGATTTGCGAGTATCTATGATTGGCGAGTATCTATGATTGGCGAGTATCTATGATTGGCGAGTATCTATGATTGGCGAGTATCTATGATTGGCGAGTATCTATGATTGGCGAGTATCTATGATTTGCGAGTATCTATGATTTGCAAGTATCTATCGAGTATCGGTGGCATACTCCGGAATAATAACCTGCAGGACCCTCAAAATAACCACTGCAATTGAAACAGTTTGATTTTCAATCTCGATAGCATTGCAAGCAATCTGACAGCTCATAATGTTACAAACCTCTGGTGTTTCAGGCAGCCTCTCGATCTATGCGTGTGGTGTGCAGGTTCTCACCGATTGGTACACAATGCTCAACAATCCCACGCCAGACTACACCAGAACACTACACTGCACCCAGGAAGCTGTCTATCCATTGTAAGCCATTACATATTTTGTTTGTTTCTTAACCAGTTCGCGCCGGGATTATTTTAACATCAACGAGCCGATGCGCGGGACTACTTTTACCGAAACTTGATCCGATGCGGGTTCAGGCCGATAGTACCGAGAAGTACATTGCTCGTTGCTGACAGACATTTCCGGCCTTCCTCGTGGCGTGTTTATGCGTCATCCGTTTGGAATCTGGGGAAAACTTTGCGTTTATATACCTCATCCGTTGCGAACTGGTTAAAACCATACTATAACCATACATGTACATTTCATTACCCGTTTGCCATATCTTGCAGATACACGGTGGTATTTGTGATCTACACATTTGAGCTGCTGCTAATGATGCTGTTCCGACCAATGCTATCTGTCAAATTCTGCAAGGGTCAGGGAAGGAACTCCATCTATGCTGCACTGTACTTCCTCCCGTTGCTGGTCCTTCTCCACGCATTGTGTGCAGGGCTAATATGTACGTTCTTCAGTCCCAACTTCTTATCTTTTGTGACTTAAAAGGACAATATACCAATTTGTCGGTTGTGCATTTTTATCGTTTGAACTTTGAAGCAGCCAAAATGCTCAAAATATAAAGAAAGGTGCTCGACAAACAACCTGATGATGTTTTTTAGCTCTGTGGATGCTGCATATTCAGAGAAAACAATATTCTAAGATTTTGATTTCAGTTCAAAATTAGTGAAGTCACAGATTGAATTGCGATCATAGTCTGCGTCAATATAGGCGCATTCTCGGCCAGCGGATTGCAGCTACTCGCATGTCACACACTAAAACAGACCCAACAGTAGCGCCAATATGTGCATCGCACGTCGTTCAAACACTTGCGTGCACTATTTGTGGACATTTCCCAAATAGTGCATGACTAGTGGTTGGTCACACAAGTCTTTGTACGGAGCGTATACCTTCCTGAACCATTTGGGCAAGAAACCAAGTTTACCTATTTCATATCGTCTTCTCTTTGCAGACTATTCCTTCCCTTACATCCTGATCATTGCGTCACTCCTAATGCATGCAGTGCACTTTGCCTATTCAGAAATTGAGGTAAGACGTGTACATTGTATCTCAGATGTGATGAAATGTAAACAATAATATTATAATAATAATATAATAATATTGTAATATACAGTGAAACGCCGCTATCACAGAATCCACAGATTTTGTTTGATATATCAATCGTTCGGTATAGCGATTTTCAGCCGCCGTTCCATCAGGTGCCTTTTTTAAGATGACGTTCGTCCTTTTACATTGTAAATAGCGATCCTCTTGTGGGGCCATACTTAGTTTGTGAAACCGAATGACATGGTGATTTTGTTGCATGGGTTAAACCCTACCTCTTTCAAAAAAGCCATTTGTGCGTGACCCTGAGGTAAATTTGAATAACATCTGGTACACTGACACAGCTTGGCATATTTTAACTTTGAATTCTCCTGACCAAAGACGCTGTTGCTATATCACGTGATTATGGGCAAGCCTTACGCTAGCAACCCCCAGTTCCGGAATGGCCCGGGGCCGTATTCACAAAACGACTCGTTTGACGAACTCGTTTGACACGCGCGTGACGCAGACAATAAATTGTGCACTAACTTGGGCTTGAAAACTGCGTCGCTAGCTGTGTGCGAGTGCACGGGGTACGCGCGCATGATTAACTAGCGCAGATAGATTACATTTTCGTTGCGTAGGAACGTTTATGACGAAAATGTTTTGCGCATGAGCAACAGTGACTGCTTTAAACACTTAAGTTAAGTGGAGCACTAAGATAAGTGGGTTGCTTAGATCTTTTGTGAATACCAAATTAAGCGCGCCACTTAAGTTAGCAGGGTGCTTAGATTTAGGTCTGACTTAAGTATTCTCCTAAGTTTAAGTTTTGTGAATACGGCCCCAGGTGTCTTTGTGCCCTTCTCACCCATTGTGAACAATATATTTGTGATAAACGTCAGTATGAACGCAACTATGAAAGAGCATGCCCCGAATCATGTGATATGGCAACAGTGTCTTTGGTCTGGAGAATTTAAAGTTCAACGGTGCCAAGCTGTGTAAGCAAGTCAGTGTACCAGATGTTATTCAAATTTAACTCGGGGTCACGCGCTGGTAGCTTATTAGTTTATATTTGTTTTATAGGGTTACTTTAGTGAAAAAGTAAAATTTTTGAGTTTTAGTGAAATTCGTTTGTTGTGCTACCTGGTGATTTTGGTTATTTTAGCCAAAATGGGCATACATTGTAGCTACCGGTACCAATATTTTAGGGACCATACCTCGCTAACCTGTTGACCAAATTTGCTGATTTTGATTTCATTAGAAAGCTAATATCATAAATACAGTCGACGCTCGGTTAGGAAGAGATTTGGCTTAAGACAAGCTTTTTCGTCAGTCTCAACCAAAGTGTACACATTTCTATGTGAAAAATGCTTAATACGAGCTCTGGTGACAATACATTTTGGTTAAGTGCTTTTTGTATACAATGTACATGTAGAGTAAAAATCTATCGTTGTCTATATGTATTTTACACCAACCCGAACGTACTCGTGCGTGCTTTGTATCGTACGTGGTTTTATTGAAATAATTTCGCGCCGAGTCCTTTGTCGCGTTTTCAGTCAGTTTATTATTTTTCTTCTTCACTTTTCTTTACTACAATACAGGTTTTATTGTTACATAGTTGAATTAATTTATATCTTCTTTTTTATACCCGAGAGCCCGTCTCATTGTGCCAGAACCTCTCACATTTTAGTCCAGTCAATTAAAAGCAAAATAGGGCCTGACCTAGAAGTAATTGCAATAAAATTTATTTTAACACGTCATGCTGGGGAAGTACATGTATTATTCTTTGACATACTAAAAATCGAATACTCCCAATGAGTGGAAAAGTGATCTAACATGTACAACAACAGTCGATACAGAGAAGGTGTCGTTTATCTTTTGCGTCTGTCAATCAGTTCGCGCCGAGATTATTTTAACATCAAACAGCCGAAGTGGCGTGATTGTTTTTAACCAAACTCGATCCGGGGCGGGTTCAGGACGATAGCACACCCACGCATTTCCGGCCTTGCTCGCTGCTGACAGACATTTCTGGCCTTGCTCGTGGCGTGTTTATGCGTCATCCGTTTTGAATCCGGGGAAAACTTTGTGTTTATATACGTCATCCGGCATGTACTGGTTAACCGTTTGAAAATTTGTTCACATGCATGCGACACTGCAAAACTAGACTTATCACAGCAGACAACTTTTCTACATGTGTGTCTAGCAATTTATATAATATATGAGAATCTACATTTGTACCTTGCCACACATTAATATTTTGACGAACCGAAGCCAGGGTTTTTAAAATGGCCTAAGTTTCCGATGCACTGTCGTCTGCTGCAGTCACATTTGGTTTTGAATCGCATGTTGTTTGTTTATTTATTTAAATTTCTTTGAAGCTTTCTATTGCAATTAGTTCTACATGTAGGGCTTAACGTAAATTGACTGGACTATTCGCCGAAATGGACAGAGCAAACTATACAGTGTATGTATTTGAAAATTAAACAAAGAAATATTTATTTTATTTTAATATGTCTTCCTTTAATCCCAGACCCCGAAGAAGCTAGTTTCCAGCCCGCGTAACCTGGTGATTCTGCTGGCTCACTGGTTGTGCCACGCGTACGGCATTGTCTCCCTGACAAGACTAGCCGATCCACCCACGGACCTCCCCCTACTGGCCCTCGTGGTACTTCCCATGGCCTTCTACCTCTCCACTGAGAAGTTTACGGAACCTCACCGAATCCAATCCAATGAGATCTAATGGATTTTGTAAATATTTCTATTGAATATTCATTCTTTTTTGTACAAACATGTCCTTATTAAACAGATGTGCCCTCTGGATATATGTGAACCCGTTCTAGGAAAAGTTGATATACAGGTACATGTAAGTTGCGCTTCGCATTTTAAAGGTAGGATGCACCATTGGCAATAACCGATTCACTATTTCCGCGGCGCAAGGCATGCTAGGTAAATTGTCAACGGTCACGGGAGATAAACAAATTGCGTTGTCAGCAGTAACGTATTAACTCCCTTGCAAAAAACTAACGTTAGTGTGGCAATTTCTGGGCATAACATGCGATATTTCTGTTTTGTTTTGTTAGTAGAATGGAAGATCTTACATTAGAAGAGACAGTAAGCACGTTCGTTTCCACAAATGACAACAAATTATCTAAAATACGGCGACGGTAACGGTTCTGTCTAAACACATGCTAAAAAGTACGCGGGTGTATTGTTTATCTTTGAAAAGCAGTCGTCAGGTCATGTAACGGACATGCGCAGTTGCAATAGTGAATCGGTTAAATTCGGTTATTGCTTAAATTATCATGAATGGGTGGATTTGGGGGGTGGGAGTTGTATTTTATAGTACGTACAAAACTTGAAACTTCAAAGGCCTTTTTCTTATTTTGCTTTTGCGATATGTTGATAAATGTGAAATTCAAACAGCCATAACTTGTTAATGGAGTGTCTGATTGATTGGTGTATTTATAATAATAATCTTTTCTTTTTTCGTAATACCTGAGAACCCTCATTTCAACCACTGCCCAGTTCCGTCTCGTTTTGCCAGAACCCCTCACATATACCAAATAAAAGCTTGCAATGTATTATTTTTTTTTTTTTTTGCTGGGTATATCCTACGAACTTGACACTGGGGCATCATCCAAAATCACCCGACACTTTTTTGCTATTCAATCCTTCAAAGGAATTGTTTAGGTTTGAGCATGGTTTTGGAGGTAATTTGTGGAGGATTGGGCCATTGGGGTTAAAAAATTAATATTCTGAAATGTTTGACATTGGCAGTGTTGTATTTATGTGAGGTGTTAAAAAAAACTGAGGATGATTGTTTTTCCTTGGGATTTGTTGATATTTATTACCTTTTGTACTACAAAGTAAGAAAGGCATTTGAAGAAAAATCAATTGGCATCTTTCTAAACACAACTACATGTACAAAACTCGCCGCGCTGCGGGGGCCGCTACCCGGCCTATAGACGATGTGCCCTCTGTTTACATCTGTATTCAAATGTGCCTAGCAATATGCGCACGCATCATGTTTTACATAAATTTGGTTAAGAGATGACATCAGAGGTCACATAAATCAAAGGCGATCTGACCTGCGACGTCACTCTTTAAGCAAATTTTATGTAAAACACGATGTGTGCGCATACTGCCGGGAACATTTTGAATACAGATGTAAACACGGGCATCAGAGGGCATGTCGTCTATTGTGTATTATACTGACTGCGCGCATTGCAACAAGTGTCCGTCTTTACATGGTTTTTCATTCTTAACCCTAACTCCTTACACAACAAAGGAAGTTGGAGGATTTTGAAGGAATTGTATTGTTCAATAACAATGGTGAGGGAGTTAGGGTTAATCAGGGTAAAAATACAACAGTTTTCGGTCATGCCGACTAGGTGTGTAGCTGCTGGGTGTAGCAAAACTATTGAGGATGGAGTAAGCCTTAATTTGTTTCCGGCTGATCCTAAATATCGGAGGATTTGGACAGCCAAAGTAAAGCTTTACAGAGCGAAGTGGTCCAGGCCTAGTGATTTTCGGCTTTCTGCAGCGACCATTTTGAGCGGTCGTGCTTCAACCTAGAGCACCTAGAGGGACCCCATCTTTATCCTCGCTCGAGTCTACTGTCTGAATAAGAAATACATGTACTGTGATTCTAATCAGACGAATCAGTACTGTTTTCGTCGGATTCACTAAAAACCGAGGAAGAACTATCACGATAATTACGGTACCGAATACGTACGTTATACGGCGTGAGTTAGTCTTGCATACGCACTGTGGACCTCCGAACAATATAGGTCCACACGATGCGGGAAGAGGTTACGGTTTGTGGACTTGCACACGTCCACAATCCGTGTTTCCGAAAAAGAGCGCTAGAGGAAAAACGGGTTAGGGTTATATATAGAAAAGATAGAAGGGACAGCTGAGGGGTCCATAATCCAAATTTGAGGGTAAATTTGTTTTTGGGAAGCGAGAAAAATGAGTATTTAGTCAAAGTTTGTTAACTACACGAAGACAAAGGAATGTCCACAGTGCGTATGTAAGGTAAAGCTGCGTGCGCGTGCGCGGATGGGGTGTACATGGGGTTGTGCGTCAGTTTGTTTTTGATTGAAATAGGGGACGGATATCAATAGAGGACAATAGGGTCCCCTATTTCGCCAAGGTCCCCGATTCCGACTCGTGTGCAAATCCTATGGCGATCATCCGAAAACGTTAGGGTACAAACCAACAAAGGTAAGACGGTCGGACAATGCCCCGTCCACGATTGACGGTCAATACATGACTGCGTGCGTTTGTTATGGTGTAAATGGAGGACACATGCCTGGCGACACAATCGACGACGTCTTCAATTGAGATTTGTGTACAAAACCAATAAGAGCCATCGAAAAAAAGTACTTTGAAAAAAGGCTTCTGTCGACCTCTCACGGTAGCTTAGTGGATAATGGGTTAGGTTATAGATCGTTCGACTGGGGTTCGAATTCGCTCTCTGCCTATTTTTCATTGACTATTTTGGTCTCCAAGTTTGTTGTTTGAGTGAGTTTAATTTAAGGGAAAATAAGGATCTGAGAACCTAAGTGTGTTCCACTCAGTGTGGTGTAGATACTCCCATTTATGATAATTATCCCTAACCCTCCTATGAAAAAAATTACGCGTCCCGATCCTGCCCCGGTTTACGTCACTCATTTTGAGTGGCCGCGGAAGTTTAAAAAACAGGGGGCATGTTTGACGTCAAATTACCACACTAAACGTACACTACAATGTAGAACCAGTTTTTTTATTCACATTTAATACACAAAGATCTATTAATTTAAAACACAAAATTTGTAATGAAGATGTTAGACTGCATGTCTCCTTGAAGCCACACATTATTCCTATTGGTTAGGGTTTGAATCCAACTGATCTGAACCATTTAGGCAAGCCACTTCACCCCAATTCGCCTAGAGTAACCTGCATGGACTAGCTAGCATCCCATCTAGTCTTAGTCGTTTAATGCTAAAGAAACCAGGGTTAAAGGTAGTATACACCATTGGTAATTGCTTGAATTATCATTAATGGGTAGATTTGGGGGGTTGCATTTCATAGTAAATATCGTTTAACTGACCTGTCCGAAGTTTTACAATCATGGATGCCGAGAAAAACACGAAAAACAGCGTCTGTTTTTAACCGGCGTTAACCCTTTCACTCCCACTGAGCCAAATTGGCACAAATATGTTAATACCCTCCCGTACCACGGTGCCAATTTGGCACAAACATTTTCAACCCCTTCTCTACCGATGGGCCATTTGGAACAATCCAACCGCAAAGGTTTCTAAAAGCATAATAGCCCCCTCAGTTGAGCACACCTTTCTGATTGGATGGCACGAGCGCATTCTTTGAAGCATTATATATGAGAGCGTGGGGCACGCGCTGTTCATTTTTACCGCGCGTCTCCGGTGGTACGTACTAGACTGTGAATGCAAGTCCACCAACACATAAAAAGCATCATGGAAGATGAGGAATTATTGCACGAATTGTTAGCGGATAGTGACTCCGAAATGTCGTCCGAAACTAGCGACGCAGTCACCGAGACAGACGACAGTGAAGACGACTTTGTACCCGAGTTCTCGGCAAAGTCAAAGAAGCCAAAACAAGCAAAGCCCGATTTTCGAAGTGGATGGAGTGAAGCTGGACCAACGTGGCGTCAAAATGCACCCGTATACACAGGTAGGCAACCTACATGTACTAAATGATCATGAACACATTGATTCATTAGTTGGCAAGAATTGAGAAGTTGACCATTGCTCCCCAACCCTTTATATTGCTTGCATCTTTTTCTAAGGCTAAAGCGAAAATGAAAAGTTTCACACAGATTTAATGTCATGCCATATTTGTTCGGAAATGAAACATCTGGTGTTGAATTGTTAAAATAAGCAAAACAATGCGAAAATAAAAAGGTGTCACTTGACATTAAAATACGATCACACTAATTCATGGGCAGAGATCCCGTTTTTGAAGAGCGCCCTCAAGTGTTCAGTAATACCCCCTCCCCCCCCCCCCCCCCCCCCCCCCCACTTATCAAAATATTCTCAAGGGTGAATTGTTGTGGAGGTTCACTTTTTGGTTGTAATTCTGGGGGGAAATGCTTGATCATCACCCCCCACATTTGGACACCACTGCAGTAATTACTGCCAGGAAATGGGGCAAAAGTGGTCATGGGTCAAACTGAAATACTGTCACTGAATAGCATCCTCTCATGTTGTTGTTGTCTATCACAGGGCACCCAGGAGCAACTCGTGTTCAAGAATGGAGAGATTTCTCACCAATGCAGATCTTCCAGCTGTTTTTCTCGCAAGCAGTGTGGGAGTTGATAGTGAGTGAAACCAATCGTTATGCTGAACAGAGTCTATCGGAGAAATCAACCAGCTACCAAAGTCAGTGGACTCCAACAACTATTCCTGAAATGATGGCCTTCGTAGCGCTGCTGATGTGCATGGGTATAAACAGGCGGCCTCAGTACAACATGTACTGGAGCAAATGGGACCTACTACACAGTGCCATCTATCCAGCAACCATGTCTCGCAACCGATTTCAGGCAATCCTGAAATTTTTACATCTGGCCAACAACGAAGAAGCTCAAAAAAGTAAGGACAGCTCTCCTGACAAGCTGGTGAAGGTTCGCAAATTCATTCAGATGATAGTACCCTCTTTTCTTTGTCATTACACACCTGGCCAAAACCTTTCTCCAGACGAAACTATGATAAAATTCAAGGGAAGACTATTGTTCAAACAGTATATGCCAAAAAAGCCCACCAAATGGGGCATCAAATGTTTCTCTCTGAACGAGTCTGACACGGGGTACACGTGTGCGTGGCAGATTTACACAGGGTCACAATCACAGACAGCAACAACTGCAGACTCGGAGAGACAAAGTGAAGCAGACCATCCCGCTAGAGTACCTCTACCCGGCCAAGTTGTCTTGGAACTTTTGAACGGATTGGACAATCGGGGTCATTGCATCTTTGCAGACAATTGGTACACCAGCCCTGCTCTTGTCAACAAGTTGACACAGCGTGGATTTGGCTTTTGCGGAACTGTGCGGTATACCGCTCAAGGAGTTTCCAAATTTGCTAACCCAAAAAAGTTTCCCATGGCTAAAGGACAGATTCCTCGCTTTTATGACAAGTCCGGACAATTGTGTGTTACCTGGCAGGACAAGAAGCGTGTGACACTCTTGTCAAACTATGGGGACTGTAGTGTTACAAGTAAGCAAATTCGTTGTAAGAAGAGTCCCACAGGTTACCGTGACATTAGCAAACCCAATGGTGTCATTGAGTACAACAAGCACATGGGAGGAACAGATCTTGCAGGACAGCAATGCGTGTACTATGCACATGCACACAGATCGGTCAAGTGGTGGAAAAGGGTATTTTTGGCCATTCTAGACATATGTGTACTAAATGCCAGAATACTGTATAATAGCATTCACACAAACCGCACACTGTCAAATGTGGACTTTAGGATGTATTTGATCCAAGGTCTGCTGTTGACCTGGAAAAACGGCCCTGTCACACCTGTCCAAATGAGCAATCCATGTGTTTCAGAAGGTGCACAACATTTCCCTGGCAAAAATGTAACTGGGAAGAAGCGCGACTGCATTGTTTGTAGCACAAAAGCTCAGAGAAGGCAAACCCGCACGATTTGCAAACAGTGTAACAAGCCCATGTGTGTCATTGGGTGTTTTGAGAAATTTCACTCCCCTTGAATTCATTGAATTTGCCTGGTCAGACGTGTCTAAAGCTGAGAAATTAGAAAAGAATTTCATATTTCAAAGTTAATGAAAACAGAAACCTTGTATTATCAGGAATGAGAACTAAGTACATTACTTGGGACCTGTTGTAGTATCCAGATTTGACTTGACAAGGTAAAATACTGCTAATCTAGAGTTATTGGTCACATTAAATACTATTACAACTTATTTAATGCAACCGAAACAATCCTACTCTGAGCCCCCCGCCCCCCCCCCCCCCCCTGATTCAATGTTGGGTGGAAGGTCGGCACGTGATGGTCGTCTGCCAACATTGAATCAGGGGGGGGGGGGGGCAGAAAAGCATTTATATTTGGACAAAGGGAGAATGTTCCATAATTTATTGTCAACCGAATGGGGAAAAAAAAAAAAAACATTTTTCCAATTGCATGTAGTTTTTGAAAGTTTGTTGTACTTGTCGGAAAGAATTCCATATCTCACCGCCACCTTAGACCTTCTGTAAAGTCTACGGGCCATGACAGAAAATGTCCAAGTATTTTTTTATACAAACTTGAAATTGTCTCACTCCTCATTTGGCGTTTCTTCAGATTTACACTTCTTGGTAGTTGTCAAGTAATATTAAGGACAACAAAGTGGCAGTGAGATATGGAATTCTTTCCGTAATTGTTAGCTGTAGTGTTTCAAGTATACTTCCTTTCACTAGTGCAAATGTTGTTTTATACATTTGCATACACTCCAAGGCTGGAGCACTAGACCAATGCAAACTGTAGAGGGCAGTATGCAAGGAAATTGACCAATTTAGGTGTGGTATTGAGCTGGTAGTGTGTCTGTTTGTACTATGGTACTGAGGGGTGCACAAGACAGAAATGGTGTGGTATTGAAAGGGTTAAAAGGCCTTGATCCTTATGCAAGGCCTTTTTTTTAGAAATCCCACTAGACTATTAGAGTGACATAACCGTTCCTCCCTATCATCAACATTCAATAATAAATTCACCACATATTTCAGATTCAGGGTACGCTGGCAACATATTTCCCCTGGCATGAAAATATTAACTTGGTACGGCCTAATTACTAAATGCCTGTCTAAACAATTCAATATGATTACTTACTGTTTACTCTAAATTCTGCCTCCACGCTCTAGCCAATCGTAATCAGTAAACATGGATTTCCATCAAGGATTCCCGGAAAATCACAAATTATGTCGTGTGCACGAGATAATTTGTGTTTTTAATGTCCCTTCAGGGGCTCCGTACTTTCTGGACTCCCGAAAAAAATTAATTCGACGCCCCCCAAAAAAATGCGACGCCCCCCCAAAAAAAATCCCCCCCCAAAAATGCGACACCTAAAAAAAAAAACGCATAACAAAATTAATAAATACAAAAAAAAAAAATGCGACGCCGACATAAAAAAAAGGGACGCCGAAAAAAATTAATGCGACGCCGAAAAAAAAAAAATACGACGCCTAAAAAAAAAATAAAAAAACAAAAAAAATAAAAAAAAAATAAAAAAAAATGTAAAAAAATAAAAAATTACACTAAAAAAAAAAAAAGTCACACTAAAAAAAAAAAAAAGTCTTACAAAAAAACAACAAAAATTATTTAAAAATAAAAAAAAAAAAAAAAAAAATTTTTTTTAAAATGTAGTTGCATTATCAAAACAGGAATATTTAACTGAATAAAAAACACATTGTTTTTTCGATGAAATTTTGTATTTCCCAACAAATCAAATGTTGGCCAATTTACCTTAAAATGCTAGTCTAACCCCTTACATTTATTAATTTGTGTCAAATTGTAATTAATATGCTAGGCTAACACCTTATATTTAAATAAAACCCAAGGCTAACCCCTCCTAATTGGTTAATTTCCACAATTGTTTTTCCACATTTTAATTTATATATTTGCTAACACCTTACAATTTAATTTGCAGTACGGCATACACTGCCACCCTATACTCCTAAACGTCGCGAGGCAGCGCTGTCTGTGTGATTGTGTGTTGTTTCCTATGGGTACATAACACTAATTCACTGTGAATTACTGCGCAATCTCATTAATATTTTGTGTTCCTTCAGATAATTTTGAATATGTGGTCCCTAAAGCCTATAAGTATAGGACTGATTATAAAAATATTTGTGGAGATCAATTTTGTGGCTTTTGTCTTCCAACTCGGGGGAACAACGTGTGGGTCTATCCGACAGAATCGCTTTGTTTTTGTGTGTTTTGTTTATCAATCAGTTTTCCATTTCTCGCTTTCGCATTCTTTGGTGGGACCTGGGGCTCGTTTTCTGGAGAAGCAACTAAAAAGCCACACTTGTAAAAACTGTATTTAGCAGAAAAAACATATGGTGGCCCTGGAGGGACTACGCAGATCGTGAATATTGACGTCAATATTCACGACTTTGGGGGCAAGTCGTGAAATTTGGCGTCAATATTGACGTCAATATTCACGACTTTCGGGGCAAGTCGTGAATTTTGTCGCAAATATTGACGTCAATATTCGCGACTTTTACGAAAAGTCGTGAAATTTGACGCGAATATCGACGTCAAATTTGACGTCGATATTCGCGATTTTTGGGGAAAATCGTGAAATTTGACGTCAATATTGACGTCAATATTCGCGACTTTGGGGAAACTCATGAAATTTGTCGCATATATTGACGTCAATATTCACGATATGCGTGTCCATCCAGGGCCACCACAAAAACACGTTGAAAGTGAAACGCAAACGGAATCAAAACTGCAACTGAACCAGCGGCCGTTTTTACCAATGTTAAGATCAATTTTAGGAAGACTAAGTCCTCCTAGATTGAAATAGATTCAATGCAAGTTAGAATGAGTTAGTCTTCCTAAGATTGGCTTAGTCGGTTCCACGTGATAAGTCTAGTTTTCACATCGACGTAAAGAAACGCAAAGTGAAATGCATACAGGACCCAAACTACAACGCAAACTTGCCTCGCAGGCGATCGGCAAAGTTGAACCTGGTTTGCCGACGGTTCCGCGTACTGTCTGCGCGCAGCATACGTATATAGCTTAATAGTCCAGGCAATCTACCCAGTTTGGCCATTCAAAACGGAAAAAATTGCAACAGAATTTATTTGGACACAGATGTCAGCTATGAAGTGTTCTGAATAAAATATCAAAAGTCATAAGAAATTAGTGTTGCGGAAATGTGTTAAATTTTCAAAAATCCAAGATGGCCGCCATAAATTTGTAATGTATCATATCTCTGCTATCAGAAGAGATATTTGAATGATTTAAAATTCTATTATATAGTCTTTGGACACAAGAAATCGTTTGGAATAGGTTAAAACTTGATTGAATGCAATGCTCATGGATAAAAGCCAATATGGGCGCCTAAAATACATAGTTATCACATATTTGCATTGATATACAACATATTTAATTGATGCCAATGCATGTACGTATGTTTCAAGTATTACAGACACAAACGTATTCACTATAGCAAACTTTAATAACATACACATCAATATTCATTCTACCTATCAACAGTATAACGATAAGGGCAGGTGACACCACATAATACTATTGTAACTACACTGATTGTGTTTATTGGGAAGTAGCGTAATCATACATGTTGCTTACGTTTTTTTTAATTATTAGAACGATTCTCGGTCACATGGGAAGGACATTAAAGTGAAGGACGTGTAATACTGGGTTATGTGGAATTTTCTTTCTTTTTCTGGAGTGCTTTTGCAAGAAGGTAGCACAGAGAAACCGGTTTATGCAGGCATACTTCAAGGAATGATCAGTTAATATTTAAATTTTTTTGGATCAATCCTAGAGTTAGCTGCCGTGAAATAGAACTTATTCTATATTGGATGGGGAGGGTGTTTATGGGAGTTGTCACAAGTCAGAACTTTTTCTCATCGTTTTCGTTATTTCTTTTTGGAGATGCTGAAGCAGTTCTGCTGCGTGAAGTATCATTGGATTGTAGGTGTGTGGCTGGCCTGCAGAGATAAATCTGTATAATTATGATTTGCTGGTATGCCAGCAGTGTGGTTGCGTAACTATACTGCCCAGAGCGTAATTCTTAATTATTATTTGTTTTTCCTTAGTGATATACGCTTCATGGGAGGTCAGTTCAGGCCACATTTTTTTCGGCGAGATTGCGATCTGTATGAATGGGGGGGGGGGGGGGGGGGGGGGGTGTTTCGTGTACAAGTTTCAAAAGAACCCCTCCGTGCTTTTCGTTATTTTTTAAGGTTCTGCTGACAAGTATCATATGGATTGTATTTGTGACTGGTCTGCAGAGATAAATCTTTAATTGTACGTTATCTAGTGGGTATGCCAGAAAGTGGTCGTTTGACTGGCCTCTTCAGAGCGTAATTCTTAACTTTTTTTAAACTTTTTTGTGTAAGACACGCATCTGGGGAGTCAGTTCTAGCCACATTATCTCTGCTAGATGACAGTCCAGGGTTGGAGTTCATGGACGGGCAAATACATCAAACGTCTGCAGGCCAATTGGGTTAGACATTCCCTAAAAGCAGGAGTTTCAAACCCTGTCTCTGGTTTTGGCGACGCGATGACTTTTTAGTTCACTCAGTGATTGATTATTACCGGTGATATAATATGCCGTTCCCTTTTCTTTCCTTTTTGGAAGGGGAGCAGGGCATATTGTCTGTGCTATGCACTTCATCAGTCACCATTCTTTTAGTTCACTTTCCTTTCCTTGTTTTGATTTGTGGGGGGGGGGGGGGGGGTCTTGACTTATTTATTTTGTTTTAGTCTTGAGATCCATTTCTTTGATCATTGTTTTGTTCTTCCAATAGGATTTGCAGATTCTCCTCATCAAGATTTTGTTCCTCTTGGTTGGATTGTGGAGATGCTTTAGTCCTAGATCGAACAAGTTCATCTTTTATGTTTTTGTGCCGTTTGTATGCCAGGATGGGTTGGGTATCAAATAGCCTATTTAGGTATTCGTTTTCACTAATCAAGGGCCAGTGTTTGAGGAAAGCCCGTTTGAGGGCTGGGTGCGCGACATGTGGGGAGTGTGGTAGGACGAACACCAGTGGGGTATTGTTTTTGTTTTTTTCACGCTTAGGGTCCGCGGGAGTCTTGCCTCGTTGAGAAAGGAGGGCTAGGTCTTCGTTTGTGTATCCGCGCTTTTGAAGTTTGTCTTTGAAGAATTCAACCCTCTCCTCAAAGTCTTTTAAATGGGTACATATACGTTTGTATCTGGTCACTTCGCCCTTGATTAATCCGCTAAATACCGACTTAGGGTGTGCTGAATCTCGAGCTAGGTACTGAAATGTATAAGTTTTTTGGGTAGCTACTCGAGTGTCCAATATCCCTTCATGTATGAATCGTTCGCCTTTGTAGATAAAAAGGTCGAGAAAAGTGACGTGGCGGTGTGAGATCTCAGACGTGAACTTCAGCGTTGGATGAATTTTATTAAGTGATTGCACTAGGTCAGCAGCCTGCTTTTCATTTCCGTTAAAGATTATAAGAACATCGTCTCTATATCTCATGTAGCTCACAATTGAGTGATTGTGAGGGATAATGTTTTCTTGTTTGTATTTAAATAGGGTTATGTCACAAATCTCCGGACTGCATTCGCTGTGCCCATGGCCACGCCAATTTTTGGTCTTCACATATGCAACACGTCTGTCTCGTTTAACTATTGCCATCACGTTTCTTCTGTCAGCCTTGAACCGAAATAAGACATTCAATATATATTTAAGCAAATACATAGCACCAGATGTTGGGGTGATTCACATTTTTAGTATATTAAATAGGCCTACCTAAAGTAATAACATTGGTGATTGGTGAAGATTCACGTGCAAATGTATAATAACATTTTGATTTGTGGCGACCATATTAGATTTTATCCATGACCATTACCTCCAATCAAGTCGTAACCTATTCCAAATGATTTATTTTGCCTAAAAAACATATAATAGAATTTCAAATAATTCAAATATCTCTTCTGACAGCGAATATATGATACATTACATATTTATGGCGGCCATCTTGGATTTTTGCACATTTAACACATTTCCGCAACAGTAATTTCTTAGGACTTTTAATATGTTATTCAGGACACCTTATAGATGACCTCTGTGCCCAAATAAATTCTGTTGCATTTTTTTCCATTTCAAAAGTTAGTTTGCCTGGACTATAACGTCGATATGGAAACTAGGCTTTAGTGACACCAGTCTGCGTAGTCGTATTGACAGGTGTGATAGAAAATCCAAGTTTGGGGCGAGTCATATATGCCCATGCCGATGAACCTGATAGGTGCGACAAGAGGTGGGGTAGCTGCCCACTCCAAGAACGCCTGCTGCTGGTATTTGCCTACCGCGAAGGTGCCTCGATTGTACCGCAGCCAGAAGCGACGAAACTCCGCTTGGTTCAAGATGTCAGGGATCGGCACACTATACGATTGAAGGCATTGCGTGCATGGTCGCATACTGACTCCTTCTCCTATTCCAAACACTGTAAATGCACAGCGGGGTGAAGAAAAAAACAGTTTGTGAGAAAAGCTTTCGAATTGTTTTTTAAATGTACGTATTTAAGCGGTTTTTATCGAATCCGGGTGCGATTTGTGGTTTTCAAAACGCCGAGTTCTCTCCGGTTCTTTTTACTTTTAGAACCACACAGCTCACTAAGAGAATTACCGTGGTGTTTTAAGGGATCGTATACGTTTCACTGGTAATTACTCCAAAAATTAATGACAATAAAAACTTACTTGGTAAGAAGTACAGCAGCTTTGGATAGTATAATGCATTTTTAGAAACTTTTCACTTCGAAGTACTGCGGTTATGGAAAAAGATATCACTTTTTAGCCCCAAAAATTTGAATCTGAGAATCGTTACTGCAGTGACGTTTCTCAGACTGTGTATTCCAATGCAGATTATTCTTCCTGCGTGGACATAACCGCTCCAGATTTTCGGCAATATCTCGAAATCGCTACCACCTTTTGAAATGAAATTTTTACAGGTTAGTTTTATGGTATATATCTATAAATATATAGGATTGAAACAAACAATGGGTTCCAATTACGAAACGTGTACGATCCCTTTAATACCGCAAACTACATTATCATATTATGGATTTGGTTTGTTTAGCCGGGGTGGAGGGTTATTTTTATGCTAGATATCTAGATATCAAAATATCTCCCAAATGACCCAATGCATCACCCCCTCAAGTGGACGTACTCATATTCCATTTTTTGTTTCATCCCAATTTTAACCCGATACTACCAACTTACATAGGCTGACACCAAGTACTGAACTTGTATGCGGAACAGTGATGCCATGGTGGCATTCGTGTATCAAATTACATGCAATAATCATAAATCAATTTAATCTTTGAAAATCAATCAAAAATCAACCGTAAAAGATCGAAACTATTAGTTTGTGGGTTTCGATAGAACAATCCAGGGTTTTCATTTTCTTTCGCGTGCGTAAAATCACGTGACCCCTCCTTCTGGTCCAAACCGGAAGTGCCTTATAATTTGAAAGTGGAAAATGATGTAAACTTCCAACGATGTTAGTCATTGGCTAAGACGTATATTTTACGAATCAAATACCGGTGACGCCATAAAATGTTTATAGCGCCCTCAAGCAGCATATTGAAAAATGTTTAAAATTAATATATTATATGTTGATGTGTGTGACAAAGTTTGCTTGAATCACGTTATAACTATTGTATATAATTAGCTTCATGTTATGAACAAGTTGACGGGGAGAAAAATATGACGTCACTAGACCAAGTTAGAATTAAAAAAAACCTGTTTTCCTTTACAAATTCCCAACAAAATTGCTTTTTGGGGGTTTTTTTGGGCAAAAACCGAACTTGGACATTCCCTGCGGCACCCTTGAAATGTCATCGTTTATGTTCTTGATTGCACGACACATATATGTATAATACGAGTACACGTACATTGTATTAAGCGTATACTGGCATTGTAAATACATGTCTACAGTGTATATTGTTATATTGAGCGTACTTACATAGTACGTACATACGTATTTATTTCATGGTAACGACGTCTACAAATAAAAGAGGACACAAATATACCTACTAGGTGGGAAAACGAGGACACTTTGGAAAAATTAGGACAGTAATATTCTCGTAAAGGGGGTCTAGAGATAGCTTTGGCTTAGGGTATAATAAAAGGAAATGGACAGGAATACATTAGGGTGATGTTGAAAATGTTGGGCGAAAACATTTTCATGGTTTGAGTATATAGAGAGATTATCGTTAAGTACACAAACCTATGGGCTGTCCTCACATTATATAGATTGACAAAAATATATGGAAAGATAGGACATTGGGTATCCATTTGTACGATGACCTGTGAAACCGATGAGTAATCAAATTGGGCCATGAGAAAGGGCGCCGCTAACGGCAGGTAAGTAAAGGGTGCACCACCCTAATTGAAAGGAGAATTTCTACGCGAGCTCATTTGCATGAAATGTGCCCCCATAATTTCTTTTGAAAACGGATGCCGTTTGGTGAAAGAAATGGTGGGATTGTGTAAATATAGCATAGGATCAACTCCGTGGTTTTTGAGCTTCAATCTGAGGGCAGATTTGACAAAATTACGGTTGAAAAATGGGTCCTAATTGCCCTAGAAAAGAAATGGAAAGATAAAGACCAAGACAATAATCTAATTGTTGTTTGTGATGTCGGTGTGCATGAAACTTGGTCGTGAACATTGTTGATTTTACACTGTTTTCTAGCTTTGCATGATCGTTTGTATTGCTTCAGGAAAGTATGTTACTCATAGCTTTTGTATTGCTTAAGAATTCATGTTAGTTTTGTGTAATTTCTTTTCTTACGCTACAGTTCACCGCGTGGATTAAAGAACACATGGAATCCAAGTTTTAACATTTGGCCGTGTCACTTCCTTTACCCGTGGTTGACACTCGCTGGCATAACCTTAGTTACCGCTACTTATAGCTACACTTTGCGCAGAAACCAGTACAGTGGCTGTGGTTTACGCTGTACACTTTGCCAATTCGTGACATCATTTTAAAATTTAACCTGAATTACCATGTCTATGCGGACGACACTCAGCTATACATCACGTTTAAATCTTCTCGAGAACATGCCAATGCCTCCATTGAAAGACTTGAGAAATGTATCCAAGAGATTCGCCACTGGACGCAACAGAACTTCCTGAAGTTAAATGACGACAAGACAGAGTTCCTTTTATTTGGATCACGTCAACAATTATCAAAAGTTTCAGTGCCATACATTTCCATCGGTGATGCTCAGATAGCTCCCTCGTTGCAGGCACGGAACTTGGGTGTTATTTTTGATTCGTCAATGACACTTCAACCACACATCAACAACGTCATTCGTCTCTCAACATTTCACATCAGGAACATCGGTAAAATACGCAAGTTTTTGGACAAGAGCGCTACAGAAAAAGTAATTCATGCATTTGTCACTTCTCGCCTTGACAACGGCAATGCCCTTTTCTATGGTCTTCCGCATAACCAGATTGCTCGTCTCCAACGCCTCCAAAACACCGCAGCCCGCATGGTTACACTCTCTAAAAAATCCTGTTCCATCACCCCCATCCTGGAACAACTTCATTGGCTCCCTGTCTCTCAACGAATAATCTTCAAGCTTATGCTAATTGTCCACAAAGCACTCAATGGCAAGGCTCCCCATTACATCTCAGAACTTCTTCAAGTTTACACTCCATCAAGGAACCTACGATCCAGCAACATGCTTCTCCTCAAGGAATCCAAGTCACGACACTCGTGGGGCGACAGACGTTTTTCTGCAGCTGCACCACACATCTGGAACTCTTTACCGCTTAATCTTAGATCTTGTCTGTGTACAACAACATTCAAATCACTTCTCAAAACTTATCTCATGTCTCAGGTTTTCAAGAACTAATTTATTTGTTCCTCTCATTTGTTATTGTTTCTTTCAAGTTAAATATTACTTTGTTTGTTTTTTAGGGTCTCTGCGCCTTGAACACCCAGCAGGGTGGATATGTGCGCATTACAAATCTTATTATTATTATTATTATTATACAACTTGAACTCGTGTCTTGCAGACAGTCACCATGATGACGTCATCATGAGTGACGTTACGTCATCTTAATTAAAGGTGCAAACAGGTTTATTCTTTTAAAAAAAAAGTCAACCGCGAAAGACCGGAAATTGAAGTTTGTGACAATTGATAGAATAATCTAGGATCTTCATGTTTATCTCGTGTGCATAAAATCACATGGCCCTTCCTTCCGATCCAAACCGAAAGTGCCTCTAATTTGAAAGGGGAAAATGATGTGAGTCAATTGATCACCGCGGACATACGTCACAGGTCAGCGCGCCGAAGAAAACAATGCGCGCCGACACTGCACTGAAGCATACAAGACTGCACGCGTGATTATTGTTTTCATCGGCGCGGTGTACGTATTATGACGCGTTATTGTGAAGGTTCCCGGATGTCCGCCCCGACCTATATCAATGGAAATCAATATAAAATCTACTGTAAAAGATCTGATTTTGATTTCTACAGGAATTTATATAATAATTCAGGGTGTTCAATTTTGTTAATTACCTGTAAAATGAACTGACGCTTCCTTCCGATCAAAACCAGTAGTGCCTTATATTTTGATGTGGAAAATGATGTGAACTTACTTTCAGCTATTTTAGTCTCTGCTAGGTGTTCTTTACAAACAAATTACCGGTGACGTCATACAATGTTATAGTGCCCCCTTGCGGCAGATTCGAAGTTGTTAAAATAAATATTATGTTGATTCGTGTGGCAAAGTTTGCTAAAATCACTTTATAATTGATGTATATAATCAGCTTTATGCTAAGAACAAGTTAAGGCAAGAAAGGTTGATGACTTCAGCAGGCTGAAGGTTACAATGAAAAGACCTCCAAACCTTAAACAATTGCTGACAAATCTACCGCGAAAGTTATAACAGATATATATATATATATATATATATATATATATATATATATATATATATATCCATAACGACCAATCCGGGGATAGGATGACCGGTCCATAGAAACGTACGGTAAAATTTACTTTTTTATTTGTAACCTAACCCGTTTTTACCTGAAGCTTTTGCCACAAAATTAAAAATCTATAGGGTAATGTACCGAAATCTATCGACATACTCAATAACATTTTAAAAAATGAAATTTTATCGAGTACTTGGGTGTTCGGTCGACCACCAAACGGTCATCCTAACGTCGGTGGTCATCCCAATGTCGTAAACATACTGCAATCGGTCATCCCATCCGCGAAAAGGTAAGCATATATATATATATATATATATATATATATATATATATATTGGAGTTCCTTGGTACGTGGCATGTAGCATTGGATTTGTAATATGTAGGTAAAGCTACAGATTTTTGGTTCGAGTCCGGCCTGGGACTATGGTGTGTGTGCCCTTGGGCAAGGCACTTTGTCAATCATTGCTTCTCCCCACCCACGGTGAGGGCAGAGATAGTTATTGTGATTGATTTTAGCTGCTTTGCGCAGGAATGGCAGCATCGAGCTGTATACTCCCAAGGGATCTGAGATGGTATTTGGAATGTTTCATGGGCTCAATGACCGGGGTAATAATGTGAGAGCCCCATGAGTACCAATCTTGGTAGATACGTGCGCTATAAAAGAAATGCCTAATATTATATTACCCAAATGTTTGCTTCCAATTTTTGCTATTTTCAATTTAATGAAATGAAAATAAAATGAACAATTAAACAAACAACATACAATACCAAATTGCGAGAACAAAAATATGTTCTATTTATTGAACAGATATATTTCTAGTTGAAATTATTTGTGTGTGTGGGGGTGTCCTCACCAACTTGCATTAGAACGCCCGCATTCGTGCCATCGGTCGAGAACAGGACCATTGCGGCGTACGGAGCCCTGATAGCGAAGTCCAAGACAGTCTCGTCGTCATGAAAGGTAGGGAATGGGAACTCACGCTGATACGGTGATAGCTGGTAGGTGGTACCGCACACTGTGGAGGATTTAAACGGGCAAAGATTTCACTAGTCATTGTTTTAAGTGTTGTGTCTTACTCTGGATTACACAATAGGGCGACAGTTCCGTAGGCTTACGCACAACCTTATTCGACCTTTACTGTCACCTAACCCGTTTTCCCCTATTGACGACATTTTGGTATGGTTATTACGTTTTAGGCGCTGCTCAATCTGATTCCGACAGTAACAATATTTTTCCTTCGGGTAATTTGATGAATAGATCGACAGTAAAATGTCGCCAAGTTGAGGTGCGTCTCCCACTCAGAGCAAAACAAGTTTACTTTATCGTCCTTTTGAGTAATCCATGCTATAGGTTTTCTGGGACAAATTTTAATAATCAACACGTATTTAATTTTTTATCAGATTTTTCAGATTTTCAGATTTAGTTAAGACTGGGTGCATGCAACTCCAGTCATGTAGGTGTCGTATTTGGGACGATCCCGATTTGGGACGATCTGGTACGTTCCGATACGTTCCGATACGTTTTGATACGGTCATCACGAACCGATGCGCTCTGTTGCGATCAGATATTATTGTGGTCGCGATGTCTTTCACGATCGGGATCGAGAGTAATCACGATTTGAGCCACGATTAGACCCCGACTGGTATATATACAGCCCGACTGACCATGGACTTCATTGTTTCTTGAACTTCTACAGAGTGAAGACTACAACCCACAATCAGATCGCAGCGCATCTCAACAGAGTTGGCGTTTGTCTTGTCCAAGGTTGATCCCGATCACCAGGACTTGGAAGCACGATTAGATGCGATCTGTCGCGCTTTGTTACGATCCATTACGATCTGATGCGATGATCACGATTGAAAAATAATCGTGTTGATGGTAGAAATTTTTTAAACCGTCCAAAAATCTTCTAAGATCAACACGATTGCCACGACTGACCTCAAGATCTGATAAGATCTGATAGGGTCACCACGATTATTCCACGATTAAGACCACGATTTCAATCGTGGCGCTAATCGTGATAGTGGGAACATAGCATCAAAAACGATCATCACGATCATCACGATTCCGTGCACCAGGTCCTCTCAAGATCATCACGATTCGATCCCATAACCCCCACGCTCATCACAATTCCCTCAAATCGTGGCGATCGTGGGAATCGTGGCCCAGTGTAAACCCAGCATAACGGGATCCCGCGTTTCCCGCCGCACCCGCTAGCTCATACAATCATGTGACCAGACACATATTTTCTTCATCGTCTTTGTGCGATAAATCTCCCTAAACTATCCAAATTATCTCCTCAAGCACATCAGCTACAGAGAGCCAACCTTTGTACTTAAACACCTACTTTCGAAAACTGAAAGTGGAAAATCCAACTGATTTATCAAAGAATTTTTATTCGTTTGTATTATTGTTGGCTTCCATCGGTCGATGCGTGCCGCGATCGTGATTGGTCAATCGATTAATTATACATGGACAATTGTTCCTTTTTTTTTTTTTTTTTTTTGTTGTTAATGTAGAAAAATAGTTAATGTTGTTAATGTGAACAAAATACATTCCACTGCGGTTCGTGGCGTAAACTCGTATGTTTTTTTAAAGCCCTTTTCTCGAAAAGAAATCGCGAGGCGGAGCGCTGTCAATTGTCCTGTTGTTTATCTTTATAATTAATTTAGCTACAACAATATTTTTTTGTATAATTGGAAAGCTAACGAGCTGCTCTTTATTTTGGTAAACAACGGCGTTTGTTTTGAACCGGCGCAGTTTTTATGTTGTTCTTGGTTTTATTTGTGATCGCCGTCAGGCGAACATAAATTTTGTTTAATTAAAATTAATTGTTTCTGAACAATTACAGGTTATATAGCCTAATCCTTTTGCCGGATGCCTACAATCATTATTTACTTTTAAATAGTAGGATAGTTACTAATAATACGGCAGTAATTTGTTTCGATATCAGCAAATGGTTTATCCTACCTTTAAATGTATGTCAAAGTGTAAGGATTTGTACGCGTATTACTATCGGCAGAATATAGATCCCCCTAAAGTCAAAGACGGCCATTTTTAAAAAAACTGCAACTGCGTATTCTACGCAATCAAGCACGCGTTGCGCAGTGTGGAAAATGCTCCAAGAGGGCGCGCTTGTTGATCCAAATCATTGATCTCCATTATATAGACTGGATGGGCCATCGCGTCTAAAATTCGTGCGCGCGCGTGTTTTTTTTTTAAGGGTAAAGAACGAACGTGGCGCGATCGCGTTTGTGCACGACCTACAGAGGTTTTTTAAAAAGTAGAAGACATTTTTTCTTAAATTCGTCAGTTTTGGAGGAAAAACAAGATTTTGCACCCCAATGGCTTAAAATAGATAAGAACAATGGTTATGGTCTGCGCAGCAGTGAAGTGCCCGGAGAAGGATGTCCAATTGTTACGATTTATCCTACGATTGTTATGATAGACTTACGATTGCCTATTGAAAATCTATCGTAAGCAAAACAAGCTCTGTGTGGCGAAGGCATAACGTAAGACGTCCAAATCGCATTGCCACCGAGCTGCAGCTGGCTGCGGTCAGTGTGCTCAAACCATTTGGTGTCAGAATGCTGTAGGCTAGTGGTACGGGAGAAAGAAGACGAACCTTAACTAAAGCGAGGGGCAGAGCTGAGATTACTGTCCTTGCATGACCCCTTGTATTATTAAATTGATGTATAAGAGAGATTATTTTAAAGCTCATTCAATTCAAAATAATTGCCTTGACTCATTAATAGCCGAGTATAAGAAGACCAGAAATCTTCTCACATCTATTATTAGGAAATCTAAACGTGATTATTTCGATCAGGTGTCCACAAAGTACAAACATGTCCCTAAACAATTATGGAAAGAAATTCATAAAGTTACTGGTAATATCAAGTATGCGAAGAGTATCCATCCTGATCTAAATTGTGATGATATCAATAATTATTTTACTAATGTTGGTAAAGACATTTCTGGATCTTTCACAGATCCCTCTAAATTGGAAGAATCCTGAATGCACTTACAAACCTACTTTTAATACTGTACCAGATGATACAATTGTTCACGCTTTATCTCATCTTATCAGTGACAGCAATTTGGATGTTCTTCATTTTGATACCAAATTGCTGAGATTAGCCTCTCCTTATAATCATAAGTCTCTTTGTCACATTGTTATTATGTCCCTCGTGAATAGTTTTGTTGCAGATGATTGGAAGTTTGCTCGAACTACACCAATCTATAAAGGCAAAGGTTGTAAAACAACTACAAGTAATTATACCTATTTCAGTGGTGTGTCACATAGCCAATATTATTGAAAAAGAAGTTCAAGTTCAACTTCTGGATTATTTTAACGATCGCGATATGATTAATGTTGATCAGTTTGCATTAAAAACAAATTCAACTCAATTTAGCTTGCATCGTGTAATTGATGATTTTTATGAAGCTTTTAATTAACATGAGGTTGTTGGCTCTTGTTTTCTTGATATATCAAAATGTTTTGATACCATTGACCATGATCTCTTACTTTTAAAACTGAGTAACTACGGTGTGTCAGGCAATGAACAAAAATGGTTTACGAATTACATCTAAAACAAGTTGTGAGTTGCCATGATACATTTTGCATTTAAAATATAAATATAATTTTTTTTTGCGGTTCAATTTCGTTCTTTCATGGTTATAGACCCTATAATTGTTATATGTCATTTTAAAAATTAAATACGACCATAGCTTTGGTCAAGGTGCGTTCGTCGTTATCTGTCTGTCGTTATCCGTCCAGAAATACACACCACGCGCGCCCCGCAAAATTGCTAGCTCGCGCTCCCTGTGCAAATATTCAGCGCGAACAGCGACCTCATACGGCCACTATTTATGCAAATCAACGGAAGCTACTTTTACGCCCTGGATCAACCATTTTTGAAATCTTATGTTTCTCCTATATTTTGCGCCACATTTCTAGCGCATGTCCTCGTATGCGAATACAGGTAAGTATAGGCAGGGCTAAGATGTGGAGTGTCCAATCACAACGCGGTTGAATCCCGACGTCATCAAATTAGATGCAGTTACTTATTTGCAGCATGACATTTAAGACAACATGGCGGATTTTCAGCGTCGTCTGTCGTCCGAAAATATGTCGTGTTGTTTGAATTCTGCAGCGAATCCCTCGAAGATTTTAGACCCGAGCAGCGAAATGCCTAAGAATCCTTTCTTCGTGGTTACGATGTTTTTGCGAATTTGCTGACAGGTTATGGGAAATCCGTCATTTTTCAGGCAGCCCATTTTGCTCGAAGCTCACATGTACGGCCAGGTACTCAGCGTTTTACTACGGAAGCCCAATAGGGCCAGGTACCTCTTTCTCTTTCACAGAGGTGCGTTTCTCTTTCGCGATGGTGCGTTTCTCTTTCACAGTAGCTCTTCTCTCTTTCAGAACGTGTGTCTCTCTCTTTCTGGGGGCAAGTCCATTTTTCACAGGGGTGCATTTCTCATTTATTGCAATTAAGTCGCGGCCTCGACTTACTAACTCGCGGCCGCCAGTTAGTAAGTCGCGGCCGCCACATAATTATGTGGCGGCCGCGACTTACTAACTGGCGGCCGCGAGTTGGGGAGTCGCGGCCGCGACTCCCCATGTCGCGGCCGCGACTTAATTGCAATAAATGAGAAATGCACCCCTGTGAAAAATGGACTTGCCCCCAGAAAGAGAGAGACACACGTTCTGAAAGAGAGATGAGCTACTGTGAAAGAGAAACGCACCACCGCAAAAGAGAAACGCACCTCTGTGAAAGAGAAAGAGGTGCCTGGCCCTATTGGGCTTCCGTAGTAAAACGCTGAGTACCTGGCCGTACATGCGTATTATTGGCTTTTTCGCAATTTGCGAAAAAGCCTTTGTTTTTGTTCTGATTTTTTTGGCTTTTTCGCAATTTTGCGAAAAAGCCTTTGTTTTTGTTCTGATTTTTTTTTTGGCTTTTTCGCTTAAAGACCTACAATAACGGTTTTAAAATTGCTTGAATTATATGTTATTGTGTTCAGTATATAATAAACTACACATTTATTCCAAAACAATGTTTGTTATGCGTATACATTTTGTGTTATTTTGCGATAAATTCTGGACGGTTTTTGTCGAGTTATTGAAAACTTTCCACAAATTGACCGCTGGCGGCGCTGTTGAGAAACGAACAATGTCTGACGTACTACCTGAGAAAACTAATAAAACTGGTACCCGTTTGACGGCTGGTTTCGGTTATGCATGTCTACACATAAATGCACGTACGCACCCGTACGGGTGCGTACCCCCATGACCGATTCGTGCTTTTGCTAACGAGGTGGACGCTTTGTACTCGTCAAGTTTATAATTTTGTCTCCATGCTTTAACAAAAATGCCTAAATCCTGTGTGGTTGGTGGTTGTACACGAAATTCTGCCAAAGAACTGAAATTGCGATTTTTTGAATTCCCGAAGAATGAGACCGTTCGGCGACAGTGGATCAAGTTTGTTGAGACGACGCGGTCAGACTTCTGTGTATCAAAATGGAGTCTCGTCTGTGGCGAGCATTTCAGTGCCGATTGTCAGGACCCGCAGTCCAAAATGAAAGCCACGTTGGGGATCGTTTGTAAGGACTAGTAAGGACTCTAACAAGAAAATTAAGGGTAACAAATAAGTACATGTAGTTGGGTACGATGTAGTCCACAAACGAAGTGTTATAAAAGTTCATTCCGGTTTTGTTTATTTTAAAGACTAGACATGGTAACAAGTGAGTATTTAGTCCACAACAGATCGAGAAAAACAAAAAAAAAAATTTCGGGTCATTTCACAAACCTTAAAGTAGAATACACCATTTGCAGATATCAACAATATTTATTAGTAATGTCTTACTTATTTGAAAGTAAATAATGATTCTGGGCATCCAACAAAATTAAATTTAAAAAAAACCCAGAACATAATAATCACTGCCTGAGAACGCCGTTTTTCTTGCTTTTTCCAGCATCCATGATTGTAAAACGATATTTACTATAAAATACAACCCTACAAATCCACGCAAATGGTTTATCCGAAGGTTCAAACAAATTACAAGGTTCCCAGTCGTTAAAGGTATGTTACACATTTGCATATATCAAAAATATTTACTACCGAATTATTAAGAAATATCTTACTTATTATTTGAAAGTAAATAATGATTATAGGCATCCAGCAAAATGATTGCGCTAGATAGTAGATATCCTGTAATAATTCCGAAAAATAGAATTGTATAACAAATTGTTGTTCATGCTTTTCTCGGCATCCATGATTGTTAAACTTCGCAAAGGTCAGTTAAAGCGATATTTACTATATAATACAACCCCCAAAATCTACCCATTCATGATGCAATTACCAATGGTGTATCCTACCTTTAACTAAAATTCATAATAAGGAAAGGACAATATAATTATTTTAAAGTTGGGTTGTACATATATGTAAAATAAAGACCGTTTAACTTGGAAAGCGAATTTCCCCTAAAGCAATTTTCTTGTGTCATTTATTTGAGTAACTAATCAAGGGGCGGGTATTTAAAACCTTTGTACTGGCCATCTGGATTGGGGTAGGTCCTACGAATAGTATCCATCACACAAGATGGAAGCGGTACTCGGTTGAAACGGCCCAGGTATCCCCAACACCATCTCACTACTTGTCGATAAGCAACATGGCGAAACTTTCTGAAATGAAAAGAATGCAGATTGCTAATGTTATCAAGTTTAATACTTATGTACAGATAAATGTTTTTATTATCAAATTCTTTGGACAAGGATGCCCAACAATTTTTCTGATGCGAACAGGGTTGGAACTGTATTAATAGAGCTGCCGAAATTGATAATCACGTGGGGCTATCTTCACAGAAAATAAGGGCAAGGGTTCCATACATGAACATCGCTTGAAGTGTTTTCTCAGTAAATGCTTCAATATCTGTCCTGCTAATTTGGAAAATTGCTAATTTTTAAATTTATAAGTACATGTACTTACTGGTCAACTGTTCCCTCAACAACATGCCTGCCATATTGTGTCTGGTACTGCATATGTGCAGTTTGTAGAGTTGCAGGATGTAAGCAGCAAGCTTCAAACCAAGGGTGTTGGGTTAGGCACTGGTTGTGATCGTCAACGTTCACCTCTAACTCGGTCATTTTATTTGCCGTCTTTTCCACTTCCTTGCAACAAATGTTATTCAGTGCACACTGCTGAATTGTACACCTTCCACATGTACACCTGTTAATGATAAGATACACCATGTAAGGATTGGAAAAAGTTGACAAAATGAACATATAAAATGATATATAGCCAGCGTAATTGCAACTGACTTTCAAAATACACGTACATAAAAGCATGACAACTTTCTTTATCATCAACCATGCATGGATTTGATAAGTCAATGGGCCGCCGTATAAGCACCGGTACGGCAGATTGCAGCCCCGCACAAGACACTGACAAAAATGAGAAACTCAACACGCAAATGTGCAAAACATGTTCGTCATTTTTTGTAAAGAAACAATCTACTGGAAACGGCATTTAACATATATGAAATTGATATTTGTATCGACATCGCAGTTCTTACCAATCTGTATTTAGAAGACGGTTTGGGTCGCCTTCGTTGTCCATTTCTGGGGCGACTTCGTCCGGTCCTACGACGGGCTCGTACCGGTACGGCTCCACACCGCGGATTCCGTTGTGGACCTCCTCACCCTCTGACTCGTTATCGTCTTCTCCGTCTTCTTCATACGACGAAGAACCAGCCAAACTGCTGTCTGAACTAGAATTACTTTTACGTGAATACAATTCTTCCTCATCGAAGCTGTGTTGTTCCCAAGAATCATCACTTTCGGTCATCTTAAAACTAAATTCACGCGAAAATACACCCCCGTATTGAACTGAAGGAAAGTCGTATTGAACACTGGATTAACCGTACGTGCACTAATGTACACATGTACTGTACATGTACATTGTACGTCCGATTACCGTACGTCTATACAATGCGCGTGGGTCGTGGTGTTGTTGCGTGCAGCTTTCTCGCTGATCAACGGTCACACGTCACCGAATTCGCTATTCATTAGATGCTAATGAGCTTTGACGTCACGCTCCTTTTTACAAAAGCAGCATTGACTCGCGCAAAAAAGGGCTACAAAAATGCTATTTTTCTCGGAAACACGTGCGTGAAAAAATATATATTGACACATTCCTGTTTTATTAGACATCGCTCTTCTGAATAGGACTTCAATATAAGAAAATTCGAAAACCGTTAAAGTAGGTCTTTAAAAGCGAAAAAGCCTTTGTTTTTGTTCTGATTTTTTTTTTTTTTTTTTTTTGGCTCTTTCGCAATTTTGCGAAAAAGCCTTTGTTTTTGTTCTGATTTTTTTTTTTTTTTTTTTTTTTTTTTGGCTTTTTCGCAATTTTGCGAAAAAGCCTTTGTTTTTGTTCTGATTTTTGTTTTTTTGTTTTTTTTGTTTTGGCTTTTTCGCAAATTTTGCGAAAAAGCCTTTGTTTTTGTTCTGATTTTTTTTTTTTTTTTTGGCTTTTTCGCAATTTTGCGAAAAAGCCTTTGTTTTTGTTCTGATTTTTTTTTTTCTTCTTTTTTTTTTTTTTTGGCTTTTTCGCTTAAAAGCGAAAAAGCCTTTGTTTTTGTTCTGATTTTTTTTTTTTTTTTTTTTTTTTGGCTTTTTCGCAATTTTGCGAAAAAGCCTTTGTTTTTGTTCTGATTTTTTTTTTTCTTTTTTTTTTTGGCTTTTTCGCAAATTTTGCGAAAAAGCCTTTGTTTCTGTTCTGATTTTTTTTTTCTTCTTCTTCTTCTTTTTTTCTTTTAGTAACCTAAACTCCATAGACTTTGTACACGTTTTTTCTGCCAGTCACTTTTAATAGAAAACAAAGTCGTATTTCCATAAAACTTAACCCAGGTGAAGACCCTATAGTGAACTCGTGTCTCGCCGAAAAACGTAATGGTGACGTCATCAGGGGTCACGTGACGTCATCTTAAAGGTGTAATTGATTTAATCTTTGAAAATCAATAACAAATCAACCGCAAAAGACCGAAACTTAATTTTTGTGGCAATAGATAGAATAATCCAGGATCTTAATTTTATCTCGTGTGCGTGAAATCACGTGACCCTTCCTTCCGGTCTAAACCGGAAGTGCCTCATACTTTGAAAGTGAAAAATGATATGAACTTACTTTCAACGATGTTAGTGTCTGGCTACAATGTATTTTTCAAAAAAAATATTGGTGACGTCATAACATGTTATAGCGCCCTCTAGCGGCAGTTAAAAAAATTGTTAAAATGAATAATATGTTGATGTGTGTGGCGAAGTTTGCTGAAATCACTTTATAACCGGTGTATTTAATCAGCTTCATGGTAGGAACAAGTTGACGGGAAGAAAAAATTATGACGTCACCAGACCGGAAGTTAGAATGAAAAGACTCCTTTTCCTTTGAAAATTCGTAAAAAATTAATCCTGACAGATACAATCTTGATTTTTGCTCTAAAGGTTAATGTAAAAGTAGTTCTCGAACTTCCCTGTGTTTTGGGGCAAAAAACGAACTTGAACATACCCTGCGGCACCCTTGAAATGTAATCGTTTTGGCCTAGGTGCAAAAAGCATTGACCCCTCACGTACGTGTGTATGGCACACGTATAATATACATGCTAGTACATGTACGTATACACTGATAGTGTATTATGTATTGAGCGAATGTATCACCACTGACATCGTTCGTGCAAGCACATGTACGCTTACCCAAGAGGACACTAGCCGCCAACCTGTGAAACAGGATGACGTCAACAAATTGCCCATGGGGAAGGGCGCCGCGTACGACAGGTAGGTAAACACGCTTTCGGCTACGCAGAATCCAACCCCGTAGACTTTGTAAACGTTGCTTGCACAATTCAAAGCACTTTTAACGGAAAAACAAAGTCGTATTCCCATAAACTTGACCCAGGTGAAGACCCAATAGTGAACTCCAGTCTCGCCGACAGACACCACGAGGAAGACGTCATCAGGGCCACGTGACCTTATCTTAAAGGTGCAATTGATTTAATCTTTAAAAATAAATAACAAATCAACCACAAAAGACCGAAACTTGATTTTTGTGGCAATAGATAGAATTATCCAGAATCTTCATTTTATCTCGTGTGCTAAAATCACGTGACCCTTCCTTCCGGTCCAAACCGGAAGTGCCTCATAATTTGAAAGTGAAAAATGATATGAACTTACTTTCAACGATGTTAGTTTCTGGCTAGAATAAACTTTTCCAAAAAAAATCAGGCGACGTCATAATATGTTATAGCGCCCTCTAGCGGCAGGTTGAAAAATGGTTAAAATGAATAATCTGTTGATGTGTGTGGCGAAGTTTGCTGAAACCACTTTATAACCGGTGTATATAATCAGCTTCATGCTTAGACCATATTGGGAAGGAGAAATATTTATGACGTCACCAAACCGGAAGTTACAATGAAAAATCCTTTAAACCTTAAACAATCGCTTAAAAATCACCCGCTATAGATATAATCCAGATTTTTGCATCAGATAGCAAAGTAAAGACAGCTCTCGAGCTTTATGTTAATTACGTCACGATGACGTCATCAAATGTCAGATTACAAGCAACCAAATATTTATAGATTTAATCTTTGAAAATCAATATAAAATCAACTGTAAGAGATCTGATTTAGATTTTTAAGGAAATTGATAGATTAATCCATGGTCTTCATAATTTGTATTACATGCAAAAAGACTTGACACTTCCTTCCGGTCCAAACCGGAAGTGCCTTATAATTTAAAAGTGGAAAACGATGCTAACTTACTTTCAACGATGTTAGGCGCTGGCTAGGTTGTAAGTAACAAAAAAGTTAACAGTGACTTCATAAAATGTTAAAGCGCCCTCTAGCGTCATGTTGACAAATGTTACGTCATATTACGATTATATTTGAATTATTACGTTTTTAGACCTTTAAGGCATATCTCAGCAACGGATCGTGTTAACATAACACCTCATTTTGTGTTGTTAGGTGATAGATAGTTGCACAAAAAGTTCACAAACGTGTGACGTCAAACGTGTGACGTAATCCAGATTTTTGCTTTAAATAGCAAAGTTAAGACAGCTCTCGATAGATAGAATAATTAAAGATCTTCATTTCAACTCATGTGCGTGAAATCACGTGACCCTTCCTTCCGGTCCAAACCGGAAGTGCCTTATAATTTAAAACTGAAAAATGATATGAACATACTTTCAACGATGTTAGTGTCTGGCTAGAATAAACTTTTCAAAATAATTACCGGCGACGTCATAACACGTTATAGCGCCCTCTAGCGGCAGGTTGAAAAATGGTTAAAATGAATAATCTGTTGATGTGTGTGGCGAAGTTTGCTGAAATCACTTTATAACCGGTGTATATAATCAGCTTCGTGCTAACAACATATTGAGAAAGAGATTTATTGATGACGTCACCAAACCGGAAGTTACAATGAAAAGACCTTAAAACCTTAAAACGTCGCTTAAAAATCAACCGCGATAGATATAATCCAGATTTTTGCTTTAAATAGCAAAGTTAAGACAGCTCTCGAGCTTTCTGTTAATTACGTCACGATGACGTCATCAAGTGTCAAATTACAAGCAACCAAATATTTCTAAATTTAATCTTTGAAAATCAATATAAAATCAACTGTGAGAGATCTGATTTAGATTTTTAGGGGGATTGATAGATTAATCCATGGTCTTCATAATTTGTATTACATGCAAAATGACCTGACACTTCCTTCCGGTCCAAACCGGAAGTTCCTTATAATTTAAAAGTAAAAAACGATGTGAACTTACTTTCAACGATGTTAGGAGCTGGCTAGATTGTAAGTAACAAAAATTTTAACAGTGACTTCATAAAATGTTAAAGCGCCCTCTAGCGTCATGTTGACAAATGTTACGTCATATTACGATTATATTTGAATTATTACGTTTTTAGACGTTGAAGGCATATCTCAGCAAAGGAACATAACAACTCATTTTGTGTTGTTAGGTGATAGATAGTTGCACAAAAAGTTCAGAAACGTGTGACGTCATCGTTTTAATCAGTTTGAATTTATTTTAATCTGTTTAAATTAACTTAAATTCGGTTTTTTTTAAAACAAATACTCTAAAAAAATGCGAAAGCGAAAAAGCCCTATGTTCTGTTCCTTGAACAGACGTAGTTCTAGTTTTTTGGCTTTTTCGCAAATGCGAAAAAGCCTTTGTTTTTGTTCTGATTTTTTTTTTTCTTTTTTGGCTTTTTCGCAAATGCGAAAAAGCCTTTGTTTTTGTTCTGATTTTTTTTTTTCTTTTTTTTGGCTTTTTCGCAAGTTGCGAAAAAGCCTTTGTTTTTGTTCTGATTTTTTTTTTCTTCTTCTTCTTTTTTTCTTTTTTTCTTTTAGTAACCTAAACCCCATAGACTTTGTACACGTTTTTTTGCACAAGTACTTTTACCAGAAAACAAAGTCGTATTTTTATAAAACTTAACCCAGGTGACGACCCTATAGTGAACTCGTGTCTCGCAGAAATACGTCATGGTGACGTCATCAGGGATCACGTGACGTCATCTTAAAGGTGTAATTGATTTAATCTTTGAAATTAAATAACAAATCAACCGCAAAAGACCGAAACTTGATTTTTGTGGCAACATATAGAATAATCCAGGATCTTCATTTTATCTCGTGTGCGTAACATCACGTGACCCTTCCTTCCGGTCCAAACCAGAAGTGCCTTATAATTTAAAACTGGAAAATGATATGAACTTACTTTCAACGATGTTAGTGTCTGGCTAGAATAAACTTTTCAAAAAAATTACCGGCGACGTCATAATACGTTATAGCGCCCTCTAGCGGCAGGTTGAAAAATCGTTAAAATGCATAATTTGTTGATGTGTGTGGCGAAGTTTGCTGAATTCACTGTATAACCGGTGTATATAATCAGCTTCGTGCTAAGAACATATTGAAAAAGAGAAATATTGATGACGTCACCAAACCGGAAGTTACAATGAAAAGACCTTTAAACCTTAAAAAGTCGCTTAAAAATCAACCGCGATAGATATATTCCAGATTTTTGCTTCAAATAGCAAAGTTAAGACAGCTCTTGAGCTTTCTGTTAATTACGTCACGATGACGTCATCAAGTGTCAGATTATAAGCAACCAAATATTTATAGATTTAATCTTTGAAAATCAATATAAAATCAACTGTAAAAGATCTGATTTAGATTTTTAAGGGGATTGATAGATTAATCCATGGTCTTCATATCTGTATTACATGCAAACAAAACCTGACAATTCCTTCCGGTCTAAACCGGAAGTGCCTTATAACTTAAAAGTGGAAAACGATGTGAACTTACTTTTAACAATGTTAGGCGCTGGCTAGGTTGTAAGTAACAAAAAAGTTAACGGTGACTTCATAAAATGTTAAGGCGCCCTCTAGCGGCATGTTGACAAATGTTACGGCATATTACGATTATATTTGAATTGTTACGTTTTTAGACCTTGAAGCCATATCTCAGCAACGGATCTTGTTAATATACCACCTCATTTTGTATAGTTAGGTTATAGATAGTTGCAAACAAAGTTCACAAACGTGTGACGTCAACGTTTTAATCATTTTGAAATAATTGTAATCTGTTTAAATTAATTTAAATTCGTTTTTAATGATTTCAAATTGTTTTGATAGTAACAAAGTTCAAATTTTGAAAACAAATATTCTAAACAATTCCGAATACGAAAAAGCCCTATGTTCTGTTCCTCGAACAGACGTAGTTCTAGTTTCTTCTTTTTTTTCTTTTAGTAACCTAATTCCCATAGACTTTGTACACGTTTTTTTGCACAAGTACTTTTACCAGAGAACAAAGTCGTATTTCCATAAAACTTAACCCAAGTGAAGACCCTATAGTAATCTCGTGCCTAGCCGACATACGACATGGTGACGTCATCAGGGGTCACGTGACGCCATCTTAAAGGTGCAATTGATTTAATCTTTGAAAATCAATAACAAATCAACCGCAAAAGACCGAAACTTGATTTTTGTGGCAACAGATAGAATAATACAGGATCTTCATTTTATCTCATGTGCGTGAAATCACGTGACCCTTCCTTCCGGTCTAAACCGGAAGTGCCTCATAATTTGAAAGTGAAAAATTATATGAACTTACTTTCAACGATGTTAGTGTCTGGCTACAGTGTATTTTTCAAAAAAAATATTGGTGACGTCATAACATGTTATAGCGCCCTCTAGCGGCAGTTTGAAAAATTGTTAAAATTAATAATCTGTTGATGTGTGTGGCAAAGTTTGCTGAAATCACTTTATAACCGGTGTATTTAATCAGCTTCATGCTAGGAACAAGTTGACGGGAAGAAAAAATTATGACGTCACCAGACCGGAAGTTAGAATGAAAAGACTCCTTTTCCTTTGAAAATTCCTAAAAAATTAAACGTGACAGATACAATCTTGATTTTTGCTCTAAAGGTTAATGTAAAAGTAGTTCTCGAACTTCCCTGTGTTTTGGGGCAAAAAACGAACTTGAACATACCCTGCGGCACCCTTGAAATGTAATCGTTTTGGCCTAGGTGCAAAAAGCATTGCCCCCGTATGTGTGCATGGCACACGTATATTATACATGTACATGCATGTACATGTACATGTACATACACATCTATAGTGTATTATGTATTGAGCGAATGTATCACTACTGACATTGTAAGCACATGCACATGTACGCTCACTAGAGAGGACACTAGCCGACAACATGTGAAACAGGTTGACGTCATCAAATTGCCCACGGGGAAGGGCGCCGCGTACGACAGGTAGGTAAACACGCTTTGGGCGACGCAGAATCCAACCCCATAGACGTTGTAAACGTTGTTTGCTCGATTCGATGCACTTTTAACGGAAAAACAAAGTCGTATTCCCATAAAACTTAACCCAGGTGAATACCCTATAGTAAACTCGTGTCTCGCAGACATACGTCATGGTGACATTATCAGGGGTCACGTGACGTCATCTTAAAGTTGTAATTGATTTAATCTTTGAAAATTAATAAAAAATCAACCGCAAAAGACCAAAACTTGATTTTTGTGGCAATAGATTAAGGATCTTCATTTCATCTCGTGTGCGTGAAATCACGTGACCCTTCCTTCCGGTCCAAACCGGAAGTGCCTTATAGTTTAAAAGTGGAAAACGATGTGAACTTATTTTCAACGATGTTAGGCGATGGCTAGGTTGTAAGTAACAACAAAGTTAACGGTAAATTCATAAAATGTTACAGTGCCCTCTAGCGGCATGTTGGCAAATGGTACGTCATATTACGATTATATTTGAATTATTACGTGTTTAGACCTTTAAGCCATATCTCAGCAACGAAACGTGCTAACATAACAACTTTTTTTATTGTTAGGTGATAGATAGTTGCACAAAAAGTTCACAAACGTGTGACGTCATCGTTTTAATCAGTTTGAATTAATTTTAATCTGTTTAAATTAACTTAAATTCGTTTTCAATAATTTTAAATTGTTTTGATGGTATAAAAGTTCAATTTTTGAAAAATTTAATCTAAAAAATTGCGAATGCGAAAAAGCCCTATGTTCTGTTCCTCGAACAGACGTAGTTCTAGTTGGCTTTTTCGCAATTTTGCGAAAAAGCCTTTGTTTTTGTTCTGATTTTTTATTTTTTTTGGCTTTTTCGCAATTTTGCGAAAGAGCCTTTGTTTTTGTTCTGATTTTTTTTTTTCTTCTTCCTCTTTTTCTTTTTCTTTTAGTAACCTAAACCCCATAGACTTTGTGCACGTTTTTTTGCACAAGTACTTTTACCAGAAAACAAAGTCGTATTTCCATAAAACTTAACCCAGGTGAAGACCCTATAGTGAACTCGTGTCTCGCAGAAATACGTCATGGTGACGTCATCAGGGGTCACGTGACGTCATCTTAAAGGTGTAATTGATTTAATCTTTGAAATTCAATAACAAATCAACCCCAAAAGACCGAAACTAAATTTTTGTGGCAATAGATAGAATAATCCAGGATCTTCATTTTATCTCGTGTGCGTGAAATCACGTGACCCTTCCTTCCGGTCTAAACCGGAAGTGCCTCATAATTTGAAAGTGAAAAATGATATGAACTTACTTTCAACGATGTTAGTGTCTGGCTACAATGTATTTTTCAAAAAAAATATTGGTGACGTCATAACTTGTTATAGCGCCCTCTAGCGGCAGTTTGAAAAATTGTTAAAATGAATAATCTGTTGATGTGTGTGGCGAAGTTTGCTGAAATCACTTTATAACCGGTGTATTTAATCAGCTTCATGCTAGGAACAAGTTGACGGGAAGAAAAAATTATGACGTCACCAGACCGGAAGTTAGAATGAAAAGACTCGTTTTCCTTTGAAAATTCCTAAACAATTAAACCTGACAGATACAATCTTGATTTTTGCTCTAAAGGCCAATGTAAAAGTAGTTCTCGAACTTCCCTGTGTTTTGGGGCAAAAAACGAACTTGAACATACCCTGCGGCACCCTTGAAATGTAATCGTTTTGGCCTAGGTGCAAAAAGCATTGACCCCTTACGTGTGCATGGCACCCGTATAATATACATGCTATTACATGTACGTATACACTGATAGTGTATTATGTATTGAGCGAATGTATCACCACTGACATCGTTGGTGCAAGCACATGTACGCTCACCCAAGAGGACACTAGCCGCCAACCTGTGAAACAGGATGACGTCATCAAATTGCCCATGGGGAAGGGCGCCGCGTACGACAGGTAGGTAAACACGCTTTCGGCTACGCAGAATCCAACCCCGTAGACTTTGTAAACGTTGCTTGCACAATTCAAAGCACTTTTAACGGAAAAACAAAGTCGTATTCCCATAAACTTGACCCAGGTGAAGACCCAATAGTGAACTGGTGTCTCGCAGACAGACGTCATGATGACGTCATCAGGAGTCACGTGACGTCATCTTAAAGGTTCAATTGATTTTATCTTTGAAAATCAATAAAACATCAACCGCAATTGACCGAAACTTGAATTTTGTGGCAATTAATAGAATAATCCAGGATCTTCATTTTATCTCGTGTGCGTGAAATCACGTGACCCTTCCTTCCGGTCAAAACCGGAAGTGCCTTATAATTTGAAAGTGAAAAATGATATGAACTTACTTTTAACGATGTTATTGTCTGGCTAGAATAAACTATTCAAAAAAATTCCGGCGACGTCATAACATGTTATAGCGCCCTCTAGCGGCAGGTTGAAAATGGTTAAAATGATTAATCTGTTGATGTGTGTTGCGAAGTTTGCTGAAATAACTTTATAACTGATGTATATAATCAGCTTCATGCTTAGACCATATTGGGAAGGAAAAATATTTATGACGTCACCAAACCGGAAGTTACAATAAAAAATCCTTTAAACTGTAAAAAGTCGCTTAACAATCAACCGCTATAGATATATCCAGATTTTTGCTTCAAATAGCAAAGTTAAGACTGATCTCGAGTTTCTGTTAATTACGTCACAATGACGTCATCAAGTGTCAGATTACAAGCAACCAAATATTTCTAAATTTAATCTTTGAAAATCAATATAAAATCAACTGTAAGAGATCTGATTTAGATTTTTAAGGAAATTGATAGATTAATCCATGGTCTTCATAATTTGTATTACATGCAAAAAGACCTGACACTTCCTTCCGGTCCAAACCGGAAGTGCCTTATAATTTAAAAGTAAAAAACGATGTGAACTTACTTTCAACGATGTTAGGAGCTGGCTAGGTTGTAAGTAACAAAAAATGTTAACCGTGGCTTTATAAAATGTTAAAGCGCCCTCTAGCGTCATGTTGACAAATGTTACGTCATATTACGATTATGTTTGAATTATTACGTTTTTAGACGTAGAAGGCATATCTCAGCAAAGGATCGTGTTAACATAACACCTCATTTTGTGTTGTTAGGTGATAGATAGTTGCACAAAAAGTTCAGAAACGTGTGACGTCATCGTTTTAATCAGTTTTAATTCATTTTACTCTGTTTAAATTAACTTAAATTAGTTTTCAATGATTTTAAATTGTTTTGATGGTTTAAAAGTTCAATTTTTGAAATATTTAATAAAAAAAAATTGCGAATGCGAAAAAGCCCTATGTTCTGTTCCTCGAACAGACGTAGTTCTAGTTTTTTTTTTTTTTCTTTTAGTAACCTAAACTCCATAGACTTTGTACACGTTTTTTTGCACAAGTACTTTTACCAGAAAACAAAGTCATATTTCCATAAAACTTAACCCAAGTGAAGACCCCATAGTAAGCTCGTGCCTAGCAAACATACGTCATGGTGACGTCATCAGGGATCACGTGACGTCATCTTAAAGGTGCAATTGATTTAATCTTTGAAAGTCAATAACAAATCAACCGCAAAAGACCTAAACTTGATTTTTGTGACAATAGATAGAATAATTAAGGATCTTCATTTCATCTCATGTGCGTGAAATCACGTGACCCTTCCTTCCGGTCCAAACCGGAAGTGCCTTATAATTTAAAACTGGAAAATGATATGAACTTAATTTTAACGATGTTAGTGTCTGGCTAGAATAAACTTTTCAAAAAATTACCGGCGACGTCATAACACGTTATAGCGCCCTCTAGCGGCAGGTTGAAAAATGGTTAAAATGCATAATTTGTTGGTGTGTGTGGCGAAGTTTGCTGAAATCACTTCATAACCGGTGTATATAATCAGCTTCGTGCTAAGAACATATTGAGAAAGAGATTTATTGATGACGTCACCAAACCGGAAGTTACAATAAAAAGACCTTAAAACCTTAAAACGTCGCTTAAAAATCAACCACGATAGATATAATCCAGATTTTTGCTTTAAATAGCACAGTTAAGACAGCTCTCGAGCTTTCTGTTAATTACGTCACGATGACGTCATCAAGTGTCAGATTACAAGCAACCAAATATTTCTAAATTTAATCTTTGAAAATCAATATAAAATCAACTGTAAGAGATCTGATTTAGATTTTTAGGAGAATTGATAGATTAATCCATGGTATTCATAATTTGTATTACATGCAAAAAGACCTGACACTTCCTTCCGGTCCAAACCGGAATTTCCTTATAATTTAAAAGTAAAAAACGATGTGAACTTACTTTCAACGATGTTAGGAGCTGGCTAGGTTGTAAGTAACAAAAATGTTAACCGTGGCTTTATAAAATGTTAAAGCGCCCTCTAGCGTCATGTTGACAAATGTTACGTCATATTACGATTATGTTTGAATTATTACGTTTTTAGACGTAGAATGCATATCTCAGCAAAGGATCGTGTTAACATAACACCTCATTTTGTGTTGTTAGGTGATAGATAGTTGCACAAAAAGTTCAGAAACGTGTGACGTCATTTGAATTTATTTTAATCTGTTTAAATTAACTTAAATTCGTTTTTTTTTTTTTTAAATACTCAAAAAAAATGCGAAAGCGAAAAAGCCCTATGTTCTGTTCCTTGAACAGACGTAGTTCTAGTTGGCTTTTTCGCAATTTTGCGAAAAAGCCTTTGTTTTTGTTCTGATTTTTTTTTTCTTCTTCTTTTTTTCTTTTAGTAACCTAAACCCCATAGACTTTGTACACGTTTTTTTGCACAAGTACTTTTACCAGAAAACAAAGTCGTATTTCCATAAAACTTAACCCAGGTGAAGACCCTATAGTGAACTCGTGTCTCCCAGAAATACGTCATGGTGACGTCATCAGGGGTCACGTGACGTCATATTAAAGGTGTAATTGATTTAATCTTTGAAATTCAATAACAAATCAACCGCAAAAGACCGAAACTTGATTTTTGCGGCAATAGATAGAATAATCCAAGATCTTGATTTTATCTCGCGTGTGTAAAATCACGTGACCCTTCCTTCCGGTCTAAACCGGAAGTGCCTCATAATTTTAAAGTGAAAAATGATATGAACTTACTTTTAACGATGTTAGTGTCTGGCTACAATGTATTTTTCAAAAAAAATATTGGTGACGTCATAACATGTTATAGCGCCCTCTAGCGGCAGTTTGAAAAAATTTTAAAATGAATAATCTGTTGATGTGTGTGGCGAAGTTTGCTGAAATCACTTTATAACCGGTGTATTTAATCAGCTTCATGCTAGGAACAAGTTGACGGGAAGAACAAATTATGACGTCACCAGACCGGAAGTTAGAATGAAAAGACTCCTTTTCCTTTGAAAATTCCTAAAAAATTAAACTTGACAGATACAATCTTGATTTTTGCTCTAAAGGTTAATGTAAAAGTAGTTCTCGAACTTCCCTGTGTTTTGGGGCAAAAAACGAACTTGAACATACCCTGCGGCACCCTTGAAATGTAATCGTTTTGGCCTAGGTGCATTGAGCATTGACCCCTTACGTGTGCATGCCACACGTATAATATACATGTACATGCTAGTACATGTACGTATACACCGATAGTGCATTATCTATTGAGCGAATGTATCACCACTGACATCGTTCGTGCAAGCACATGTACGCTCACCCAAGAGGACACTAGCCGCCAACCTGTGAAACAGGATGACGTCATCAAATTGCCCATGGGGAAGGGCGCCGCGTACGACAGGTAGGTAAACACGCTTTCGGCTACGCAGAATCCAACCCCGTAGACTTTGTAAACGTTGCTAGCACAATTCAAAGCACTTTTAACGGAAAACCAAAGTCGTATTCCCACAAACTTGACCCAGGTGAAGACCCAATAGTGAACTCCAGTCTCGCCGACAGACACCACGAGGAAGACGTCATCAGGGCCACACGACCTTATCTTAAAGGTGCAATTGATTTAATCTTTGAAAATCAATAAAACATCAACCGCAAAAGACCGAAACTTGAATTTTGTGGCAATTAATAGAATAATCCAGGATCTTCATTTTATCTCCTGTGCGTGAAATCACGTGACCCTTCCTTCCGGTCAAAACCGGAAGTGCCTTATAATTTGAAAGTGAAAAATGATATGAACTTACTTTTAACGATGTTATTGTCTGGCTAGAATAAACTATTCAAAAAATTCCGGCGACGTCATGACATGTTATAGCGCCCTCTAGCGGCAGGTTGAAAATGGTTAAAATGATTAATCTGTTGATGTGTGTTGCAAAGTTTGCTGAAATAACTTTATAACTGGTGTATATAATCAGCTTCATGCTTAGAGCATATTGGGAAGGAGAAATATTTAAAACGTCACCAAACCGGAAGTTACAATAACAAAATCCTTTAAACTTAAAAAAGTCGCTTAAAAATGAACCGCTATAGATATAATCCAGATTTTTGCTTCAAATAGCAAAGTTAAGACTGATCTCGAGTTTCTGTTAATTACGTCACAATGACGTCATCAAGTGTCAGATTACAAGCAACCAAATATTTCTAAATTTAATCTTTGAAAATCAATATAAAATCAACTGTAAGAGATCTGATTTAGATTTTTAAGGAAATTGATAGATTAATCCATGGTCTTCATAATTTGTATTACATGCAAAAAGACCTGACACTTCCTTCCGGTTCAAACCGAAAGTGCCTTATAATTTAAAAGTGGAAAACGATGCTAACTTACTTTCAAAGATGTTAGGCGCTGGCTAGGTTGTAAGTAACAAACAAGTTAACAGTGACTTCATAAAATGTTAAAGCGCCCTCTAGCGTCATGTTGACAAATGTTACTTCATATTACGATTATATTTGAATTGTTACGTTTTTAGACGTTGAAGGCATATCTCAGCAACGGATCGTGTTAACATAACACCTCATTTTGTGTTGTTAGGTGATAGATAGTTGCACAAAAAGTTCACAAACGTGTGACGTCATCGTTTTAATCAGTTTTAATTCATTTTACTCGGTTTAAATTAACTTAAATTAGTTTTCAATGATTTTAAATTGTTTTGATGGTTTAAAAGTTCAATTTTTGAAATATTTAATTAAACAAAATTGTGAATGCGAAAAAGCCCTATGTTCTGTTCCTCGAACAGACGTAGTTCTAGTTTTTTCTTCTTCTTTTTTTTTTTTTTTGTTCTTTTAGTAACCTAAACCCCATAGACTTTGTACACGTTTTTTTGCACAAGTACTTTAACCAGAAAACAAAGTCGTATTTTCATAAAACTTAACCCAGGTGAAGACCCTATAGTGAACTCGTGTCTCGCAGAAATACGTCATGGTGACGTCATCATGGGTCACGTGACGTCATCTTAAAGGTGTAATTGATTTAATCTTTGAAATTCAATAACAAATCAACCGCAAAAGACCTAAACTTAATTTTTGTGGCAATAGATAGAATAATCCAGGATCTTCATTTTATCTCGTGTGCGTGAAATCACGTGACCCTTCCTTCCGGTCTAAACCGGAAGTGCCTTATAATTTAAAACTGAAAAATGATATGAACTTACTTTCAACGATGTTAGTGTCTGGCTAGAATGAACTTTTCAAAAAAATTACCGGCAACGTCATAACACGTTATAGCGCCCTCTAGCGAGAGGTTGAAAAATTGTTAAAATGCATAATTTGTTGATGTGTGTGGCGAAGTTTGCTGAAATCACTTTATAACCCGTGTATATAATCAGCTTCGTGCTAAGAACATATTGAGAAAGAGATTTATTGATGACGTCACCAAACCGGAAGTTACAATGAAAAGACCTTAAAACCTTAAAACGTCGCTTACAAATCAACCGCAATAGATATATTCCAGATTTTTGCTTCAATAGCAAAGTTAAGACAGCTCTCGAGTTTTCTGTTAATTACGTCACGGTGACGTCATCAAGTGTCAGATTACAAGCAACCAAATATTTCTAAATTTAATCTTTGAAAATCAATATAAAATCAACTGTAAGAGATCTGATTTAGATTTTTAGAGGAATTGATAGATTAATCCATGGTCTTCATAATTTGTATTACATGCAAAAAAACCTGACACTTCCTTCCGGTCCAAACCGGAAGTTCCTTATAATTTAAAAGTAAAAAACGATGTGAACTTACTTTCAACGATGTTAGGAGCTGGCTAGGTTGTAAGTAACAAAAATGTTAACAGGGACTTCATAAAATGTTAAAGCGCCCTCTAGCATCATGTTGACAAATGTTACGTCATATTACGATTATATTTGAATTATTATGTTTTTAGACGTTGAAGGCAAATCTCAGCAAAGGATCGTGTTAACATAACACCTTATTTTGTGTTGTTAGGTGATAGATAGTTGCACAAAAAGTTCAGAAACGTGTGACGTCATCGTTTTAATCAGTTTGAATTGATTTTAATCTGTTTAAATTAACTTAAATTCGGGTTTTTTTGAGAAAAAAATACTCTAAAAAAATGCGAAAGCGAAAAAGCCCTATGTTCTGTTCCTTGAACAGACGTAGTTCTAGTTATTATTATTATTATTATTTGGACAAAATTTAGCCGACAAGGCATTTAATTATCAGAGTTCCGCGTTTTACCGGGGCACGTTTTTCAGCTGGATTAGATGCGTGCGATATAATGTAGGGCCGAGTTCGACACGTTTCAAAAGAGTAGCGGCCTTCTCCAGTCGCCGCAGTTGAAAACTCAAAACCGAGCAGCTAAAAACAACTAGTTTTGACCATAACATTGTCAACATTCAAGCAAATACCCAGCAAAACGAGCGGAAAAAACCTGCGACCCCACCAATCAAGCCAGACAGTTCAAATCTCCATGTGGATTCCTACAAGCCTTCCTAACAATCACTCAACTTTCTCCGATTTAAGCAAATACCCAGCAAAACGAGCAAAAATAACGTACGGACGGGTAACGATGAACGCCTTGACCAAGGCTAATACGACCATTACATTCACTCTGTGTATGTATCCAACTGAACTATTGAATGACCTACAGGGGTGATAACATGAAAGAGCAGTATAGTGGAAACCAATTTCAGGGAACGGTATAAGGAAAATGATATTCATTAAAGAATGTAGGCCACATTACGTTTGAAAAAAATAGTAGGCCTACATAATTATTAAGAAAGTGTAAAAAAGCTGGCTGTGTTTGGACTGCATGACTCCCTATCGTTTTTCGTTAAATAATTTTTTAATGATTTATTTGGCAGAGCGCTTAAAGACATTGTACACGTTTGGTAATTGGAACCCATTGTTTGTTTCAATCCTATATAGTAATAGATATATACCATAAAACTAACCTGTAAAAACTTCATTTCAAACGGTAGTAGCGATTTCGAGATATCGCCGAAAATCTGGAGTGGTTATGTCCACGCAGGAAGAATAATCTCCATTGGAATACACAGTCTGAGAAACGTCACTGCAGTAACGCTTCTCAGATTCAAATTTTGGGGGATAACAAGTGACATCTTTTTCGATAACCGCAGTACTTCGAAGTGAACCGTTTCTAAAAATGCATTATACTATCCAAAGCTGCTGTACTTCTTACCAAGTAAGTTTTCATTGCCATACATTTTTAGAGTAATTACCAAACGTATACGATCCCTTTAAATTCCTCATACCCCCATACGAAAACAAATACGATAATCTCGATAACTACTCGAGTTTTCATATACATACGCGGTGTCCTATCCAGTCTATATAATGGAGATCAATGGTGCAACATTTAAACACGGCGCAGCCGATGTGCGTTACGCAAGTTGACGCTTGTTAACGTGTATTGCCATTTTGCAAAAGGCTTACTGTGGGCAAACAATACCGTTGCTATTTTCAATATAAGGCGGGTTTCATAAATAACACTTAATGTATATAATTACATGGATTTCCGTGTAATTTATTCCAGATTAACTGCTAGCTACAGGTGTAATATGAACACCAGATTCCTGTGAAAATCTATTGTCCCTATTATTGGTTAATCTCTCTCATGTGACCGGTCACTCTCCTAATTATCATGATTATCACCCAATTAAGCATGCGCAATACTACCAATGAGTCCGTATTTCATATATTCTGAAATTAATGCTACAACTGACCTATTATGGTTTTTTTAGCACTGTTATTATGGGCGGAGCCTGCTTGGTCGCTAATTACTACGCTCAAGGTTCTCACGTGCACGCTATTAAGAAACTAATTTAAATGGTGGCCTATGTTATCCAGCGATGAGGGTTGAGTGCATTCAAGACGTACAGAGGCCTTCGTTCAAGCAAAAGCATCTTTTTATGGTTCTCATATATTTTTGTCGATCGATTTATATATTTACCTCATATATATTTTTACTCTCATCTATTTTTACCTGAAAGATCTGTCGATTGATTTAAAAAAAATAAGTTCCAATGTTTATATTTTTTCATGCTATACTTCGCTTCGCTCATACGTATACAAAACCAGTGTCTCTGTGTGTGACCAGACAGAGGAAGAATGTTATACACGATAGGTATTAGTTAGTTCAAAGTTAATTTATTACAGCATGGGGAGTAGGTGTTGCACATAAATTACGGCAAGTGTGTCACCCCAAAACAAATACAAAACAGGTATAAACGAACTTTAAACTAACTTGTAATAAGGGTAAGTATGTTTCGTTTTTCTTTCCATTTGTCTCTCATGCTAGGTTCCCAGTATCACGATCGCGCCACGATTGAAATCGTGGTTTTAATCATGGAGTAATCGATCCTATCAGATCTTATCAGATCTTGAGGTCAGTCGTGGCAATCGTGTTGATCGTAGACATTTTTGGGATGGTTCAAACATTTTCTATGATCAACACGATAAATTTTCAATCAGGATCATCGCATCCGATCGTAAAGGATCATAACAAAGCGCGACATATCGCATCTAATCGTGCTTCCAAATCGTGGTGATCGGGATCAACCTTGAACAAGACAAACACAACCTCTGTTGAGATGCGCTGCGATCTGATTGTGGGTTGTAGTCTTCATTCTGTAAAAGTTCAAGAAACAATGAAGTCCATGGTCAGTCGGGCTGTTTATATACCCGTCGGGATCCAATCGTGGCTCAAATCACTCTCAATCCCGATCGTGAAAGACATCGCGACCACAATCGTATCCGATCGCAACAGAGCGCTTCGGTTTGTGATGATCGTATCGGAACGTATCGGAACGTATAGGAACGTACCAGATCGTCCGAAATCGGGGACCCCGATCGTGCTGATCGTGCCAGATTGGGACCTATTATTGTGGACTCAATCGGGACAGTCCTATCGAAACGTATCTGATCGTGACAGATCGTGTCACCTGAAATGGACCAATCGTTACTATATTGCATCCAGGCGCACCAAATCGTACCAGAACGTATCGACTCGCATCAACTCGTATCCAAACGTGAAATTTCAGAAAAGGAAACAACAATTTCACGATCCCCTACGAATGGCCAATCGTGGCGTTCGTTATGGATCGCACGACATGTAACAGTGGGAACCTAGCATCAATGAAAAATAGTGATATCTCTAAAATAGATATCTCTAAATAATTAGGGACATCTTTAAACAATTGAAGATATCGCTAAATAATTAACAATAGCTCTAATTCATATAGAGACATCTCAAAATAACTCAAATGTATCCTTCCTATTATTGGTTAATCCCTCTCACGTGACCGGTCACTCTACTAATTATCATGGTCATCACTTAATTAAGGCCCAGTCACACCGGGCTTGCGACCAGGTTACAACCTAGCTGCGACCGAAAAATGTTGCAATCGCGGGCAAATCGTACAAAGAGCGTGCGACTGGTCGCAGAGGTCGTGGGTCATCGCAACAGCAAAATCAGTCGCAGCAAGGTTGATGGTCATGTTCAAAACTTCTGACCTGCGATTCCAAATCGTAAGAGGTTGCAGACAGGTTTTACATGGTCGTACCACCAGTCGTGCATGCTCGCACCACCATTCGTGGATGGTCGCGGGTCCCACAGTCGCACGATTAGTCGTGCAACTGGTTGTAGGTATACACGACTGATCGTGCGAGTGGTCGCAGGTATACACGATTGCTCGGACGATCAATCGTGGGTGCCTGGGACTAGTCGCACAATTACCTACGACTGATTTTGCGATCAATCTTCTCCAAATGCTTGTGATCGCACGACCAAGCGTGCCACCAATCGTACATACCAGTCCTACGAGCAATCACAGCATACGACCGCTATGCGGAGATCGTCGCAAACATCAGCGATTGGTCGTATCTCTGCCAAATCGCACCAATCGCACGATCCAGAAATCGTACGATCCGGTGTGACTGGGCCTTAAGACATGCACAATACTACCAATTATGCTTGGTTCCCACTATCACGATTCGTGCCACGATTGAAATCGTGGTCTTAATCGTGGTCTTAATGGTCTTAATCGTGGAGTAATCGTAGTGATCCTATCAGATCTTATCAGTTCTTGAGGTCAGTCATGGCAATTGTGTTGATCGTGGAAGATTTTGGGACGGTTCAAAAGATTTCTACAATCAACACGATTAATTTGTAATCGTGATTATCGCATCAGATCGTAATGGTTCGTAACAAAGCGCGACAGGTCGCATGTAATCGTGCTTCCAAATCGTGGTAATCGGGATCAACCTTGGAAAAGACAAACACCACCTCTGTTGAGATGCGCTGTGATCTGATTGTGGGTTGTAGTCTTCACTCTGTAAAGGTTCAAGAAACAATGAAGTCCATGGTCAGTCGGGCTGTTTATATACCCGTCGGGATCCAATCGTGGCTCGAATCGTGATCACTCTCGATCCCGATCGGGAAAGACAACGCGACCACAATCATATATGATCGCAACAGAGCGCATCAGTTCGTGGTGATCGTATCGGAACGTATCGAAACGTATCTGCACGTACCAGATCGTCCCAAATCGGGGACCCCGATCGTGCTGATCGTGTCGGACGGGACCCAACCGGGGACTCAATCGGGACAATCCTATCGGAACGTATCTGACCAATCGTGACTATATCGCATCCAAGCGCACCAAATCCTACCAGAACGTATCGACTCGCATCAACTCGTATCAAAATTTTTAGAAACTTTAGAAAAGAAAACGAAAATCCTACGATCAGCTACGAATGGCCAATCGTTGCGTTCGTAACGGATCGCACGACAGTGGGAACCTAGCATTAGATTACAAATTCAATGCTACATACCACAAGACCACGACACGTCACCCTACACTAATGCCCTATTCCACACAGACCACGAATCCCACGAACCGCCAAGAATTGATACATTTTAGGATTCGTAATTGAATCGTAATCAGTTCGTGAAGTTCTTAACTGATTCGTATTTATCCGTAGTCAGTTTTTTTCAATTCTTGAGTGATCTGGAATTCGTGGCAAAAGTTTTGAGCCGTTCAAAATGTTGGCCACGAACTCCCGATTCAAAAAAATCGTAGTTAATTTGTAACAAATTCGTAGTACATTATTAGGCATCGTACCTGAATCGCAATAGATTCGTAGGCATTCGTGGGTATTCTTAACTCATTCGGGGATTCGTGAATTCGTGGCTTTACCACGAATCGTCTACCGTACGAGTCTGTCACGAATCCCACGAATACACACCGAAGCAGGTACGTTAACATCCATTTTGGAACTGATGCCCAAGCAGGGATGAGGGCCTTTTATACTGATCTTGGGGGAAAATCCCACGAATTGTCAAGAGTAGTCACGAATTCAATTTTAATCGTACCTGATTCGTAGATGCATTCGGCATATTCTTAACTGATTCGTAACTGATTCCTTACGTTCGTGCAGTATTCGTAATCTATTCTTGTAAATCGTAGTAAATTCTTTTGAGCGATTCGAGCCGAATCCCACGAATATTCGTAACTCTATCGTACCTGTATCGTAACAGAATCTTAGAGCGTCACGATTTGGACAACAAATGTTTAATATTCCACGAATCCTTACGAATCCTACAATTTGTCAATTCGTGGCAGTTCGTGGGATTCGTGGTCTGTGTGGAATAGGGGAATTATATCATCACGATCATCACGATTCCGTGCACCAAGTCCTCTCAAGATCATCACGATTCGACCCCCCCCCCCCCCCCCCACGCTGATCACAATTCCCTCAACTCGTGGCGAACGTGGGAATCGTGGCCCAGTGTAAACCCAGCATAACGGGATCCTGCGTTTCTCGTCGCACCCGCTAGCTCATACAATCATGTGACCAGACACACATTTTCTTCCTCGTCTTTGTGCGATAAATCTCCCTTAAATATCCAAATGATCTCCTCAAGCACGAAGGTAGGTGTTTAAGTGCAAAGGTTGGCACCTTTGCACTTAAACACCTACTTTCGAAAACCGAAAGTGGGAAGTCCAACCGATTTATCAAAAAAAATTCATTTGTTTGTATTATTGTTGGCTTCCATTGGTCGATGAGTACCGCGATCGTGATTGGTCAATCAGTCGACCGTGACCATGTGCGCTGATTATACGTGGACAATCGTTTCGGAGGTTTAACACAAAAAAATTAGTTGCTATATTAGTTAAGATTCACACTGTGTTTTCTTATTGTAGAAAATTAACCCCAAACTGTGAACAAAAACCATTCCACTGCGGTTCGTGGCGTAAACTCGTAGGTTTTTTTAAAGCCTTTTTATCGAAAATGAATCGCAAGGCGGCGCGCTGTCAATTGTCCTGTTGTATTAATTGAGCTACAACAATATTTGTTGTATTGGAAAGCTAATGAGCTGCTTCTTACTATAGTAAAACACGGCGTTTGTTTGAACCGGCGCCAGGCAGTGGTTCTTATGTTGTTCTTGGTTTTATTTGCGATTGCCGTCCGGCAATTGTTAATTTTTTAAAATTCATTTTTTTGTCTGAACAATTACAGGATATCTAGCGTAATCCCTTTGCTGGATGCCTACAATCATTATTTACTTTTAAATCAGTAAGATATTTTCTAATAATACGGTAGTAATTTGTTTCGATATCAGCAAATGGTTTATCTTAAATATATGTAAAAGTGTAAGAATTTGTACGCGTACGACGATCGGCAGATTATAGATCTCTCTCAAGACGGCCATCTTTAGGAAAACTGCAACTGCGTATTCTGCGCAACAAGCACGCGTTGCGCAGTGTGGAAAATGCTCCAAACACGCGCGCTTGTTAGTCCAAATTATAAACACGGCGCTGTATTGACGCTTGTCAATACAGCGTATTGCCATTACCGTTGATATTTTTAAAAGGAGGCGGGTTTCAGGCATAATACGTAATGTATATAATTACATGGATTTCCGTGTAATTAACTGCTAGCTACAGGGGCCAATTTTATAGAGCTGCAGCATAAACAAATGCTTGAGCACAAAACATTCTTGCCTAGTAAAACCAGCTTACCAACCACAACTGCATGTATGTATATTGTTTGTGATTGGCACTTAGCTGTTGTTGGCTTAGCATAACAATCGCATAGAAATTAGTTGCCTGATTAATCAAGGGTTTTTGTGCTTAAGGATCATTTTGTGCTTAAGCAGCTCTGTGAAATTGGCCCCAGGTGTGATATGAACATCAGACTCCTGTGAAAACCTATTCTCCCTATTATTGGTTAATCTCTCTCACGTGACTGGTCACTCTCCTAATTATCATGATTATCACCCAATTAAGCATGCGCAATACTACCAATAAGTCCGTATTTCATAGAGTCTGAAATTAATGCTACAGCTGACCTATTATGACAACGGGACGGGAACCAGACTACTGCACGGGCTGTACTGTGGCCGATTTCTTGGCTCTGCTAACCAAAGAATTCCGCTCTTACAATTACCATGTTGTGCTAACCGCGCGAGCAGAAAAAAATATGTGCTAACCACGTAAGCGCAGACTCCTTATTTACGGGATATACGCATGCGTGGAAGCCTCATTCCTCGCTAACGCGTGATATACGCCTACCGTACTGTAGCACGGAATTGTTTTCTACAGTAAACAGTAAGCAGAGTCAAGAAATTAGGCCCAGAACGGTAGGAAGATAGAGGGGTTTCGAAACTTTTGCTTTGTTTCGAATTGGGATTCACCTCCGACTTCCGAATCGCCGGGAAGCAAACGGAATGAAAGCAAATATAAATATTGGAACTTATTTTTAATAAATCGATCGACAGATCTCTCAGGTAAAAATATATGACAACGAAGGCCTCGGCACGTCTTAGTTGTACTCAACCCTCATCGCTGGATAACATATGCCACCATTTAAATTAGTTTCTTAATAGCGTGCACGTGAGAACCTTGAGCGTAATAATTATTGACCAAGCAGACTCCGCCATCATCGCTGGATAACATAGGCCACCATTTAAATTAGTTTCTTAATAGCGTGCACGTGAGAACCTTGAGCGTAATAATTAGTGACCAAGCAGACTCCGCCCATAATAATAGTGCTAACAAAAAGAACAGCGAAGAATATTTAGAGATCCACACGAAAACATAATCCAAACATCCGCAACCTTTTTTGTCTCGCCAAAACGACGCACGACAAATAACGCATTTCATGCTATACTTCGCTTCGCTCATACGCATTAAAAACAGTGTCTCTGTGTGTGACCAGACAAAGGAGCAATGTTATACACGATATGTATTGGTTAGTTCAAAGTTAATTTATTACAGCATGGGGAGTAGGTGTTGCACACAAATGACGCCGAGTGATCAAATACAAAACGAACTCCAAACTTACTTGTAATAAGGGGTCAGTATGTTTTGTTTGTCATTTATCCCTAAATGAAAAATAGTGATATCTCTAAAATAAATAATTAGAGACATCTCTAAATAATTATCGCTAAATAAATAACGATAGCTCTAATTCATTTAGAGATATCTCAAAATAGCTCAAATCTATTCTTCCTATTATTGGTTAATTACTTTTACGTGACCGGTCACTCTCCTAATTATCATGGTCATCACTTAATTAATCATGCACAATACTACCACTGAGTCCGTATTTATAATAGAGTCTGAAATTCATGCTCCAACTGACCCAATAGCGACCTTTCGATTCAGGACGGTAGAGCATACAAGACGGAGAGTCAACCAAACCCGGCGGTCCTCGCGCGTACCCTCCCGTCCTGATTTGTAAGCTGTTTCGATTTATGTGGACGACCGCCACTGTATTTTGTTTATGCTGCTACATACAGCTGTACAGTAAACTGGTTCCATTATATGTATGGACTTGCACATGTTGTACGGCAATACACATAGCCTAGCGACCACTAGACACATCAAATGGCTAGAAACAAGACGCTAGTCATGCATGCAGTGCTAGCCTAAAAGCTTGCACGCGTACATCCAGTCGTGAACCACATATTGTGTTTTCCTTTATTCCTATGTTATACCCAAACCCCATTGCTTTGCGCCTGCTCCGTCGATCGAGAACCGAATTTTGCCATTCATACCGCCGACCGAGGGGCTTTTGTTCCCTTTGTTCCCTTTTGTGTCTCGCCCCTCGGTCGTTATGTGGTACCAGAGCATACACACGGGGACTGGGTCTGACCGTAAGTATGGCGCCCTATCGCTAAATTTAAATGATACATTTAAAATAAAAATCACACAACCGTAAAGAAGTCCAACTTATTGGAAAATGTTTATGCCCGCGTCACACTGTCCTGAAATTGACACCAGATGGCCATACAAATATAGAATTTTGAATTTCGTACGAAGATGGCCCCGAACTTGGTCAACAGCCAATCAAGTAAGATGCCTACAGGTCACACGATGGCACCCGAACCACACACGAAGGCAACACGAAGATGTGAATTTGTAATAAGTAGTTTACACGCAGGACCTACGAAGGCCACACGAAGGCCACACGACGGCTGCACGACGTCGTACAATGCGTTCGAACTAGGTCACGAAGGTGTCACGTTTTGCTCAGGACTGACTGAGAAGATGCTCTGAGGCTGGCCTTGTATAATGTCCACGTTACCATGACACATGGGAAACGCTTGAGCTACTCAAATTCGGCTGTCTTCGACGACACCGTAGTCCCATCTTGATGTATTATACAGTACGATGGCTACACGACAGCATTGCGAGGGCTTCACGTAGTCTTGTTGCCTTCCTAAGACAATCGGGTAGCTTCTTGTTTCCTTCGTATTGTCTTTGTGAGGTGAAAAATGCCCGATGGCACCGATGATCACACGAAGTAAAAACGAAGATGACACGATTTGACAAGATGCCCTCACGGTGGCCTTACGAAGAGCAAAATTGACACACGAATTCAACACGAAAATAAACCTTCGCAAGGTCCTTCGCCAATGTTTTGGCATCCCAAAGATTTTGCCACCGCTCACGAAGTTGCTGCCGGAGCCTGAGAAACTCTACCGGCGGTCATACGATGGCTTAAGATGCCCTCACGAATGGCTTGATGTTTTTACGATCAGAGCCAAATTTGAACATTTAAGGACAGTGTGAAGCGGGCATTAAAAAATATGCATGAAATTAAATATGTTTTTACTTTTGGAAAATCTTTCAAGATTTGTGACTTTTTCAGATCAATTTTCAAAATCTTGAAACATTTTCAAGCGTCTCCCGTCCCGAGTCGAAAGCTCGCTAAAATCGAGCTTTCGATTCGCGACGGGAGACAAGGAGGACGATAAGCCGAGCAAAAGCATCGATCTGCGCATGCGCGAAACCGAACATGTCTCCGTCCTGTTGAGTTTGGGAACGGATTTTGGGTGAAAAAAGTGTCCGGTCTGCAAGCACGACGGAGCGGTATATTGTTTACACTAGTAAGCGTTCCTTATGTCGTCAATTGTTTTCTAAGACATAGAAGTGTGCTGAAAACAGATTTGGAATGCTTAAAGGGAACGTACACGTTTGGTAATTAGAACCCATTGTTTGTTTCAATCCTATATAGTTATAAATATATACCAAAAAACTAACCTGTAAAAATTTCATTTCAAAAGGTGTAAGCGATTTTGAGATATTGCCAAAAATCTGGAGCGGTTATGTCCACGTAGGAAGAATAATCTGCATTGGAATACACAGTCTGAGAAACGTCACTGCAGTAACGCTTTTCAGATTCTAATTTGGGGATAAAAAGTGATATCTTTTTCCATAACCGCAGTACTTCGAAGTAAAAAGTTTCTAAAAATGCATTATACTATCCAAAGCTGCTGTACTTCTTACCAAGTAAGTTTTTATTGCCATTAATATTTTGAGTAATTACCAAACATATACGAACCCTTTAACGCAGATTGTGGTCACAATTACATCTGTGACTCAGTTTTATTAAATTGAAATTGAAATCTTACAATATCGGAACATGCAGCACTCACAGAGCTAAAAACGTCAACAGGTTCCTTTTCAAGCACTTTTAAACAAATATTTTGAGCACTTTTGCTGCATCAAACGATAAAAATGCTCAACCAATAATGGTGTAGGCCTATTTTTACCTTAAACCTTGAGAATCGGACACGTGCATTTAGTTTCTGTTTACAATAGAGTGTTCTTACCTTTTTTGGTATAATACACGCAGTTATCAGCCCCAGGCATATCCGCACGCACACTTACTGGGACTAAGCTGGCATCTTCCAGTACGCATTGCCCGTCGGTCTCACCATAGCAAAACTGTCGACAAATTTCCTCCTGCAGGCACTGAAATGCACAACGAAGCTGGAATCGCCCGACCGACGAGGCGATGACTCGGCGTGGCACTGTCTGGTACTCCCCGGTCTCAGCCAACTCAAACGCACCCAAAGCTCTGACGGGGGTTGAACCATTTGCTGTGAAGATCTCGCTCCAGCAGATCACAGCGATCAGGCAAACTTGTAGTACTCTCATTTTTTATTTTTTAGACAAAGGGTCAGTATGATTGTTTTTGTCTTTCTGTCTAAAAAGTATACTTTAACGGTATAGGCTAGTCTTACAGATGGCCAATATTGTCTCACATACGTACAGCTCTATACGTGAAACATTGAAAATTATTTAAACGCCAGGCATCAAAACAAACTATACGCGGTTTCCTTATGCGCAACTACATGTAAAATGATATCCAGCGTTCAGCCGTTGGGTGTTCTACAAGCCAGTCTGGGTGTATATTTTACGCATGATCTACTTTTTTCCGCTTTACCATTTGGCTTAAATACGCAGGCTCGTCAAACGAGAGCGCAACATTTTCTGTAGCGCCCTCTGTCAACTGGAAAGGCGAATTCGTAACGTTGTTTATTCTGTTCTCGGGAGATTAGTTACACTTACACAGTCCGTTGACACACTTAATTATACGAACCTTAATTCTGTGTGGACATTCTTTGTATTCGTGTAGTTAAAAACCATCGATCAAATTTCACCAAATGATATTTCGCACACAATTGAGTTGTTTTCAAGCCACATTTGTGACTGTTATACCCTAGGATACTCCTCTTCAATGTTTCTATATGTAACCCTAACCCGTTTTACCGACTGACCTCTACACCTGGACAGATCATCGTTGTTTCACGCTTGAAGTCGGCGCGAACTGGAAGTGCAACATGGCGGACCCACGACATCAAAACACTTGCGAAACTCGGAGGTTAAAAATAGAAAGTGACAACATCCCTAAAAATACATTTCCTACGCAAATACAATGTACACTCGCAGTATATGACCAAGTAATTATTAGTCTCGTCTTATTCGCTTCCAAATCATACAGGGTGGTCATTATTACCACACTTCCCGGATGTACGTCCCGGATATATACACTAAGGATTATCAAATACCCACTGATTGCCCACTATTGCACCATCGCGCGCAATAAATTCATAACTAAGGTCAGGCTGTACCAGAAATTTATATAGTTGTTCCTCACAGTATTTCCCCATACAACGGGTAAAACTGTTCTCAAATTGGCTCTTCCAATATGCAAATGAGGTGCGCGTAATGAAAATGCAGCGTTCTGATTGGTAGAGCGGCTGAAATGACTACGTCATATCGACTTGTTTCTTGAAGTCATCCTGCACATTAAGTTCAATAACAGCCTTTTGAATCAACAAGATGGGTATAACGTCACCGAGTCAGGAAGTAGATGTCCGTCCAGAAGACTCGGCTAGTCAGTGCAGCCACACCACGTTCCAAGGGAAGAAACAAGGAGGGCGTTTATGTAGGCAGGAAAGCAGGACGTTTTGAAATGTCTAAAGGGTCTAAACAATCAGAGACACGTACTCGCAAACTTGGCATTGATCGCATTAGCCATGTCAGGTAGATCCCTTCTATCAATTCCCGGAATGTCTATGTCGAGCTTTTTTTTTCTTGAACTGGAAACCTTTTTAACAAAAGTATGCCACTGATGGGGGTTAGAATGCTGCAGATTCCTAATACGATTGGCACTATATGACACCTTCGCAGATTTCACTATTTCACTATAAAACGGTGGTCACATCTTACGGTCACGAACGTAGTTGAACGTAGTTTATTTGAACGTAGTAGATCGTAGTAGACCGTAGTTGACCGTACTGCAACCACAGTGCCGTTGTTTCTACGGTCAACGACGGTCAACGACGGTCAACGACGGTCAACGACGGTCAACGACGGTCAACGACGGTCAACGACGGTCAACGACGGTCAACGACGGTCAACGACGGTCAACGACGGTCAACTACAGTCCACACTTCGGTCCACACTGTACTAAGGTCAACTAAGGTTATGCTACGTTTACATTATGTTCCCGGCGGCCACGGCAATCACGTTTCAGGCCACCGTGGACAAAACGGGATGGACGTGAGACAACGCGGGGGGACGAAATGGGCAAACGTGGATGCCGGGCAAGATTTTTAAACTGTGGATGAGAAACCTAGTAGGCCGTAGTAAAACGGGGTGAACGCAACCAAACGGGACAGTACGTAATAGGCCGTAACAAAACTTGGAGGCGGTCCGTAGTGGGATGGGAAGCATGTATATTCCCCGGCATCTCACGGTCCTTTCAAACACAAAATCTTCTTCATCTTGGGCATTCATGATGTTGTCTCGTCAAAATCTCAGGGTACAATGATTGCTATTGCTTGGGAGGCCTTCTCTTTATACCGTGGGCACAAACGTGCTCCAACTTCCCGGCGTCCACGTTTCATCTGTAGAAAGCCTTGACAGAACGTGAAAAACGTGTTAGACCTTGATCAGAACGTCAGAAACGTGAGGGACCCCATCAGAACCTGACGGGCCGGAAGAGAACGTATTGGCATCCGTGGTAAACCGCGGGCCGAATCGTAGTGCGCCTTGGAGCATCCGGGACTCAGCAGCCCCTTCCCCCACGGCCCGTCACGGATACCGTGATAGACCGTGAGAAAACTTGGCAGGACCTAACAAAACTTGAATACAGATAAAAAATTGCCAAAATCCCACGGCGCACAACGTTTCGGGTAAACGGGGCTGCCGTGGCCGCCGGGAACATAATGTAAACGTAGCATTAACTACGTATATACACTAGGCTCACAGTACGGTATAGGCATTCAAAGTGACGGTAGAAATATTTTCAACGTGTTGAAAACTTTTGGGCTAACCACGGCCACATCATGGCTTTCCTTAAGGTCTAAGTACGTTCAGAACTACGGTCCACTACGTTTAACTACGTTTAACTACATTTAACTACCTTTAAACTACTACTACTAGGGTCTACTACGGTCAACCACAGTCACACCATACTACGTTCATGACCGTAAGATGTGACCACCGCTTTAAACTCCAACAAGGAGGATTCGTTAAAAAACAGTGTTGGCGATCATAAATTAACTGTTTTACACGACTAGTCATCCACGGCTTGTCAGTGACAATTTGATTTGTTTAATGAAAAAAATAATAATCAAACGATGGGGCGAGAAAATTAAAAAAAAGCATTGGCCTTCTACTGTGTACCCTTCAACCTTAAAACCTCATTCTAAACCTGATCCTGCAACCAAGAACCAAACGCACGAACACTAGAGTCGGGAAAGAAGCGTGTAGTATATAGGCAACATACCTAATTTTGTTTTGTTGACCTCAAACAAATTGCAATACAAAATTGTTCACCACAATATTGCATTTTTAAAAGGTTCCCCACAATGATATATTAAAAGTCCTTAAAAATTCAAGTGGTGGAAATATGACTAATTTGCATAAATCGTTAATCCCTGCCACGTAATATATTTTAGTCCCATATTTTGGGCATATATATATAATTGTTTTTAAATGTTTATTTTGGTGATTCTACTTACACATCCTTACTTTAATAACATTTTCTAAAGCATGTAAGTGATTGAATACTTATGAAAATATAGTAATGGTCCAAAATGACCACAATTATACCCTATAATTTGCACGTATTTACCTTGTCTTCAGATATCATCAAGTAGTCAGTATTGACAAGCTGCAAATTCACCAAGTGCTGATATTTAGCCTAGCAAACCAAAACTGTGGAAAATGATGTGTCCATAAATTGGGCTAAAAAGTAGGTGAAAGGGGTGCTTAAGGTGAGAGACTTAAAACAAGTTCAAGGAAACCCCCAAATTAACGATATTTATGGTATAAAGTCAATTTGTATATAGACGTACCCTGTAATCTGGGTAAACATATGTACATTCATTTTATTTCTATCAGTACCGCGCGCGCCACCTGGGCTCAAAGTTGCATGGACGTTCGCAACCAAAGAGATTGTATGTCCCCCATTATAATAGTCGTTACGTGACCAGCGGTCTCTGTTTGTACATGCCGATATTGCTTGCAACTGAAATGTCAACAGCTCCCTCAGTTTTGGCAGCTGTGTGGTTTATAATTGCTATTGGTTTCAAACTGGTTCAAAAGGGCGCGCGCGTGCATGCAATCACTAGCAGTTTGCGTCCAACGCCACTTAGCAGCCATCATGGCCGAAAACGCTTCCAAGATTTTGGAGGAAATCTTCGTAGATAGCGGTTCAGATATGTCCGATGATGAATCTTCTGTAGCAACATCTGACAAAAGTGATGAAGAGGCAACACAAGCCTCTTTAACTTCGTCTGGAAAGCCAAATTACTGGTAGGGAGGTTACTAAAAATGCACCGTTCAACTTGGCTATTCTCGAAATGTTTCGCATCTGACATTTTTTAGGCTACTCTAATGTAACCTTTGCTTTTTGATGACCTTTTGCAGGGAAAATCATCAAAAGCACTGAACGTTTCAGTTTGCATTGTATAATCCGATGGAATTCAATTAGAAATTGATGAAAATATTGATTGTTATTGACTTGTTATTGATTTATAGATTTTTTATTGATTTTGGAAAAAGAAAAGATATTCATAACTTTCTATTGATTGTAAATTTGTGTCTATTTTTATATAATAATCTTTAAAAAGGAGATTTAATTTCATGAGATTTCATTTTATTAAAAAAGGAGACTTATTTTAGTGGGAACACTAAATACGAGCACCCACAAACAGCATTGTAAGAACAGTTTGTCATTAAAGGTAATACAACATTTGCGACCGGCCTCCCCCCCAAAAAAAAACCAAAACCCCAAAACAAACAAACAAACAAAAAACCAAACCACCACAACAACAAAACAAGAAAAAAACTACTTCATTTAATGAATGACCATATTTGAACGTCACGACTGGTCTCGAGCATCCTGCAAAATCATGGCACCTGGTGTGCTGTTCTGTTTTAACAAAACTGATATTGTTTAGCAATTTCCAAAGATGGTTGGCCAGCCGTCGTCCCAAAAAATACAAAACCCCGGATCAATCCGTTTGACCTGACCCCCCCCCCCCCAAAAAAAAAAGAGAGCTAATGTTGTATACTACCCTTAAAAGAAATGAATAGTGTCCCATTAACCTTTCTGAATGTTCCTATTTCAGGTGTGGATGGAATAAAGCAAGCACCTCTTATAGCAAGAGCCCACCGATGAAATTCAGTGAAGAGACTGGCTGTACGGGAGATATCAGTCACCTGTCGCCCTTGCAAATCTTTCAGCTCTTTTTCTGCCAAGCAGTGTGAGAGTTGATGGTGGATGAGACCAATCGCTATGCTGACCAAACAATGTGTGCAGATGTGGCCAATCATCAGCCTGCCTGGATTCCAACTACTGTTCCTGAAATTATGGCATTCGTGGCCTTGCTTCTGTGCATGGGTATCATCAAAAGGCCTCGCTATACAGCATGCACTGGTCCAGGTCCGAAGTTCTGCGAATTCCCCAGTATTCGGCGACCATGTCTCGCAATCGATTCACTGCGATCCTTCGATTTTTCTACCTTGCCAACAACATAGCTCAATCGGGTGATGCTCCCCCTGAAAAACTCTCCAAGGTCCGCCCGCTGCTCGACATTGTACTGCCATCCTTTCCTCGTGTTTACAAGCCAGGCCGAAACCTCTCACCAGAATGATGCAATGATCAAGTTCAAAGGCCAACTTGGTTTCAAACAGTACATGCCACGAAAGTCCGCCAAATGGGGATTGAAATGTTTTTGCATTGAACGAGTGAGAAACCGGTTATACATGTGCTTGAAAGGTGTTCGCCGGCTCTCAGCCCACATCAAAGGAATATAGTCGACCCTCCGTTGGTTATGCTTCAACACACCACCCACCTAATGTTACATCTGCTGGGCATGTAGCCCTCGACCTAATTACAGGACTCGAACATATGGGACATATCATTTTCATGGACAATTGGTATACCAGCCCAGCTCTCATCTGCAAGTAGTTGTCACAGTTAAAGTTTGGAGCTTGTGGAATTGCATGCTACACCACACTGGGGATTCCAGATTTTGCAAACCCAAAACAGTTACACACGATAAGAGGTGCTGACGGACCCCCAGTTTTACACCAAAGCTGGCCAACTGTGCGTCGTTTGGCAGGATGCCAAGCGCGTAACTCTTCCCACAAATGTTGGAAACTGCAACATCGACACGAAAGATATTCGGAGCAAAAACAGTTTAAGTGGACTTCGTACGATCAAAAACCTTCTGTCGTTAATGATTATAATAAATACATGGCCGCCTTCATTTGAACTTTCAACTGCATCTATAGTGTACCCATTTTGTATGTTTGTGCAATCACTTTCATAGTGCGGATTCCCTTCATTTCGAATAAAATCTGAGTATATAAGTAAAATCTAAGTATTTTTCAAATAAAAACCTGAAATTTTCTCACTCCTAAATTAGTGTTTCTTCATCAGATTTAAACTGAAATAAAATTATTTCCACCCCTTCCATAACAAATTCTCACAGGCCAATATTGTTGTTTTACTTAATCTAATAGTCATTGCTTTTGGGGTACTGTCAATCCATTATGATTCAACACCATCAAAGAAGAGTGGCCTTTCATTACTTTGCCTTGCGGGGGCGCTACACACTAAAACTTGGCAAAAAAGTGCTTGGTCACTAACTGGTCATATCATGCACATTACTCTGGTAACCTAAGCATAGTGACAAAATATGCCTTGGTACTGAAATGGTTATACACTAGTGTGTTACCAGAGTTATAATTTCTTATATTATATTATGAATATACAGGGTGTCTCAACAAATTACAACGCACGTTTAGGGAATCGTAACTTCCTAAATAAGTGTCGGATTGATTATAGGCCGTGTTACGTCTCCGTTTTTCGTGTTGCCTGGTGGTGCCTGACGGGGAACAGAATAACACATTCCCTACACATAAATTGAACCACTGCGAATTCAAAATTCCACCTTGTCGGAGCAAGGGAATGGAACAAGGGGTGAAATTAGGCCTCGAAGGACCCGTTTTTGGTCCTTGAATCGATGCCGTCGCAACTGGCACAGTATGTACAGCCATTTCGACAAAAAGAAAAGAAAAGTGACAATGAATTTATTTAGGCTAATAATAGTACCCCCACACCCATTTACATTTCACAAATTGATATAAATTTTGAAATCATTTTGATGAAAAGGATGCATCTCGAAATAAATTTAAACTATACAAAGTTATGTCCCTCACCCATTATTTACGATCAATTTCTAAAAGATGCGGCTTTCCATACAAAAGTGTGTCGATAGGTGGCGCACTATTTGTAAACAAATGGCGGTCCCCTGTTTTGCAGGAAGACACTTAACACTAACCGGTGTAGCACTGACCTCAACACCTGGACGGATCATTGTCCATATTCTGCTGTGCTAACACTTGAAGTCGGCGCGAACTGGAAGTGCAACATGGCGTCACTGCTGTGAGCCAATGAAATGTCCAGTTGTAGAGGTCAGTGGATTTACCAACCAACTGAACTCTACACCTGGACATTTCATTGGCTCACAGAGTGACTTCGTGGATCCGCCATGTTGCACTTCTCTGCATGCCGACTTCAAAATGAAACAATAGATGATCTGTCCATGTATAGAGGTCAGTGCGGTGTAGCGGTTCGCGTTATTTTTTGTCAGGAGCTGGGTGGTGCGTGAATGTATATTCATGAGAAAGAGCAAGGACAACTCATATACGTTAAAGAACTATAAAGAATTATAAAAACAGCTTCCTCAACCAACTCGCCAATAACATAGTTGGTAAAGAGGAGATATATAGATCGAAAGGTCTGCAGTTCGAATCCGACTCGTTAACGTTTGTCTTTTTCTTTTACAATGTTCTTATGGGTTATTTTAATCATTGAACAAGGCTTAAGGGAAAACCGGGTTTAGGATAAATAAGTTTCTTGAAAAATACAACAAGAACATACACACTGGTTAGTTTATAGTGACTTCCTGTTTTGCATGCGCCGTGCGTGAGTCAAATTTTCTCGTCAAATAGAGAGCATCATCATTCAAGCTTCTGCCGATGTCACATCTTCAGAAACCGCATCTGTGTGTGTAAAGAAGTACCTGGTGAGTTAATATAAAGTCTGACAAGTGTAATTAACATGAAATTAGTGTATGAAAATCAATTCCACTACGCGACCAGCGCGGCGAAGGCGAATACAAACGATTTTGTACTAATGCCTGGTGGAAGTTGTGTCGTCGTGTGTCGTTTTTTCGACACGGGAGTTGCCACGGTGTGCCGCGAAAAGGACTTATTTTAAAAGTCGAAAAAAACACAAGAAATGGAGGTATTATATTAACAAATCCAGATTTGTCGTATTTTAGGCAAGGCTTTTTGTTTTCTATTTGAATTTGAAATCGGTCCTCGATTTTGCAAGGGGCCAGAGAACGCACGGCATTATCAACAACACAAATGCATCAGCACAGTGGTTCGAAATACTTCCCATAACCACAGAAGAATCCACCCAAAAATGTTAACCGCCCAAGTATGGGGGAAGGGTCAGGCAGGGGTGTTACTCCTTCTAAGTTCTACTAGTCTACTATGGTGTCTTGTGTTTAGTTCTAGCACTATTGTAATATTGTTTGCCATTGATAATTTGTATTGATATTTTTAGGCAACAACGTATATTGACTATCTGATTCCCTGATAATGACAATACTCTGGACCTTTCACTCTTGGAACCTGGCTAGTATCAACCAGTATGGTTCCAAGATCGATATCAAAATATTATTGTCAATGTGTCGGTCCGGGTATGTCTGGTCCAGCTCGCCAACTGCCGTAGGCCCTAATGATAGCCACTGCGTTTTACAGGCAAATTAAATTGCACTCAGAAATTATCTTATGATTAAAATATCTTTCTTGAATGGACAAATTACATTTTTTTTATTTTTTTATTTATTTTTTACAGCATATCTTCTGGATCATTAGATGAAAATTTCAATCTGGAATTGGAGTAGCTCTTCAGTGCAGTAATTGACAGTACCGACTGCACCAATTACATTTAGCGGATGACACAGGAATCGATCCCATCTGAACAATTATATGTAGCTCTAAATAAACTGAATGTTCATTATTTTGTGCGAGTCATTCGTGTGATGTTTTGTATATGCTGTGGTACTGGTCAGTTTATTCCAACTGCTACACAACATTATAATATAATGGTTCACTTGAGGATAAAAGCATGAATTTTGGCACACATTCAGAGTGTGTTATAAGAAAGATATTTGGCTCTACGCTCTCGGGCCGTCGTATATTTGACCTTAGGAAAAGTATAGGTAGAATAACATGCAATGGTAGCCATTTAGAAATTTTTGAAAATGCCTGTTATATTTTTTCAAGGGACAAATCTAAGTTGGCCCTGTACATTTATATTCTATACATTTATATTCTAAAGACATATTTTGATTGTGTGACAAATCCCATGTACAGCATAAATATTAACCGAAAAACGTCATTGATTTTGGGTGAACAAAAATAACCCAGCCTCTTGTTCAGGCTTCATACAAAGATGACCAACTATAGGGTTCAAAGAAGTGTCCATTTGACCAGACTATAACTTTGTCAAGTTTTTAACTTTATCAAATCTAACTTTTCAAGTTGAAAATATGAAGAAAACAAATTGAAAACATATGGGCAATATTATGTTGAACTTGATTAATAACTGACAGTGTGCAATTTAGTAAAACAACAGACTTACAATAACTGTTCAATTGTGATAAGTTTTAAATGTGAAAATTATTTCGATAACTTTTATGTGCAATATTATGTTGAACTTGGTTAACACCTAGGATATTATTTAGAACAAAAGAAAAAAAGAGAACAAGAAAAAACGTTATGAATGTTATCTTTGAAAGAAGTATTGATTAATTTATTGTCTGTGCTGTCTAAATCACTATGAGCAAACTTGGATGGAAGTGTTTTTTGACTACTTTTACGTAATCGCTCATTTCTCCGTTTTTACATAATAGCCAACTAATTTGACTTTATTTAGTCGTTTAAATTGTTCGATTCCAACACTTATTTATGAAGTTACGATCACCTAAAGGAGCGTTGCAGTTTTGTTCGAGACACCCTGTACATGAAATTAAATCAGTTGGACACACAGGACCTAAATGCCGAGAGGTTTGGAAGGAATGAGGGGCAAAAATCTATTCAAAATACAACGCCAAAAAGCGTATGAAAACTAATGTTTTCCGAAAAACGACTTCATTTTTTTTTTAATACACGTTAGATCAAGATTAACCTAATATGCGGAAAATTGTCTCGATATAGAAGGTGAATGAGGCAGGGCGATCGGTGCCACGGTCCTGCATTTCTGCTTGCACTCGGAGGCCACGTAGGTTGCATCTTAGGACACCGATCGAGGGTGCAACTCCTGTTCCATGCAGTTAGTTATAATTATTTATAATACCATTATTACTATTATTTATGGGCTTAAGTCGGGCGGGAGGGCAAGCGAGGTTCGAACGCTCAGACCGAGAAGAAAGGCATTGAATGCAATGCCCGCTTTTATAAGCTATAGGAGCGTTGGGGCGTAACGAAAACGTTATGTAACGGCTCAATACTGAGCCCACCTGTCGTTCGATAACGAACAGAAATGGCATGTTCTTCCTACCTTCCTACTTCAGAAAATTAATTTATTTTCTATATCTCCCTCATGCGATAGAGTTCATAAACCGGAAGAAAAGGAAAAGGACAAACATGATTTGGTGAACTATTGGGATATGGTAGAGCACTGGAACTCGCTTATGAGAAACGCCAAAGAACGAGGAAATTATTGATGGGTGGAAAACTAATAAATTGGCCGTCAAATGCGGCTATTTTCGACTAAACAGTCTTGTTCGATTACCAAATTATTTTGGAACACAATTCAATATGTCATTCGGTACTCAATCGACCGATAATGCAAAGCTACAAATAAGCCTGACATCTTACAAATTGCGCCTTAACGGAAAACAAATGTTGTTTTCTTGGGGGCCAAGTTCAGTATTTACATGCACTAATCAAGTGGTACGCGATTTGCAATAATCGAGATCCCAGGGCAAGAATTCCGTTTAAATTTACGGAGTGTGCTGGTACAATAAATTCTGGGGGTCAAATTCCCAATCTGGATGTGATTCAATCCGCTGATAAATTAGCCCGATGACTTGAATTGCATATTAACAAAACTGTTCTCCCTTGGCGGCGGCTGACTTTTCGGCTCTGCGAAGACGTTTCTTGTCTTCAGGGTCTTCAGCCAGAATATCGTCAACATATTCCTTGACGGCAGAGCAGCCGTGAGGGGATCTGTCGGGCAACTTGATAAGCTTTTATCGTGTTTTTTTTACCAGATCCAAAGCTTTAGTAAGGGTGACCTTGGCAGAAGGGTTATCGCCGTCCTCCATAGACCCAATGCCGATTCGATGAAGTCTTTAACCTTCTCAGAGTGCTCAAATTGTTCGCGGTTGCCTTCGCTCTTGAGAGGCGTCGAAATCTCCAACAGTTTCTGCTTCTTATTGGTTGAAACTACATCTTCTTCTGGAGAGAATTAACTGCCGACAATATATCGCTATCGCTGGTCTGTTTGTGGTCAAACATCAATCCTTCAAAGAAATGTTGGAGGTTTGAGCATGGTTTTGTAGGTTTGTGGAGGAGGTTTTAATATTTTGAAATGTTTGACATTGGCAGTGTAATTTTGTGTGGTATTGATGTGAGGTGTAAAACAAAACTGAGAATGATTTTGTGTTGATATTTATTACATTGTGTACTACAAAGTAAGAAAGGTATTTAAACAAAAATAAATTGGCATCTTTCTAAACACAACTACATGTACACAAATCGAAACTTTAAAAGCCGTTTACTCAGTATTGTACTTTATTTTCAGTGCGTGCAGAATGGACATAAATGTATTTAATATTATACAAAATACAGTGAGTATGAACTTTTTATTTACATGTTTATGTGTTTATGAATGGGAATGTTTATGGACGGTCAAGAAATTTATCACTGGGCGTTTCAGAAACGCCCGTTCTAGGAATCTTCAATTCATCGTCAATATCTAGAAGTTTAGTAAATTTGTGGTAATTTGTTAACGATTTGTATATCAATTCAACAGTGTCTAAACAAATGCAAACAAAATATAATGTTTACACATAGAATGTGCAACTAACATAGATATTATAGGTATGGTTTGAATGATACACCTTTCCACTTTAAAAAGATATATCAAACGTTCAATTTTGATAATTGTTGACACTGCAAGAAACTGTCTCAAACGAGTAATAAGGCCCCCAAAAAAACTCAAGGAGGAGGCCCTTTTTTCCCTTTTTTTCTTTAAAATGGCCGCTAGACACATCTTAATTCGAGTCATGTAGGGAACATGTCACACCCTATCTTCCGATAAAAAATTAAAACATGGTTCACCCACGATTAAAAATAAAAATTCATGTGGGTCGATCGTGTATGCACCGTACACGACTACACGTCACACCCTAGCCTTCTATATATTTCCAGAGCAAGTACACTAGTGATGCTAAAGTCAAAAATACGATCTTACCATTTTATTATCTTTGAAAATAATAATAATAATAAAACAAAATAAAAATACCAAAATGGTCAAATTTATCATTTTTTTCAAAAAAAAAGAAAAAAGAAAAAAGAAGGCGGCCCCCAAAAAGGAAGCGGGCGGTGACGCTAAACATGATTTTTTTATTATTTGGCTAAACAAAACTTATGTTTGTAAACATGTTCTCTCTGGCTGTCCCATAAATTGCTTCATCGGTATGCCGGCAAGAGTTCAGACGCTTTCCTGGCGTCACATTAGTTTGGACTCCTCTGAAGTCTAGTCCATGACCCTTTCATTGGCTAAAACCCCACACATCATGCGCAATACAACCAATGGGTCTGTATTTTAATAGTCTCAGTGCCATAATCACACTACATTGTACATGTATACCGTCCACAACCACGCCATACCGAGTAGTAGGTGTAACGTGCGCCTCTATCTTTATACGGGCACGCGCGTGAGGCACATGCCATTACAATAGCTAGCTGGAGCAGTTGCGTGTGGAATTTAAATAATATCTGGTACACTGACTTGTTCACACAGCTTGGCACGGTTTGACTTTAAATTATCCAGACCAAATACACTGTTGCTCATATGAAGCGCGATATGTGGCAGAGAAACCCCCCCCCCCCCTCTTTTGTGTTGCCCATTGTGTTCCCGGAATCTCAGGAATTCCTTTTATTTTTCAAGGGGGAATGGGTTAGGTTACAATAGTGTTGAGTGCGTATAAAGTATAGGGATAAGAGGGGGGTACCCCTCTGCCACATATCGTGCTGGGTATATTGAGAATGGTACAAAGACACCAGACCATTCCAGAGCCGGGGGTTGCTAGCGTAAGGCTTGCAAAGAATCACGTGATATAGCAACAGTGTCTTTGGTCTGGATAATTTAAATGTAAACTGTGCCAAGCTACATGAACAAGTCAGTGTACCAGATATTTTTCAAATTCCACACGCAAATGGTCAATTGTTGAACATCGTTTGAAAATTGTAAATGTTTGACTTGTTTTTTGACTAAAAGGTCTTTTTTGAATGGGACTAAAAATGTAGTTGATCTTAAACATTGTTAATGCCCTTGCCTTCCGCTCAGGTTTTACGATTTCGGACCATTGGCCAGTTTTAAACTAACTTGTTTAAAACCGGCCAACCATTTTGTATTCCCTTCTTATTAATTCAATTGTTCAATTAGGTGACTATTTTTCAATATTTCAGAGTATCCTTCAAATTGTAGCAATTACTGAGCTGGTTATATTGAGCTGTGATAAAACCATTTACAAGTGAAGCAGACAGTATAGATACGCCTTTAAACAACCTTGACCTTAATTTTCATTAGGCGAGGCGTCATTAAGATGACATGCCGTTCCCCTGCGAAACGGGCTATTGTTGTTTAATTACCCTGTCTTATCGCGAGCGTATATGGGCCGCGTTTCATGCCCGACTGCAATGCAATAGAGCGGTCATGCGCCTGCTTGAACGCATTGTGTCGATCACAGCAGATGTGAAGAACGACCACGCAATAAGTAGCTGATGTAAGCTTGTATAGACGATACGCCCTCTGACGTCATGTGTTTACATCTGTATTCAAATGTGCCCGGCAGTATGCGCACACATCGTGTTTTACATAAAATTTGCTTAAAGAGTGACGTCGCAGGTCAGATCGCCTTTGAATTATGTGACCTCTGATTTCATCTCTTAAAGGGATGGTATACGGTATAATGGCAATACAAACTTACTTGGTAAGAAGTACAGCAGCTTTGGATAGTATAATGCATTTTTAGAAACTGTTCACTTCGAAGGTATGCCGGCAAGAGTTCAGACGTGTCACATGTACTGCGTTTATGGAAAAAGATATCACTTTTTATGTCCCAAAATGACTGTATATTCCAATGCAGATTATTCTTCCTGCGTGGACATAACCGCTCCAGATTTTCGGCAATATCTCAAAATCGCTACCACCTTTTGAAATTAAATGTGTACAGGTTAGTTTTATGGTATATATCTATAACTATAATAGGATTGCAACAAGCAGTGAGTTCCAATTACCAAACGTATACGATCCTTTAACCAAGTTTATGTAAAACATGATGCGTGCGCATACTGCCGGGCATATTTGAATACAGATGTAAACAGAGGGCACATCATACGTAGGCCTACATTAATTAATACATGTACAATGTACATGTACCTAGAAAAACTGATTGCGGAAAAAAATGTTGTTCTAGCGGTTGTTTTTCGAAACGGTTCTTTCCCTTTTCTTTGCAGGTACATTATGTGGCCTCTGTGGATGTCATGAAATATCGTGGGTTGTTTGTCGACGGCCTGGGTGGGGAAAAACTGTTTACACAATCAAGCAATTCCTTGGCGGCTGGGGTGTGATTTGCAACTATCAGTTAAATAAGTAGCACAATTAAACTATAGATTTATATATAAAACGATTCTAGATCCCAGAAAAGGCAAGGTCATATTTTATGCTTCTATAAACAGTTCTGAATTGATTGAGTATATTTCCCCAGCTTTCCGCGACTAACCAAAATGTATATGCAAATATACGGCAGCGTTAGGTTGTTGGTCTGTGATGGTCTAAATAGCATTCTCTTACATTATGGCACCTGGTGTGCCGTCATTTTCAGGAAAAGTGGTATTTTTATATGAATCTCCAACGCTGGTTGGCCGACCAGTGTTGGAAACAAATAGCTTTTTAGAAACACCAAAACAAAAACACAATATTTAGTTTGTCAGATTGTTTTTTTGCAATCGATAGGAAATACCAACCGAATAGCTCAATCGCTTAATTCGTCAGGGTTGGGGCTGCCCGTGGGGTTCAGGTTCGCACCTGTTTAGTTGCGGGGTTCTTTTGCTGGCTAGGCAGCCAGACTTAAGGTGTCACATCATCTCCTCCCTTAAATGGTGCGTGGCCGTTGGGTTACATGGACACTAAAGGTGATGTGGTCGGCCGGGAAATCTTACAACCCAGAAGATATGGGAGTCGGTAATGGGCTCACTAAGTTGAGTCATAAGTCCGTATACCCATGAATGCTTGGTCAGCACCAAGTAACATTTCTTCTTTCTGTTTCCTATCTCCTAACCACCAATGCAGACATTTTCTTGATTCTCTTAAATATACCCTTGGTAAAGAAAAAACGGGGGAAACATTTGTTTTCTTCAAACAATTATTTAAATATTACAACAGACTAAAGCTCAGCCTACAATCGGCGTTAAATTGTAACTACATGTATACAATCACGTTTGTGGTGAGTTCATTAACCAGTTCGCGCTGGAGGACGTATATACACACACAATTTTCCCGAGATTCAAAACGGATGACGAATAAACACGTCCCGAGCAAGGCTCGAAAAATTGTTTACTATCCACGGATGACGCGTTAATCCGTCAGGTACAGCAGTTTGATTCCGCGGAGGACGTGTATATACGCTACACAAGTTTTCTTGGTTGTTTCGGTTGACGTGTATTTACGCCAAAAGTTACCCGCTAGCGCTGCGGAGGACGGGTTTACACGACTGACATGTGCATACACAGCGGTGGACGTGCATATACGTCGACGTTGCCAAGCATGCTTCGTTGACGCGGTGGACGTGTACTACGCTATGTCATGGTATCACGCTTTAGTGGTTATGCCCATTCAACACCTAGTTCCATTATATCCATTGAATTCATACAGCCGAAGTTTATCAGCTTCGTCCAGTAATTTCTTGACCTTCAAATTTCCCAATTTTGGTTCCTTAATCTCCTTCTTGAAAAGATGCTTTTCAGCTGGGTTGCAATTATTTGTATATATTACCGCGTAAAAGTGTCCCCGACCCTGTGAGTTTGTTTTTGATTGAAATAGGGGACGTATAACAATATAGGACAATAGGGTCCCCTATTTCGCTAAGGTCCCTGATTCCGACTCGTGTGCAAATCCTATGGCGATCATCCGAAAACGTTAGAGTACAAACAAAAGAGGAAAGACGGTCGGACAATTTACCCACTAATGTGTGCGTTGTTCCACGGAAGACGTATACATACGCGTCAGATGTAATGGCGGGTCGGCGTAATATCACACCCTGACTGCAGAGATAGAAAATGTATTATCAAAACAGGAATATTTTACCTGAATAAAAAAACGTTTTTGTTTCTCGATGAAACATAATCCTGCCAGTGGTCTCGGTAATTTAAAAATAAACCCGGCGCGAACTGGTTAAACACATTTGGCCAATTTTAAATAATACGCAACGCTAATCCCTTACAATTGGTTAATTTCCACGAAAAATACAATCTTAATTATAATACAAATTGTAGACTAACACCTTACAATTTTTGTATTTCTCAGAAAAATCTAATTTTGGCCAATGTAATGCTAGTCTAACCCCTTACAATTCTTATATTTGTGTCCAATTTAAATAAAACCCAAGGCTAACCCCTCACAGTTGGTCAATTTCAACGAAAAATAAAATCTTAATTATAATAAAAACTATAGGCTAACACCTTAACAATTTTTGTATTTCTAAAAAAAATCAAATGTTTGCCAATTTACCGTAACATGCTAGGCTAACCCCTTACAATTCTTTTATTCTTGGCCAATTTAAATAAAACCCAAGGATAACCCCTCCCAATTGATTAATTTCCACGATTGTTTTTCCACATTCTAATTGATAAGCTATGCTAACAACTTACAATTTAATGTTCAGTAAAAACACATACATTGCCACCCTATACCCCTAAACGTCTCGAGGCAGCGCCGTCTGTGTGATTGTGTGTTGTTTCCTATAGATGCACAACACTAATTCACTGTGAATTACTGCGCAAGCTCATTAATATTAGAATCCTTCAGAAAGCCTACTTAAAGCCTATAAGTAGGACTGATTGTAACAATATTTGTGGAGATCAATTGTTTGACTTTTGTATTTCAACTCGGGGGGGCGGGGGGGGGGGGGGGGGGACAATGTGTGGGTCTATTCGACGGTTTGTTTTTTGTTTGTTGGTTGGTTCGTTTATCAATCAGTTTCCCATTTCTCGCTTTCGCAATCTTTGGCGGGACCAGGGCTCGTTTTTCTGGAAAAGCAACAACAAATCCACCCTTTTATACACTGTTTTTAGTAGTAAAACACGTTGAAAGTGAAACGCAAACGGGACCAAAACTGCAACTAAACCTGCGGCCGATTTCAACAATGTTAAGATCAATTTTAGGAAGACTCCTAGTAGTATAGGCAACATACTTAATTTTGTTTTGTTGACCTCAAACAAATTGCAATATTAACATTTTCACCACAATGCATTTCTAAAAGGTCCCCACAATGACATATTAAAAGTCCTTAAAAATTCAAGTGGTGTAAAAATGACTAATTTGCATAAATCGTAATCTATTTTAGTTCCATATTTTGGGTTTATATATATAATGAGACTAAATATATTACGCGGCAGCGATTTATGCAAATTAGTCATATGCCCATGTTAAGAACTTTAAATATGTCATTGTGGAAATTTTTTAGAAATGCATTGTGGTGAAAAAATTTGTGTTGCAATTTGTGAGGTCAAAACTTATTTTGCATGGACTATACTGAGGAGAACACCTCCTAGTTTTCAATAGATCCAATGCAAGTTAAGATGAGTTAGCCTTCCTAAGATTGATCTTAGTCGCCCCCAAAAAATCGCCCCTTGGTTCAACTTTGCCGACGGTTCCACGTGATAAGTCTAGTACCACATCGACGTAAAGAAACACAAACAGGACCCAAACTACAACGCAAACTTGCCTCGCAGGCGATCGGCAAAGTTGAACCTGGTTTGTCGCAGGTTATACTGTCTGCGCAGCATACACATAGTCTGTCTGTATATGCTTAATTAAATAATTTAAGAGGGCCTAATATTTCGATCTGAAAAAGATCTTCTTCAGAAACAAAATGGCTGTGTATACATGAAACAAACATTTAAAGGAGGACATACAAGCATGATGCATATCATGGTTGGTAGAAGCTTAACGTCGAATGGAAACTATAGGCTTTAGTGACACCAGTCTGCGTAGTCTCACTGACAGGTGTGATAGAAAATCCAAGTTTGGGGCGAGTCATATATGCCCATGCCGACGAACCTGATAGGTGCGACAAGAGGCGGGTTAGCTGTCCACTCCAAGAACGCCTGCTGCTGGTATTTGCCTACCGCGAAGGTGCCTCGGTTGTACCGCAGCCAGAAGCGACGAAACTCCGCTTGGTTCAAGATGCCAGGGCTCGGCACATGATACGATGTAGCGCATCCTGTGCATGGTCGCATACTGACTCCTCCTCCTATTCCAAACACTGTAAATGCACAGCGGGGTGAACACAAAACAGTTCGTGAGAAAGGCATTCCAATTTGTTTTTAAATGTACGTATTTAAGCGATTTTGGTCCTGTACGATTTGTGGTTTTCGAAACGTCGAGTTCTGTCCGGTTCTTTTTAGAACCACACATCTCAAATTCGTTTGACAATCAAATTCGTTGGCAAATTTAAAATACCGTTTGAGTGGATAGTTTTTTAAATGTTGAAATCGCCTGACGCTAATCAATTTAGTTGTTTTTTTAAATAGTAAAAGGTATGTTACGCCGTGAGGACGTCAACAGGTGCATATAATTTTTACAGTGTGCAGATTACACGCATTGCAGTGGCAGATATAGACCCCCCCGGTAACCCCCCCCCCCCCTCTTCTCCCCCAGGCTGTTGAGCTTAGGCTGCTGAGTTTATTTTATTGCAAAAACAATAATTGGTAGTATCGATGTACATGTTACTTGTTTAGCCCTTTCAAATCATTCATATTTAGCACTTTAATACCCAGTGAACGTGTAATACGGATTTTTTTAAAAGCCGGGGTGGGGGTTATAGTTTCATGCTAGTGTAATGCTAGGCCGTGTCCGAATTGTTTAGCTGCGGCTTCAAGTTGCACGCGTGTCTATGGTGGTGACTGCAGCCACTTTCCATGGACTCGTGTGTGATGTCGAGCCGCGGCCGGGTAATTCAGACACGGCCATATATTTTCCCCACGCCCGCGTCATCACGCAATCCTAGCGCGTGTTTTTGCATTCGCGCGTTCCCCTAACTTGGTGTACAGGTATGTTTCGAGAACACCATTACATTCCCTGACGAGTGGAGGTATCCACGAAACAGATTTGTCGGAATAAAATATGGTGAACTAAAACCTTTCCTAGTTTGTGATTGATTGTATATATACATATATATATAACGTGGAGTGCTGTGTGGCAGACGGTTGATTTTAGCTGCTTTGCGCCGAAATTGCAGCATCGAGCTGTATACTCCCCAGGGAGCTGAGATGGTATTTGGAAGGTTTCATGGGCCCAATGACCGGGGTAATAATATGAGAGCCCGTTGAGTACCAGTCTTGGTAGATACGTGAGCTATATAAGAACTGCCTATTATTTTATAACCCAAATGTTTGTTTCCAATTTTCTACTTTCAATTTCATGAAATGAACAATTAAATGAAAAAAAACCATAATGTTCTATTCACTGAACAGATTTATTTCTAGTTGAAAGTATGTGTGTGGGGGGGTGTCCTCACCAATTTGCATTAGAAGGCCCGCATCCGTGCCATCAGTCGAGAACAGGACCATTGCGGCGTTCGTAGCCCTGATAGCGAAGTCCAAGACAGTCTCGTCGTCATCAAAGGCAGGGAATGGGAACTTACGCTCATGCGGTGATAGCTGGTAGGTGGTACCGCACACTGTGGAGGATTTAAACGTGCAAATGATTCACTCGTCATTGTTTTAAGTGTTGTGTCTTACTCTGGATTACACAATAGGGCGACAGTTCCGTAGATTTATGCACAACCTTATTCGACCTTTACTATCACCTAACCCGTTTTTCCCTATTGACAAAATTTGGTATGGTTATTACGTTTTAGGCGCTGCTCTATAGATCCTAGCCTGATTCCGACGGTAACAATATTTCTCCTTCGGGTAATTTGATGAATAAATCGTGCTGCGGTGCTTCGGGATAGACTCCGTTGCGTGTTTGACTGTTTGGTGCTATGATGCTAAGTTTCAAGGCGCTGCCGGTCCGAGAGGCAGCTACCTACAGCTGGCCGTGAGAGAAGCACGGGACGGAAAGGTCAACACCGATTGCATTGAACGTTTGACCTTGATCCTTGTTTATGGTCAAAGCATGGCTTTTAGGGAAACTGGAAACGGCGAAACTGGAATGGCAGCTCGGAGTCGGATGGAATAAGTGGAATCCTTGGTAGAAGGATAACTTCTCTTTTGTAGGGTCAACAGGAGATGGTGGCATCAATGACATGTGCACACATGCGAGTTACGATACAGCGACTGCTGTATAGTCTTGGGGGGATGGTTGGGGGGGGGGGGGGGGGGGGGCTTGTTTCTTAGGATCATGATTGGTACACCAAGTTATCTTTACTCTTCAGTTGTTGGTTATTGCCCGTAATGAGTTAGTGCCCGTAATTATTAAAATGTTACAATGAAAAGAAAAACGATAATATTAGTGCTTACAGTTGACGTTTGATGCATGTTGAAAAGTGTCAAGATTATTGTAGGAATTAAGGTGATTTGATTGGAAAAAATGTGCGAAAAATGTTGTTGCGTACATGTATGCGTGAGAACAACAATTGTAAACGACGCAAATGTTTACATCCGATGGAATCTAGATGTATTTGATCAACCTCGTTACCATGGCTACGATCTTGCTGCGCTGCGCCACGCCTTGCGCGATCTTAACCCCTGGAATTGTCTAATTTAAATGTGCCATATATTGGCACATTTAAATTAGGGCTACAGTCGATGCGTTTAACGCGCGAGGCAATCTTTAACATTTTGTAATGGTTATTTTGCAGAATCAATCCTTCCAAACATGATATTTTGAAGGATTTATATTAGGGCGATTGCAAAACTATTACGGACGGATACGTAAATGACCTACAGAACTACGTATCCTCCCAAAATCACTGTAATTAATAATTATTGGCTATCGGTAGCGTATCCGAGTATGCAATTGGTCGGTGATGGTCCTGCTTTTTAGTAGGAGCGCTTGGCAATTACCATAATAATGAGAGGCACACGTAATTACTGACAAAAGAAATAAAGATAGAGAGGTCCCCAAGTCTCGCTAGCTCCCTGAAAATTTCCATAATAATACTCTTGTGATAGTGTATGGAAGGATAACTTCATCATTGTTATCCCTAGAAATGGTTTTCACCGCGTCTATTCCTTTTAATCTTTTACAAGCCAGATGTGATTGAGTATCGCCAATATACCCAGCACGATATGTGGCAGAGGGGTACCCCCCTCTTATCCTTTATACGCACTCAACACTGTTGTAACCTAACCCATCCCCCCTTGAAACCTAAAAGGAATTCCTGATATTCCGGGAACGCAATGGTCAACACAAAAGAGGGGGGGGGGGGGGTTTCTGCCACATATCGTGCTTCATATGATCGCCAAGTACAGTAAACTTTGTCTGTATGACAGTCAAAGTTTACTGTACTTGGCGATACTCAATCACATCTGGCTTGTAAAAGATTAAAAGGAATAGACGCGGTGAAAACCATTTCTAGGGATAACAATGATGAAGTTATCCTTCCATACACTATCACAAGAGTATTATTATGGAAATTTTCAGGGAGCTAGCGAGACTTGGGGACCTCTCTCTCTTTATTTCTTTTGTCAGTAATTACGTGTGCCTCTCATTATTATGGTAATTGCCAAGCGCTCATACTTGTAAAAAGCGAAACCATCACCGACCAATTGCATACTCGGATACGCTACCGATAGCCAATAATTATTAATTACAGTGATTTTGGGAGGATACGTAGTTCTGTAGGTCATTTACGTATCCGTCCGTAATAGTTTTGTAATCGCCCTACTACCACGGCTGTAAAGAGGCAGAACGTAATAATTGTACAACAGATGATCAAACGCGGCGATGATCAAACTGGGAACGCATAGGTCGCAGTAAGAGTGTAGTGAGGGCGTAGTGAGAGCGCAGTGAGCGAGTCAAGAGCGTACTGTGAGCTACCTACCTCATAGATTTAAAAAAAAATTGCCAGTTTCCGGCGACCCCACTGCGTTTTTGATGAAAACTGCATCGCAGCAAGGTTGCCGTGAGATCGCACTCCGGTCTGACAGGGGTATTACCGAGAAATTGTTGTAATTTTGAAATATTGAAATTACTGAGGACAAAAATTGAATGACAAAACAAAATAAATAAATGGTTTGTTTTTTTCGTGCTAGCTATGACTACAGAGAACAGTGGAACATATACTGTTACACTAATTGTATTGATCATGAAATCTTAATAAAGAAACTAGAAAGGATGAACATGTCATCTTCTGTAATTATTTGGTTTAAGTCGTACCTAAGTGATTATAGTCAGTCTGTGAATATTGGCGTCACCATATCAAAGGTCCTGTCCGTAAACACTGGTGTTCCGCAGGGGTCGTTACAGGTCCACTTTTATTAATTGTTTATACCATGGAGCAATAAACTAGAAGGAGTTAGAACAAAGACCCCTCTTATCTTAATCCGATTAGCGCCCAGGCTCTCCACCAAAGATAATGCACTGCGCCCAATCATGGCCCAAGGCATCAACGGCCGGCCTTTGTGCACAGAGATGTCCACCGCGTTTTTATTGGTAACCTAACGACATTTCAATAGCTGAACCAGCGAATAAACTAGATCAGTAAGCACTGTAATGACATGAAACGGAAATTGTAATGTTAATTTGTGTACATGTATAATTAATAATACATTTTTCAAAGATTTTCAAAGGCTGAAAAAGAACCGAAGCAGACAATGTCGACATGAGGAAAACGGTGATACATTTTGCACTGCGAGCCAGGTAGAGCCAATTGGTGAAATGTGCGTTCTAAAAAACAATCCAACGCCACTGGATTTTCCCGACGTGCATGGCGCGTAATCTGATTTAGTTATTTCGCTTTGTTTACTGAGCGAGCCTTGCGGTCGTAAAGCTCATGTTGCTGGCCTTTTGTGTTTCCGTTTACACAATAATGCCGCTCGAGTCGTTGTCCAAGCCAGAAAATACGACCACATATCGCCCGTCTTAAGACGCCTACATTGGCTCCCCATTAGAAAGAGGATCACCTTCAAAATCTGCCTCCTTGTGTTCAAAGTTCTGCATGGACAAGCCCCACAGTATCTTTGTGAACTAATCTCCACTAAGCACAGCAGTCGTGCTCTACGGTCTGCTGGATCTCACTTGCTGGTAGAACCAAGGTCTAGAACAATTCGTTACGGAGACCGTGCTTTCGCCAAAGCTGCTCCTGCCCTATGGAATAAGCTCCCTGTCTCACTTCGCAAAACAACATCACTCAGCAACTTTAAGAGGGAACTAAAAACACACTTGTTCACTTAGACTTTCATTGGGTTTTATTTAAGTTCAATTATGTTTATTTTTCATTTTCTATTGTATAATGTTTTCTTTTTGTGTAGGCGCCTTGATCGGTTTTCTGGAGAAGTGCGCATTATAAATCCATATTATTATTATATTATTATTATTAGGTTGTTCTAATTCCTTCTAGTTTATTGCTCCATGTTTATACTAGTGATCTTCCATTTTGTATTGCCCCAAACTGCAACTTATTTTTGTATGCTGATGACTCCACATTAGCGTGTAGCTCCTCATCAAACATTAATATAATAGAAAGTAGCTTAAATACAGCTCTTACTAGTTTTCACAACTGGTGCTTAAGAAACAAGCTAGCATTAAATGCCACCAAAACCAAATGCATGCTTATTGGTACAAGGCAGAAAATATGTAATGCTGATTTAAAGGTATGCATTGCTGGTAGTCGTATTGAAAACGTGAAGTCTTATTAATGTGTGGGTGTAATTATTGATGAAGCATTAAGTTAGGGCCCACATGACGAATACGTGAGAATCACTTGGCCATCGGAAAGACTCAGTCCGCTTCAGCCGGGAGAAAGTTTGGATGAATCGTCTTCGGACTATTCAACCACATGGGCTCAACATCCAACTAGGAAATGATTAACTTCTATTGTTTTCTCCTATTTGTCATCTGTTTCAGATTTATTCCTTGCCAGGAGTTGGTTCTTATTTTTTCTCACTCCTCTGGTTTACCCTGTCTATTGTCTTAACCCCCACCCCCACTCCACATTTCTCATATTAATACTTCTTTGTTAGTTCAGCTTTCTTTGATCCTACCCACACTGACCTCTCCATTTAATCCCTCAGCCTAATCCTCCTTTTGTTGATTGTTCCACTGGACTCTGTGCTTTTTCTTGTGTGTTTCTCAAGCCAACCATGATGCGCATCATGCTGTATGTTGCCTTATGTTTGTTTCTTGTACACAGCCATTATGTCTCTGAAGAAGATCTTGTTATGATCGAAATGATAGGCCCTCTTAACTTATTTGATTTGTATATTTTAGGTCATTCCAGCCAGTAAGCAGTTTGCAGCAGTTTTAATTTGTATTCATGTATCTAAATTAGGTATACTAAGCAGAATCCTTGATTGTGTTTCTCAACACAGTCTACACACACTATTTGTAAGGTTAGTTATGCCAACATTAGAGTATTAATGTACGGTGTGGGGAGGAAGGTACATATCTCACGATATGTTATATCTCACGATATGTTAAACAAAAAATAATGTCTCAAAAGAGCCGCACGGATAATCCTTAAATGTACCTTTCTCACCCCCTCAGAGGATATGTTTGCTCGTCTTAATTGGGCTTCTTTTTCAAAGAGAGTTAAGTCAGAAAAGGCTATTCTTGTCTTCAACAAAAAGTCTCAACAAAATGACTCCTTTGTACATGACAAATATTATCACACCTCTTACAGTTATTCGCGAAACAAGGCAATCAACCCACACGGCACTGAAAGTTCCTTTCGCCAAAAAAGAATGCTACGCCACAAGTTTCGCTGTGAGTGGTGCAAATATTTGCAATAATCTGCCAGAACAATTGCGAACATTTGACTCATTAAGCACATTTAAATCGGAGCTCCGACATGTCATCCGTTAGATATTATGCCAATTGCGCTGATTTACGGAGTTATAACTTGGTTGCCACTATAATGTGGGGCCGGATTGGAATTTCCCTCTCTCTTCCCCCCCCCCCCCCCCCCCCCCAACAAACAAAAAAGTTTTTTTGCGGGTTTTCGCCTATCTCGTAAATAAGAATTAGTATCAATGTTTTGGATTCCTGTAAATATCCTTGTACGTCTATAAATATTATGTTTGTAACTTTCTGTAAATGTTGTTGTATTTATATGTACTGTTATTTTATTTGATGATGTATGCAGGGCCACAATGAAAACCAGTTTTAAACTGTTTGGGCACACCCTGGGTAAAGACATGGAATAAATAAACCATGGATGTACATTATGTAAACAATCGTTGCATTTTATGCTGCTATAATACTGCGCACTTCCGTGACACACAGACAGACAGACAGCGCGCCAGACAGACAGACAGACAGGCATACACCGTAGGATATTTTAATATAGGAAGGTTGAAAGGAAACCAGCCTAATGTGTTACTGTTCCCGAGAAAAGACGAAACAAAACAAACGGTCGTTTACATCGTACGCGATGTTGTTTGCATTCAATGTTCGATGAACGCTGTGTGTTTCTCATAAATTACACACAAAACCAACTGATGCACAAAAGTGGTTTCTATCTTACACGTTCGCAAAGGCCGAACACTTTCCGGCTGCAATCACGTCTATACACTGAAACAGCTCGATTTTGGAGGGTCACTTTTGTGACCTCCGAAACTCGTTCCGAGTTTACAAAAAACCCACAAAAACGCCGTTTTGAAAGGATGGCTGTGTGGATGTTTATATCCTACTTTTAAATGCCCTTTCCGATTAACATAATTCCAGGGCATTAATTTTCTTTAACACAGACTGTGGTCGCAATTACATTTTGTGACTCAATTCTATTGAGTGTTCCTACCTTGTTTGGTATAATACACGCAGTTATCAGCCCCAGACATATCCGCACGCACACCTCCTGGGACTAAGCTGGCATCTTCCAGTACGCATTGCCCGTCGGTCTCCCCATAGCAAAACTGTCGACAAATTTCCTCCTGCAGGCACTTAGATGCACAACGAAACCGGGATCGCCCGACCGACGAGGCGATGACTCGGCGTGGCACCGTCTGGTACTTCCCGGTCTCAGCCAACTCAAACGCACCCGAAGCTCTGACGGGGGTTGAGCCATTTGCTGTGAAGATCTCGCTCCAACAGATCACAGCGATCAGGCAAACTTGTAGTACTCTCATTTTTATTTTTTAGACAAAGGGTCAGTATGATTGTTTTTGTCTTTCTGTCTGAAAAGTATACTTTAACGGTATAGTCTTACAGATGGCCAATATTTCCTCACATACGTACAGCTCTATACTTGAAACATTGCATTTATTTATACGCCAGGCATCAAAACAAACTATACGCGGTTTTCTATGCGCAACTAAAATGATATCCAGCGTTCAGCCGTTGGGTGTTCTACAAGCCAGCCTGGGTGTAGATTTTACGCATGATCTAACTTTTTTTCCGCCCTACCATTTGGCTTAAATACGCAGGCTCGTCAAACGAGAGAGCAACATTTTCTATAGCGCCCTCTGTCAACGGGAAAGGCGAATTTTTAACCTTCTTTATTCTGTTCTCGGAAGATTAGTTACACTCCGTTGACACACTCAATTATACGAACCTTACAATCTCCATGTGGACATTTTTGTATTCGTGTAGTTAAGAACTATCCATCAAATTTCACCATATACTAACATTTCTCACACCATGAAGTTGTTTTCAAGCCACATTTGTGACTGTTAGGCCTATAGGCCTATACCCTAGGATAATCCTCTTCAATTGTTTCTATATGTAACCATGGAGGAATATTTCTCCATGATGTAACCCTAACCCGTTTCACCTCTAGCGTTCTTTCGCCAAGTATTTGTGTGGACTTGGCCAAGTCCACATAAGGTGCCAGGTTTGTGTAAAGTGTGGACATATTTTGTTTCCAAGGCCAGACAAGGATAGCAATTAACACTCGTACATGTTTGCGCGTACACAAGACACAATGCGGTATTAGAGCCATCGCCGGAGGTACGTTGCGCCTAGTGTGTATGAACCTGTCTATTATGTTTTACGCTTGTACGGCACGAGTTAGTCTTGCATACGCACTGTGGACCTCCGAACAATATAGGTCCACACGATGCGGGAAGAGGTTACGGTGTGTGGACTTGCACACGTCCACAATCCGTTTTTCAGTTTCCGAAAAAGAGCGCTAGAGGAAAAACGGGTTAGGGTTATATATAAAAAAAGATAGAAGGGACAGCTGAGAGGCCCATAATCCTAATTTGAGGGTAAATTTGTTTTGGGGAAGCGAGAAAAATGAGTATTTAGTCAAAGTTTGTTAACTACACGAATACAAAGGAATGTCCACAGTGCGTATGTAAGGTAAAGCTGGTTGTACCGGTGTGAAGTCAAGCTGGACACTAAATTATTCGTGCGCCTAGTGTGTGTGAACCTGTCTATTATGTTTTACGCTTGCACGGCACGTACCGGCGTGAAGTCAAGCTGGATGATGATGTCTAGCCGCAATGTCGAGTCAACTTTCTAAGATTAATATAAATGTATTTATTTATTTATTTATTTATTTATTTATTATACTTGTTTACCCAGGGAGTGCCCAAACAGTTTAAAAACTGAATTCCATTGGGGCCCTGCGAACAACATTAAATAAAATTAGATTTAAAAAAATACATCAAAAGTCATCAACAAAACCGTAAACTGACAACTAACAATAATACATATAAATACAAATCCATTTACACAAAAATACAAACAGAATATTTACAGACGTACAAGGATATTTACATGAATACAAAACATTGATACATAGGTATGTCTGTACATTAACTTCAAACGGTCCTGTTTAAGGCCAATTCTGATTTACGGGATGGACAAACACCTGCAAAAAAAAACACCCTTTGAAAAAAAAATGATAAGAGCAAATTCCTATCCATCTCCACAGTACAGTGGTAACCAAGTTACAACATTGCATATCAGCGCAATTGGTATAATAGTACATAACACATGACATTAGAGAGCTCCGATTTAAATGTGCTTATAAAGGAGTCTAATGTTTCCAAACAATCTCAACAGTAAATTATGTACGGGCGAAACTTTGTTCTTCTTTTTTTTATTTGTTTTCTTCTGCCGATCGACAGATCCTTCCGGTAAAAATATATGAGAACCATAGAAATACAAATAATTGCTTTGCTTGAACGAAGGCCTCCGTACGTCTTAATTGTACTCAATCCTCATCGCTTTACCACCAAATTGGTTTTCTAATAGCGTGCACGTGAGAACCTTGAATTTAATTAGTAGGTTGTTCGCATGACCCGCCATACAATTTGGCTTAAAGACGCGGGCTCGTCAAACGAGAGAGCAGAATTTTCAATAGCGCATTCTGTCACTCGAAATAGAAAGGCGATGTTTTTATTGGATAATGCTGTTCTGTAAAGAATAGTTACACGCTCTGTTGACACTGCAGCATGCGCGTAAACAAGGCACTGCGGAATCGGAGCCATCGCCAGATACCAGAGGTTGCGCTTTATGCTGTGTGTTTTACGCTCGCACGGCACCGGCGTGAAGTCAAACTGGATAATAATATTAATGGAATAAATGTGTGTTCGAGAGGTTTTAATCACTCTGTTTAATACCGCTTGGAGTCTGGGTGCTGATAATTATCAGCACCCAGACTCCAAGCGGTATTAAACAGAGTGATTAATACCGACCGAACACACATTTATTCCCATTCATAAATACTTTTTTTTTTTAATTCAGCCCAAAAAGCCACGAAAATCAGGGAAAATTGTCGCAAGTAAATTTCGGTGTTTCGCCATTCTGTTTGTGTCAAATGACATGTTTCCGCCTCTGTCGCTCTACACAATACATGCAATAAAGCGTATTTACTAGGAACCAGACTATTACTGCCATTGGCAACCTCGTTCCCAGGGTGTCGAGCTGTACGCGCCCAACACTACCCGTTCTTACTAAGGGAATAAAGTGAGCCCTGGGGACGGGTACAATGCGACATCGCGTGACGTATTTTGTTGCCAGCTGGTTTTAAACACTTCCAGCCATGTCTTTATCGTCCGTTTAATATCGGCCACGTGACGGGCTCTCGACAAATAGGAATGCCTAAACTGTCCCAGGTATTTATGAATAATAATTTATACCTAACATAGCGTTTTATATAAAAATCTCAAAGCGCTTTACAAAATATACAAATCACATAAAAAGTAAACCAATTAGATTAAAAAGTAGTATAGTTAAAAATAATGCCTATTAAAAAAAAAAGATCTTTAGCTGCGTTAAAAATTCTCACTTCGTTAATATTTCATAAATAAGCAGGAAGTCTGTTCCACATAGTAGGTGCATAGATGGCAAAAGTACTATCATTGTATGCCTTGCTGGGCTTTGAACGAACATAGAATGGTCGAGCTTAATGTAGTTCCTGAAGTATAGGTGTCATATCTGCATGACGGCCCATTTTCCTCCCGATAACTAGTCGTGCAGCAGCGTTCTGAATACGCTGCAATTTCTTGAACTGATAATCGTATAAACCAACAAATAAACTGTTACAGTGATCCAATCTGGAAGTAACGAATGCATGAATTGGTTTCTCAGTATGTGATTGATCCAAAAGATTTCTAAATTCATACATCATTCATAGTGAGTGAGACGCCACCCTATATACACACTAGAAATATGAGCGTCCGTGTTTCCAGCCAAGTCCAATATCACCCCAAAATCCCGTACTGTGTCAGAAGCCACAATACGGACGTGCACTTCAGTGTTAGCATTTCGGAGACTAGACATTTTAAAGCGTGACGACAACCATAACATTTCTGTTTTGCCGTCGTTGAATGCAATTAGTTCGCATCCAGCAATGAATGTCGTCAACACAAGATTAAGTACGTGTTACCATGAATAGTACATGTCAATCTGGCAGTCATCTGCATAAATAACAGAGTTTAGTGATAATGGGTGATAAGGTCCTCGAGCGGATCCATAATATTTAAGGAGAATCAAACGGGTCAAGTACGGAACCCTGGAACCACAAACTGAAGAACCTGCCGCTTTGATACTAGTTATCCTGGGGATGTTAGAGCTTGCTCCATGAGAGTTCCAAAATCAGTTAAAAGGTGTGTAACTGTGACTTTATGCGCATTTAAGTACGGTGGCCTATAAACCAGGATGGTGTGCATCTGTTTATTACCACCGCAAATGTTGTAATCCATAACTTTCATTGATTTGAACAAAATTATATATATATATTTTTTTGATTTTTTAGATTTGATCTGGTTAGAATAGCAAGGCCTTCACCTCTCCGTCTACATCTTGGCACTTGATGGGAAGTAAAACCAGAAATGGAAGATGTTGTCTAATCTCGCGAAGTCCGGTGGGACTGTTTTTGCAGCAAATGTATTTGGTGTCTATACTGCAATCGCCATAATTTCTCAGACGTTTCACACGCTTTCTATCCTGCCAAACAACGCAGAGTTGCCCGGCTTTCGTATAAATATGGCGTGCATAGTTGACATTTAATCCAAAATAGAGATATCTCTATTAACAATATAGAGATATCTCTATTTCGGACGTACAATATTTCGGAAGTTAACATTTATTTCTATTAACATTTCTAATAGAGATATCTCTATTAATATTAATAGAGATATCTCTATTTCTTTTATAAGAGAGATATCTCTATTATTAGAGATATCTCTATTACAAATAGAGATATCTCTATTATTAATAGAGATATCTCTATTACAAATAGATAAATCTTCTTTTAGAAATAACGATATCTCTATTATTAATAGAGATATACATGTATCTCTATTTCGTTTCCGGTTTCATGCACCGTGTCAACGGGAGGTCACCGAATTGTTAACGTGCGCATTTTTTCACGAAGCTATAGGGGCTACATTTGTGATTTAGGTGATATCCTTCCAAACACATTTTATTGTGCTGGGCGCACGAGGACGTTATTATTTATGTATTTATTTATTTTGTTATTTACCCTGGGGAAACCTTTCAGTGGAATCTTGTTTTTCAAAGGTGCCAAGCAATTACAAACATTTGGAAGTATTAAAGTAGAAATATAAAGAGTACAAACATTAATTAAAACAATTTAAAACAGTTAATGAACAATTTATCCTTTTTTTTCTCGCCTTCTTCTTTCCCAAAATCTACATTACGTACCATAAGATGTTAAAATATTAGGTTCTTATAATGGTGCTTAAAACTGGCTAGAGTGGGAGGTAAGATGTTTAAGTGTCACAGGGAGGTCATTAAATAAATTAACCCCACTAGACGCACATTTTCGTTTTCCTGAATTAGATTTGAATACTGGCGGAGCTACATTACCTTGTGAGACTGATCTGGTATTGTATGAGTGGGTATCAGAAATTAAGTGAAAACAGTTACAGAGTTGAGGAGGCAATACCAATTAGGGGTTATTTTAGTTTCAACAGCGCCCCCTCGTGCCATCTCCTACCTCCATGATTCAACTATGGCTAATTTAAGAAGTGTTTAACACGTAGTTAGGGCATTATATAATTTTTTTGAAAAATCTGTGAACAAATTGCTTACCAATAGCTTTCTTCACAATGTGTTCAGGTAGGTCTCTACAAACACCTCTCAATTTATTCATTCCTAAATCCTTGGGGAAAAGTCGTAATTCAAAATGGCGTCCAAAATGGTTGCCAAAATTTGAATATTTTTTAAAAATCATATATTGACCAAAAATAACCATTAATATGGGGATAAATCCACAATATATTGTTCTAGGGCCATTGTAAACTCTTTCCAAGCATATTTTCTTGCTTCAAATCCAAGATGGCGGCCAAAATGGCCGTCAAAATGTAAAAAATGTGGATAAAGTCAGTTTGGCCAGAAATGTAATAAATAATATGGGGAAGAAACCACAAAAACATTGTTCTAGGACAATTGTGAACTCTTGCTAAGCATATGTTTTATAATCTTGCTTTATATCTAAGATGGTGGCCAAAGTGCCGTCCAAAATGCCGCCAAAATGCCGCCAAAATGGAAAATATTGTTGATAAAGTCATAGTTTGGCCAGGAATTGTATAATAAATATAGGGAAGAAACAACAAAAACATTGTTCTAGGGCCCTGCTAAGTATATTTTTATTACTAACTGTATCTTGCTTAAAATCCAACTGTCTACTAACACCATCAAAGTTGGGTACCCGGATGGCTTGGGAGAAACAATGAAAAATTAAGAATTTGCAAATATTAGCTTGTGGAATGTCTAACTACCGGTACATGTAGGTCTTTTGGGGGTGTTCATTCGATTCCAACCATTAGTTTTGAGTACAAATAACTCCCTGGCCATAACAAATATAATAAATAGAAATGTATCTCAATTGAAACCTTGGGTAGTCCGTTCTCTAGTTCACTCTACTCATTCTACTCCCCGGCATCTACCCCCCCCCCCCCCCCCCCCACTCCTCTGGCTGGTTGATGTTGTACAAATACATCTGTTCACCACCTGCGCTACATGCTTTACACTCCACCATTTCATTCACTTTTTATTCGTTCCTTAAATTCCTTTCATTATTATGTTTGCCACTTGTAATGCAGCTTTACATTTATTAGTTCTTTGGATTCCATTTGTTGTTTCTTTGGTCGAGTGCACTTTGCAGACTATAAGACTGGTTCGCGCAATCGGGGCGTTGGTCATTCCGTTATTTTTGTAGCCACTTTTGCGTTTGGGTATTATCTGTTGTGTCTTTTCCTCCAACCTCGTGCCTGCACTGGTCTTCTAGTTTGTAAGTGTTACTTTAATTATATAATCCACCTACTTGTATTAATGTGCTCCTTACTTTTGTAAATATTAATTCGATTTGTTTGTGTATTAAAACTAAATCTGGGAGGCGCCCCCGAAGTCTGCCTTGTCTGCCGTCATTTTCTTTGGTTATTTATGACCCCACGCCTCATTCTGCTTGGCCCGCTACAGAGTAACGTTACAATGTTCTGGCCAGAGTTACCATGACAGTTGCCGCAAGCCGAAATACACTTGACTTGCTTTTTACAGCGGCACCTTGTGCTACATCCCTCCTCATAGTTGCAGCAGACAGACTTTAAAAGATAGTCCGGTGCAATAGGGTCTATTGTAGGCACCAGCGCATAACCTTGGTCACCGAGCTTCCATCCATAGTCCAGGACACCAAATAATGGAGTTTGCAGCAGCAGTCAATCTCTAGTCTGGCGATAAGCCCAGAGAGAGTCCTGTGCTGCATGCTTCTGTTGTCGGGGGCAGTTTCTCAGGTTTGATGCTTCCAGCAGCGGCCCGCTTGCTAAAGATGTCAAATCTCAAGTCCCCTAAGTCTTCGGATGGTTTCCCGCGGAACATGAGCTTGAGTAGTTCACAGCCGGCTTTGATGATGTCATCTTTCTCATGTCATCATCTTGGTTAGCAAAGTTGATTTGCTAAACCCAGAAATCGTAGACACTGTATCGCAGCCGGAAAAGCTGTGCAAGAAGATCAGATACTTCCGGTATCTCTCTGGGAGGGCCCTTCCGGATCTTTCTGACATCGTAAGATGTTTCTTTGGCTGTTGTGAGGAAGATCGGGTTGTCTGCAGCATGACAAATCAGCAAAACCACGATGTCAGTGTCCTCAGCCTTCACCTCAACAGGGGAATCTCTTGCCTCATCTAGAGCTGCCCGAACGATAGAGGTGTCCGCATCATCGGGGCATTTCTATACACTGGTCCCATTTCTACCGAATGTCTCAGCAAGTAGCCGAATATAATAACTGGGTCTTGTTGCTCTTGTTGTCGAGGAACTTTTCTCATGGAACGAGGCTTTTGATGTCTGGGCGAATCAGAATGTCGCAGCATGCGTTCTTTGTTCGTCTCTGTGATATGTGTGGAGCTGCCGTATCCGTCAAATACCTTTGGTCTTTGTCAAATAAAGACATCGGTGTTGGCGTCAACTTAAATCGCAGGGCGTGTTTGGTCTTGACTTCACGCTCACTGATGACAATCAGGCGGTTGAAGAACTTGAGTTTGTCAATAACCAGCTTCTTACCATTCACTTTGGGTCTACTTCTGAGGCTCTGTAATGATTTGACCTTGTGCTTAGTTTCCATTGTATCCAAAACAGTTTTTGCATCCATCTTGGCCTGCATAGCTCTGCCAACCTCCTCTGCCTGATCAGTGTTGACTAGGTCCTTGGGAGTGCTATACTAAACCCCGTGGAGAAGGATACCAGGGTCTTCGAGTCCCGTGTTGCATCAAAGGGGTTCCCTCCTCCAACCATCTAACAATGGCGTTGACAGCATCATAGTTCTTTTTTTATCTGGGCTCTTGTGACGTCTATGTGAACAGGTACTCCACGTTTTTTCATACCTCCTTCCAGCTCCTGGTGAATGAACGAGAAGTGGTTTAGCGTCTGAACCCAAGACTCATAGGCAGATTCATTTCGGAAGCGTCCTCTGTTTAGACCGCCTGAGGATTTGGCATCACACAATAGTGTGGGTTCTATCGTGATGTCGGTCCATGTGCCTGAACACTCGAGGTCTGAGAACTTGATTGCATGGTTGCCGTACACGGTGAATTTAATTAAAGATTTCTGGAACACCGGACTGCAAGTCGCTGCTGCATCAGCTGTACGTACAGCCTTGCTCCCTTCGCGTACTAATGGTGGCCCGCTGCTGCGAAGGTGTTCAGCATTGCAATGATGCAGCTGACGTGACCTGTGTGATCCGGGATACGCTCACACCTGATGAACACCTTAATAAGGTCGATTCTGCCGTGGTACTAGACTCAGAGTGCAGGTGTCTTTCCTCCCTCAGCCAAGGTCTTCAACCTCTCCCCCATCCTTGTCTTGAACATATTGACTATCCTTGCTGCGTACGTTGTACCTGTTGAAAATTACAAGTTCGAAATTGATATTAATTAGAAAAATATGAACAGATATCATTTGGCACGGCAATTTGAGTATTTAGAGATAATTGAAGATTTACAGATTTGGGAGATTGCAATTACCTGTTTTCTCATCTGTTGCATTCTTGATGAAGTCCTCCATGTCTTTGAACTCTTGCTCGCTGAACACAACATCTCTCAGCACGAACTTGGTAATTCCCACAGGGAAACCATCCGAAGACCTGGGGAACTTGATATTTGACATCTTCAGCAAACCTGAGAAACTGCCCCGACAACAAAAGCTGCAACACAGCACTCTCTCCGGACTTATCTCGAGACTAAAGATTGGCTGCTGCTGCAAACTCCATCTTTGGATGTCCTGGACTATGGATGAAAGCTCGGTCACCAAGATTATGCGCCGGTCCCTACAACAGACCCTATCGCACCGGACTATCTTCTAAGTTTGTCTACTGTGAGGGGGAATGTAGCACACTCTGGTGCTGCTGTAAAAAGCAAGGAGTCTGCTTTTGGCAACTGTGGTAACTCTAGCCAGAACATCAACCAGCCAGATGACGAGAGGGAGATGCCGGGGAGTAGAATGAGTAGAGTGAACTAGAGAACTGACTACCCAAGGTTTCAATTGAGATACATTTCTATTAAATATTAGGGCCAGGGAGTCATTTGTACTCAAAACTAATGGTTGAAATAGAATGAACACCCCCAAAGGACCTAGTTAAACATTTCACAAGCTAATATTTGCAAATTGTCATTTTTTTATTGTTTCGTCCAAGCTATCCGGGTACCCAACTTTGATTGGCTCCTATAATGTTTCACAAGGATTTAGGATGGAACAAATTCAGAGGTGTTAGTAGATTTTAAGCAAGATAATAGTACAAATATACTTAGCAGGGCCCTAGAAAAGTGTTTTTGTGGTGTTTTTTTCAAATATTAATTATACAATTTCTGGCCAAACTATGACTTTATCAACATTTTTTTTCCATTTTGGCGGCATTTTGGCCACCATCTTAGTTATAAAGCAAGATAATAAAACATATGCTTAGCAAGAGTTCACAATTGTCCTAGAACAATGTTTTTGTGGTTTCTTCCCCATATAAATTATTACATTTCTGGCCAAACTGACTTTATTCACATTTTTTCCATTTTGACGGTCATTTTGGCCGCCATCTTGGATTTGAAGCAAGAAAATATGCTTGGAAAGAGTTTACAATGGCCCTAGAACAATATATTGTGGATTTATCCCCATATTAATGGTTATTTGTGGTCAATATATGATTTGTTAAAAATATTCAAATTTTGGCAACCATTTTGGACGCCATTTTGAATTACGACTTTTCCCCAAGGATTTGGGAATGAATAAATTGAGAGGTGTTTGTAGACACATACCTGAACACATTGTGAAGAAAGCTATTGGTAAGCAATTTTTTTCACAGATTTTTCAAAAAAAATATATAATGCCCTAACTAACGGTCGAATTTGATGTACAAGTACACTGGTGTGTTTTTTTTATTTCTGTCTTCTTTTTATTAATACGACAAATACGACACAAAGATTTGACACAAAAGTGTAATATGCAAATTGTAAGTAAATTTCAGTTGTCCAGTGGACATGTATCAATTTGAGATACGTGCACAGGTAATTTGAATTTTATTTAAAACAAATCACGATCGCCGGACGACAATAGCGAAAAACTAACATAAGAATAGGCGCCCGACGCCGGTTAAAAATTAACGTATTTTTTTTTTGCTTTTATCAGCATCCATGATTGTAAAAGTTTGGACAGTTAAACAATAAAATAAAAACCCTAAATCCGCCCATTCATGATAAATCAAGCAATTACTAACTATTAGGAATCTTTCGTGTGCCCAATGGGAATGACTGGGATAATAATGTGACATCCTTCGCAATTGAGCTTCACGGCTACCAGGGCTAAAGATAATAAAGCCCCCATAATGTATCTTATACAGATAGATCATGGCTAAATAGCGTTTAGAACCTACTAATAAAATTGTTTTCGGCGCCGGCTAAATCTCCACTACCAAAACATTTAATTGATCCCAAGTTTGTCCTCCTATGTCTTTTCCAACCTCTATGCTTAAACTGTTAAGTGCAGTTTTTGTCATCTCTTTCATGCTCATAACTGCAGTGACATGATCAGCGTCCCAGGATTTTTTTTGGTTTTAGACAAAACTCGAGCGACAAAGTTACCTCGGCGCCGTGAGTGACGGTTAGTACCCGACCGTCGCCTAAAAAGGCGACGGATATCCTGGGGGAGCAGAAGCTGTCCCTAGACCTTCTGCAGCTGCGTTAGTTAGAGCATGTTCAGCTCGCCTAAGATTAGAAGCCTTTCCCCCGACTCCGACATTGTCTTGCCTCACCAAAAAGTTATTCGCGCCCACGTTCACGTACGTGCAGCGCGCATTTTTTGTTTTTACATACATGTAAGGGTACTAAAATTTATGGGCCAAGGGTACGTAGTGTCGACGCAGATATCCCAGCCCTTAACCTGGTAAATTTGACAATGAACCCGCGTCCGTGACCCGGAAGCGGAAACATAATAGAGATATCTCTAATTCAACCGAAATAGAAATATCTCTATTTGTAATAGAGATCTCTCTATTTGTAATTGAGATATCTCTATTAGAAAAAGAGATATTTCTATTGTTAATAGAGATATCTCTATTTTAAAAGTCAACTATGCACGCCATAACGTATAAAACTGGGGGTGTCGCCTTTCTGTATGGAAAACTTCTTGGGATTTGCACTCTCCGGAATCCCAAGCACGATCACTAAACCCTGGCTGCGACAACTTGTGAACGATAGCCGGGCTAGTGTACCAATTATCTATACTATAAAAGATGACAAATGCGCCATCTTGTCCCTGGGCGCCGCCATCTTGGAACGCAGGGCCGCGCCATCTTGGAACACAGGGCCGCGCCATCTTGGCGCGTGGTTGGCGCCATGTTGGCTTTTGGTCGGGCGACTTGTCGCCGCGCGCGTGTGCCGCCGGCGTCGGTGCGGCGGGGTGCCGGACCGTTCGCGACGGGGAATCCCCCGGGGAATCCCCCGGGGAATAAGATTTAAAAAAAATCGTATTCGTCCGTGGTGAGATTTAAAAGAAACGGACGTTACCGATAAACGCGTAGTCGCTTTTCGATTGCCTGTCGATGTCTGCGGGCCTTTTTGCGCGAACTATTGCGTTATTTTTGCATTGTCTTTGACCGGAGTTCGGGCCGAAGCCTTCCCGAAATCGTACTGCCGTAACTCGGTTGCCGAATTGTTGGCCGTTTGCGATTAAGCGGCGGCTACATGCGTTACGCGAAGCCTTCGCAAATTAATTGTATCCGCCTTGCTTGCGCGGTGGCCGAGTTGGTGCCGAGTTTGTTGTTGGCGATTGGGCGGCCCGTCCCGTGTTATTTGACCTTTATACTCCATTGGTTATTGCGGAGTTTGAGCGCCAGCTTCGTTTTCGGCTTTGAATTTCGTGCGCGTCGACCACATTGCAGTCACAGGCTTGGAACGTTAAAAAATGATTTATTCCTTTCGTGTTGCCTTTTGGGCAAATTTCGTTGCTTCACATTGTCGATACTTAAATATTACAACATTATCTGTCTCAAAACACTCCGAAACATATCGCTATTGCCTCAATTTTAACTTTGATCGTGCAAAAATGTCGCGAAATTGTATGGCGATGGTGGATATGAATAGGCAAATTAGAAACGTGACTACGTTTCGGCTTCGGATTTGCCTCCGAATTCCTGCGCGTCGACCATTTTGTAGTCACAGTTTTGGAACGTAAAAACAATGATTTATTCCTTTCGTGTTGCCTTCTGGCAAAATTTCTTCCTTTCACATTGTCAATACTTAAATATTACAACATTATCTCTCTAAAAACACTCCGAAACGTATCGCTATTGCCTCAATTTTAACTTTTATCGTGGAAAAATGTCGCGAAATTGTATGGCCTATCGTGGATATGAATATTCAATTTAGAAACGGGACTGCCTTACGTCAGTTGAGGGCGCACTGTCAGACGGCCGGTCTGTTGGTTTTTTCAATCGTAACGACGTAAATCAGAAACCCCGAAGTGGTTCGTATTGTTTCCCGTACGATTCATGTTAAAAAATCACGAGACGCAGGCAGCATGCAAGCAAAGATGAACTGCCTATTGAGTATTATTAGTTCGGAAGTCGGGAAGTATTTTTACAAAGATTGTTTGTTATTCAGAGTCGATGGTATTCTACGGAGCCCCTAAAGGGACATATGACGAATACAAATCACCGTTACGAAATAATTTGAGTATTTTATTTCGTGCACTCAAAATAACTTATTTCGTGAGCTCGAAATGTTGTCGTGGCCACGAAATGACTTCGTGCGCTCCAAGAATATCTGTTCGTGAGCTCGAAATAATTTCGTGCGCTCGAAATACTTTCTAGCTGGTACTCTACTCGCTAAGTTTCGCGATTTGTTTGTCGTACAATCCATTATGTTTTTAAGACGTCAACAAGGTGTATCTATAAGTTACGATTTCACCCAGCTAGCAGGTGCCGCGCGAAGCGCGGCATCCTGCTAGTCAATATAAACGATTATGTCCTCAATGTTCCAGCCCTTTCAAAAGGAAGATGACTACTTGGCCATGCTAAAAGGTTACATGGATGGCTCGTCGCATCATACGCGATTGACGGTGGGCTGAATTGGTCTGAAGTGGCCCTTGACCCGGTAAAGATCTGCCAGCTACAGGGTACCCGGATTCGGATTTGTTCAATAAGAAGCATTTTAATCCCCATTTGGCAGCCTTCAGTGGCGTGTATTGTTTGAAATCCAGTCGCCCTTTAAATGTTATCATAGTCTCGTCTGGTGAGAGGTTTTGTCCAGGATTATGTAAGTTTGACAAAACAAGGGCCATATGATGTCCAGCAGGGTGCGGCATTTATACAGAGTTTGTCAGGGGTAGTCTCGTCAGCTCTATTGTTGGTAAGGTAAAACAAATAATACAAATTAAGCAAAAGGTTTTACCGGAACGTATTTGCGTTTTTAATTTACAGCATTTGCTAGAATATTAGTATTTGCTCCATTTGGTATGAATAAAAATGAGTAAATGCTTCAGATTTGCAGTATTTACTCGTAATTTTTCAAGGTTTGGTCGGGGCTACCTTTAAAAAGAAGAAGCAAATACTAATATGAAAAATATGAGCTTTTGTATAATGTGGCTAGGCAGGAGCAGTGGGAATGAAAGCCGATTGTATTTGTGTGACGTAAAGTCACATTGGTAAACAGAGTGTATGCTTCATTGAGTTCATATGGCACTCTTGGGATTGATAGGGTTATAGTGAAATTCAAACATCGACGTAAATGATATTAAGAGAGACATCTACACGGGTAGCAACCGTCGATCAAGATCAGAGTGCCGAAATGTTGGATTACGTACAACTGGTAATTACCTGCGTAGACTGACATTTTGGTTTATATCCTCTCTTTCCACGTTGCTTTCATAAGATCCGTAGTGATATCACATTATCATCAATCATTAAAACATTAAAACATTAAACCCTCCTTCGAAATAAAGTGCCTATAAACTTGTAGTGCGAGTAGTTGATGGCGAGTAAATGATATTTTCTGGGATTTCTAGGACTAGGAAACACAGCAAGTTTTCAATTGTTGATAATTACCAGAATCACCCACAGTACTGGAATCCCCAACATGTACATTTGATACAGAGGATGTTTCCAGGCCAGAATTTGTTAGCACATTGTTAGCACACGAAGATGATGATGATGCCCAGCGGTGATGTTCAGTAAACTTTCTAAGATTCTGTTAACAAATATTTAAGCCCTATAATTCCACTTTCTGTCTTCAACACGATCTGGTGACCCTCACCGCTGAATAATATACGCCACTAAATTAGTTTGTTTAATAGCGTGCACGTGAGAACCTTGACGGTAATAAGTGACCGAGCATAATAAGTGACCCATAATAATAGTGCTAACAAAGGAACAGCGAAGAATAATTAGCAATCCTCACGAAAACCTAAATTAAACAAACGCAACCTTTTTCAATATTTAAGCCCTATAATTCCACTTTCTGTCTTCATACTAACACGATGTGGTGAACCTCACCGCTGAATAATATACGCTACCAAATTATTTTGTTTAATAGCGTGCACGTGAGAACCTTGAACGTAATTAGTGACCGAGCAGGCTCCGCCCATAATAATAGTGCTAACAAAGGAACACCGAAGAATATTTAGCAATCCCCACGAAAACCTAAATTAATGAAACGCAACCTTTTCCCCGCCACAATCACGCACGACAAATAACGCATTTCATGCTACTTCGCAGATACGCATGCCGCAAAGAAAACCCAGTTTGTCTGTGTGTGACCAGACAAAGGAAGAATGTTATACACGATAGGTATTGGTTAGTTCAAGGTTAATTTATTACAGCATGGGGAGTAGGTGTTGCACACAATGACACCAAGTATGTCACCCAAAAACAATTACAAAAACAGGTATTTAGTAAACAAACTTTAAACTAACTTCTAATAAGACAAAGTTTGTTTTGGGTTTCTGTCCGAAAAGTATACTTCAACGGAAAGTCTTTCAGATGGCCAATCATTATTTCACTCTCAGCTCTATAAGTGAAACATTGCATTCATTTATACGCCATGCAACAAATACTACACTACGTGGTTTTCCTATGCGATACTGCAATTAAAATGATTTTGAACATTATTAATATAAAACGCAAACCAGAATTGAATTGTAGTCAAAGTAGGATTTCAAAGTGAACAAAGACATCGACAAGGCGGGACTTGAACCTGCGACCCCATTAATACCGGACCGGCGCTCTACCAACTGAACTACCTTGCCCTATGTTGGCAGTCTCCCAAATTGTCGGTATCTTTGTTCAAGCGCGCTAGGATTTCAACTGTAATATTATGAATAACATTTATTTAGGGCATAATGTTTTATACATCTGTAGCAGAATTTAGCGATTTTAATTTAGTTACACCTTGACCCCTTGAGGGCCTATGCAGCTACGGACAATAATCTTACACGCAGAAGTCATTTTAGGCATTAACAAAACACTTCCAATTTGAGCAAACCAAAACACGGTTTCTGTCTATAATTACAAAATATTACTTTAACTGTTTATTATGTATTTTGTGTTAAATTAAGGCCAACGGTGATTTAAGATATTTATTTTTAATTGAGCAGAATTCTAAAACGCATCCAGCAGAATGTATCTGAGCTAGCAGCAGCTAAATAACAATCACAAACAATGTACACCACATGGTTTTACTAAGCACAGATTGTTTTCTTCATTTGAGCCCAATGGGCCGTATTTGTGAAAGTTGAAGGCGCTGTGATCACGGTATTGGGGGTATAATTAAAACTGATTAAAGATAATTCACGTCAGTTTTCTTCCAGCTCAACAATTTAATTTTTCCAATATTCCATTTTTAGATAACACTAAAGTTACTAAACAACTTCATAAAAAGCGCCCTACAGCGCTCTCATGCGACCAGGAACACGATGCATTTCAAAGATGTTGCTTAAGCACAATAATTGCTTCAGCACAACAACATTGCTTCGTCAAATTAGTTTACCAGCCACAACTTCATGTGATCTACCGTGCATTGTTTAGGATTGATATTAAGCTGCAGCATTCAGCATAACAATACCATGGAATTTCGGCCTCTCAGCAAATGTCGGTACTTATAATTAAGCAGCTCTATATGAAATTAGGCCAAGCTAGTCACCGTGTCATTGTCCGCCCTTATTCGAGTCCAGGGGCCAATTTCATGGAGCTGCTAAGCACACAAAATTGCTAAGCATGAACATTCTTCTTTGGCAAAAACAGGATTACAAACCAAAATGTTCAGGTGACGTGTATTGGTTGTGACTGGTATTCAGCTGATTTTGATTAACATGAAAAGTACATGGAGTTTGGGCTGATAACCTGTTTTGTACTGAGCAAGATGTTTTTGTGCTTAGCAGATTCATGAAATGTTCCTGTTTGCTCTGAGGCTACAGTAAACAAGCACTGGGAATGTTGCAACGAATGCACCGAAACTACATTTAATTGGTAATAACGTCAGCTCACAAGATTCGTCTTTAGCGAGCAGCCTAGTGGTTACGGTTTGTAACTCATCGAACCCAGCTGCTGGCCATATGCTGTGTCCTTAGGCAAGCCACTTCACCCCACTTGCCTCTCTTCACCCAGGAGTATAAATGGGCACCGGCATTAGCTGGGGAGTAACCTGCGATGGATTAGCATCCTATCCAGGAGGAATATAAATATTATCAGTCGTTTTATGCTAGAGAAACATGAGTTAAACCAGCCTAGGCTTATGAGTCACATTGACTCGTGACAGGTTTTACTTTTTTACTGACTTACGCGACGATTTTCTTTTTGAGATATATTATATCTAAATGAAAAATAGTGATATCTCTAAAATACATATATCTAAATAGTTAGAGAAAAAATAGAACCATTTGTGCATGGTGTTGAAGTCTACCGGGACTGTTACCATTACCGGCACGCTTGTAACGTGGCGTTATATAAACGCCTCGATTATTATTACGGTGGGTACTGGGATCGGCTGTTCACTTTCAATTCTTGTTTCGCCGTCGCTTATTTTGACTGCGTTGCGTGATTCGAATCACTGGCGACGGGTGAAACTACGGGTGTGCCGACGGTCGTGCCCGTTGCCGTCTCCAGCGACAGGTCGACCTCGTTAACGTGAGCGGACCGGACCAATTCGTCCTCCCTGCGTCCCATGGCTGGCTGATGATTGACTTCGGCCGGCGAGCAGCCGCAGATGAGCCCGCAACACCACACGCCCAGGTTGCAGGTGCGCGTCCTAAGCTGACTGCGCGTCGGTCCGCTCGACAGGCGCTTATCGTTTTCCTTTTTTTCTGGAATGTCTTCCAGACTCTTTTCAAGCTACAAATGAAGAAACAAAAAGGAGAAGTAGTGTGACTAGAATCGTACAGCTTCAATATTTTAACGTCCTACAGGCATTTATTTGGCATACAGTATACACTGTACTACACAATACCAAATTAACAGAGGCCAGTATAGTAAAAGTACTGAATACTACAGTTTACTTAAGTAGAAGTTTGTAGTATTGGGAGATGTTAGGGTTAAGAGATTTTCACTTATAGTTGCAAAAAATAATATATGGTTTTTTTCTGAATTCTGTTTTAGGCGCAAGGGTGCATGTCTCGTCGTGCGCCCTCTCGTGATTTCTTATGTGTTAAGTCTCTCTCCCTTTTAGAAAAAAGGGGGCGTGTCCCCCCCCCCTCCTCCCCCTGGATCTGCTCATTATGTATGTTGTGTATGTAATACATGTGCGACTTTTCTCCTCTTCTCCCCCCCCCCCCGCTCTCTCTCTCTCTCTCCTTGCCCCCCCCCTTTTTTTAAGGCTAGGTTCGGGCGGTCAGTTCTTGATACGCGAAACTTGTTCTTAATTATAATAATAAACCATTCTTGTATAAGGCGTATATCACCATGAGGTCCCTATGCGCAGTCGTGATATCAACAATTGTACAAATTGAACAGATATGTTTTGTCTCAGCCTGTTTGACAACATCTGGTAGGTTATTCCATAATTGAACAGCAGCTGATTGAAAGGAGCAGGAACCATAGGACTTAGTTTTAGTAACTGCAGGAGTCAACAGAATGTTTGGTACTCCTGAACTAAACTTTGAAGATAAGCAGGGGCTATACCATGAATAGATTGATAAGTAATAACCGAAACTTGAGTCATCTCGGTTTTATCATCGTTCAATTTCAGACAGTAATTTGTTGATCACATGTTGATGTCTTTCAAGCAGTCCAGAAGCTGAGCAACCCCTGATGATCTTTCATCTTGTTTGAGAATGATATAAAGTTGGGTGTGGTCAGCATATATCATATTGGATATTACATGGTGATTAATGACATCCTCCGGTGATGAATAAAGGGTAAAGGCTAAAGGGCTAACAAGTTACAATCGATCCCTGTGGTACTCCACGATCTTGGAAGTAGGGCGATAATTCGCCTTTGCCAATGACAATTGACTAAGACCCGTCTGTGAGGTACGTCTTGAACACCAAGTTTCTTACTCAGGCGTTGTATCAAGATATCGTGACTGATAGTGTCAAATGCCGCCGAGTAATCAAATAGTATCAAGATAGTCTCTTGTCTACCGTCTAGCGCCAGAAGAAGATCACTATACACCCGAAGCAACGCCGTTTTACAGCCGTGATGAGCCCGGTAAGCTGATTGTGCAGTTGCATACAACAAATTATGCCGATCCTGGATTTGCAGGGCCACCACCCGTTAAATTGTCTTTCTTATGAACTTTTTAAGCTCTTCAGTGTCAAGTTTTGGAAGGTTTCAATAGCGGACAAATGTGCTAGTGTTTCAATGAATCTGAACATTAATCCTTTTCCAGTAACAGTTCAATTATGCGAGTCATTGTTTGAGCAAGTTTTTTGCGTTGGAATGGCGGCAACAAGACACGAGCACACGGACTAGGATCACACCCAGCGTACCTATCCATACCCACAGACATATAAACGCATAGACCGCCAGGTCCTATTCAAAACTACAGGAGCATTTTGTGATTTGCGCGGCGCCCGACTAAAATACCAACTATGGGCGAATTTACCCGTCGGTATAGGAAATTTGTAAAAACCCGAAGAGTTCCAGTCAAATAATTATATGAAAGCATTTAGCGAATATACAAAAATACATAATGTTATATCATTGGCCATGTAGATTAAGCATATCCAGTGTCAATCGTGACACTTTTAAATTAGGACTTTTAGGCCGGCCCATTTTTGTGTTAAGCGCGTTGCCCAGTATGCGCACCTCTCGTAAAAAGTGCGCGGTGCGTTGCCCGTCGAACAAAATATTCTGTACAAAATTGTATGAACGTGTCGTTTTGCCCATACTTTTTTTCCACTCACGGTTTTGTGCACATACGCGTTTATTATGTCTATGTCAATATCAGACGAGTTTCGCGCGCGTGTACGTAATAATACGCAGACACCGGAACTCATGAAGGCAACGACGACGAGCGAGAGGAGACCTATAATATATTATGCCCTTTAAAACAAGATTCCCACAAACAACAAGATCAGTGTTAGTTGTTAGACAGTGAAGGCATCGTAGTCATGGAGTCTCACTCTGTTATGAATATCACATTGTTTTCGCATTCAAGAAAGAGGATATTAAGATAAAAGTGATTATAATTATAATAATTGGGGAGACTAATCATCGTTACTCACAGCTGGGATGCTGAATTGCAAAGGACGCGGCTACAACGTGGTCGAGCCGCTGGCACGTAAAGGCGCCTATGGCAGCCGGCCACATCGACTCATAACTATTATGACTACGGAGCTCAGCCTGAGATCGGAAGTGGCACAGGAGAGATAAACCCTCGTGGCACAGGGAGATTTAACGCACAACTCTACTCACAGTATGGGCCAGGCCGGGAATCGGACCACATTGGTGAGAGGCGAGTGCTTTACACAAAAGCCAACCATGCCACCCATTATGTTTGTGTCTTAAGTATTTGGGATAATGATCAGGTTACATTAGTAAAGCATTTAGTGCAATTTTTAAATGAATACAAATCCCTTAAATTAAGGTTAAAATGTGTCACTCTGCTTTCAAATCAAAGGGTCGAAAACAGCGCAGAATGCACCACAGACATCTAGAATTCAAAATTGCCAGGGCCCTAAGGCGGCCCGGAGGCGATATGTTGTTCCATAGGCCTACCACTAATGGCCCTGTCACACCAGAACGTTTTAGGCCAACGCGTGAGTAGCGCGTTAAAAATAGTTGATACGCTGGTAAACGCTGAACTTCCACAGAAAAAGTCAAGTGGAACCGTGATTTCAGCGTGTCCATAACGCGTTGATAACGGGTTCATAGCGTTCATAGCGTGAGTAACGCGTTAGTAACGCGCTCGACAACTGCTGAACGAATGCCCAGCGCGTGAGTAGCGCGTTCCAACGCGCGCCAGCGGACTGCAACGACCACATGATTAGTTGTATAAAAAGCCGACGCGCTACTACAGTAATGGCCCTGTTACACCAGAACGTTTTATGCCAACGCGTGAGTAACGTATTGGAATTTCGGCAACACGCGGGTAAACGTTGACCAACGCTAGGACAGCGTTCGCAACACGCTGAGCGTGTTACCCACACGCTGGAACACGCTGTCACACGCTGAGGGCAAACATACATTTTTCAACATACCTAAAATATTCAGCGTTTGCCAGCGTGTGACTGCACACGCTTGCGGCGCGCAGGAAGGTCGTTGATCACGCGTCGAACGCGCTAGACGATCGTTACCAACCAACTACTCACACGCTGGCGACCCGCTGTCGTATTTTTACTATAAATATGATGCGTTCCTCACACGCTGAGCGCGTTCCTCACACGCTACTCACGCGCTGGCATACGCTATGATCCCGTTATCAACCTGTATGGACACGCTGAAATCACGGTTCCACTTGACTTTTTCTGTGAAAGTTCAGCGATTGCCAGCGTATCAACTATTTTTAACGCGCTACTCATGCATTGGCCTAAAACGTTCTGGTGTGACAGGGCCATAAGCAGCTTGTCGCCAGCGTACGCCAGCGTACGCCAGCGTACGCCAGCTTGTGCGTAGCGTGTTGATAACGATCGTCTAGCGTGTTCGACGCGTGAGTAACGAACCTCCAACGCGCCGCCAGCGTGTGTAGTCACACGCTGGCAAACGCTGGAAATTGTAGGTATGTTGAAAAAATATGTTTTCCTCAGCGTGTGGCAGCGTGTCCCAGCGTGTGAGTAACGCGCTCAGCGTGTTGCTAACGCTGGCCTAGCGTTGGTAAGCGTTTGCCAGCGTGTTGCCAAAATTACAACACGTTACTCACGCGTTTGCCTAAAACGTTCTGGTGTGACAGGGCCATAACGAGCAGGGGTCGTATACTTCAGCAAATGCGAGTTGCAAGTCAGGTTCTCGGACTTTATTTCCCTCAAAAAAGAAAATACTCCAAGCCACAAATTAGTAAACAGAAAATGTTGCAGATGACTAACCTTTTAAAGAAAACAAAACCTAAACAAACATTAAATAGGTTTTCATGGAATTCAATCTCGCGCCTCCGGATTAATAATCATGCGCGTTATCCACTATACAGTACAGCGATGTTTCGTTATACTAAGAGCTCGTTAGTGTAGTTTTAAAGAAGTCGCGCCGTAGACTCCACGCCGTAGGGCTTTGCGCTATACGCGCTCGCAGTTTTATACTCTTTCCTCACTTAAATGCATGTAACTTTGGAACCAAAAGAGTACATTCAGAAATTCAAAAATCAGTAAAGCCAAAAACATTGTCTATCTATTTATTTTTCTACCTATGTGTATATTCTTCTAGAGGGGAATTTCTCACAAATAATCAAAAGTTACATTTTGTCTTAATGAAGTTAGCAATCCTGTTTTCAATCCTTTATAATATTGCTTATCAACATATTAACAACAAAATTGAAAGTCTTGAAAGTGAATACCTGGGCAACTCTTTCTTTCAATGAACGATTCTCCTGTATCATCTCCTTGTTGTTGCTGCTGCTATCGTGCATGGAATTGCGCGTCATCGTTCTAGTTGTTGATTCACGCATCGGGTTTTCCATTGGGTTTTTGATCACAGCCAAAACCTGCACAAGAGAGGATAAAAGTCTTTAACAAAAGTAACCAGGGTTGCTTTTGTAGGGGGAAGCTAGGGATGCACCTATTTTTTTGTTCAGGGGGGAAGGGGACACTGAATGAGAAATGGTATAATATACGACCAAACCAAACAAAAGTGGTTGTTTTTTGTTTGTTTGTTTGTTTGTTTGTTTTTATTTGGTTTTTTTTGGGGGGGACGCACAACAAATAACACCTTTGAGGCGCTAGTTGGACAATAGTTTAAAATCGTTCACGCATGCGCGTTTATAGGCATGGAGGCAAGAGGCAAAATTGGCCTATTGGAAATATACAGGGGTCCAAAAGGTTCTCTCATTTTCTCAAGGATTTGTCTTATTTGTCTTTCGAAAATATCTTTGAAATCGTCATAGGTTTTACTTTCTGATGTGTACAAAATAAAAACCCGATTTCGTCCTGTGCGCAAGTGCACAATAAATCAGCAGGGTTTCTCTCCCCACAATTCTCTCCCCAGTAAAAAATACCTGACTTGTTCGGGGTACCATCTACCCCATTGTGATGAAAGTACTGAATTAATATTATGAAATAACGGTATCAAGCATCCTGTTAAATCATGGCTTCTGGTAAGTTGTTATTTTCAAGAAAGGTGGATGTTTTGTATCAAAAGTCTTGCTTTCTTTCTGTTTACGATTGCCAGGCTTTCGGGATACATTATTATTATTATTATTATTTATTCGGCCAATAGCAACATACAACAAACAATTCACAAAATAAACAGATTTAACTAAACAAAAACAATCCAATTCCAGCTGGCCATGATTGACAACAGTATAATTAAACACTCTGACTCGAAAGCCTGTCAATCCTTACTCGAATGGTAACATACAAACAAATACAATCTCGATAAATATTACAACTTTACAGGAATTACAACTTTAAATTAAAACAAAAACAAAAAAGTGATGACGCACGGTCGCCTTAGGGCGTCCCTGCGGAGGCCGTAGGTTTTTGACAAATACCAAGGCAGACGCAAGGTAGCCGCAAGGCGCCCGCAAGGCGCCCGCAAGGCGGCCGCAGGGGACCATATGAAAACAAACTGGTATACCCGCCCCACGCACGGCGCAGACTACCACGGAGGCCGTACGGATGGCGCGCGGTGGGCGTACGGGAGCCGTGCGTAGGCCTTGCGTTGCCCGCAGGGTGTGCCACATACTGCAAGGGCATCGTACGGGCACCACAGGGCCGCCTTAAGCCTGCCCTAGGGCGCTGGTGGATTCCTGCGGCCGCCGCAATTTTGTTGTGGTCCGCAAAAGTCAATTGTATTTACGAGGCAAACGCAAGGCCACTGCACGCCCGACGCATGGTCGCCGTGGAACCGCTCTACGGCATGGCTACGGTGTGACTAATTGCTACGGCGAACCTAGAAATGCAAACAGCTATAACTCCGCGCTATAATCCCACGGCGACCTATACGGCCTGTAAAATATAACGATACGCCCTAGGCCACCGCAGATCCTCTGCGGCCGCCGCAGGTATCTCTCGATTTCGGGGGGCTTTGCGGCCGCCGTATCCTAGCCGTAGAGCAAATGTGACTGAGGTAAGTCATTGTATTTATTTCGAGCTAAAGCTAAATGGTGAATCTCCCCATATCATGAACTGTGAGCCAAAAGTCATGCTTGTATCATCAAAGGCACAATTTACCATACTATTTTCCCTTTCTGCTCCACTATTTCATTATTTTGTTGTTGTAAATTCACCTTGGGTAGAAACACAACTAGAATCGCCAGCGAGGTACAGAAGATGGAGATGGCGGAATTGAAGATGTAGAGTGTCTGCGTGTCTCGGCCCAGGACTAGGTTGATAGCTAGAGCCACGATGCATAGTATGACGACGTTATATACGCTTATACCGATCAGTTTGCTGTCATTCAGGGCTGGGATGTTCACCTGTAAAATCAACATTAAATCAAGCTGTTGCCAGTTTGGAAAGAGGGTACAGGTTTGAACGGTTCGAGTTTAAAACATTATTCCCCTTTCTTCCAGATCTTTTAAAAGTGTAACAAGTTAAAATGTGCCTGTTATGGCTCGGTCACACATAAGCGATGCACAGCCCTGGCATTAAAAATTAATACAAAAATGTAAAATAAGACCAGTGCGTCGTTGTGCGCCCAACTTTTATCAGAATCTGGGAGAAGCTAGCGAGTTGACAAGGAAAACACAGCGTGTTGCTAGCGCGCTGCGCGTAAACAGGGCGCATACGGAGCGTATACCGAGCGTGTACAGAGCGCACATGTTAAAAATCAAACGAATGCACAGTGTGTTGCTAGCGCCAGTTCCGAACAGTTAAAGCGCCAGTAATGGCCCTGTCACACCAGGACGTTTTAGGCCAACGCGTGAGTAACGTGTTGTAATTTTTGCAACACGCTGGCAAACGCTGACCAACGCTAGGCCAGCGTTAGCAACACGCTGAACGCGTTACTCACACGCTGGGACACGCTGTCACATGCTGAGGAAAACATATTTTGTTCAACATACCTACAGCTTCCAGCGTTTGCCAGCGTGTGACTGCACACGCTGGCGGCGCGTTGGAGGTTCGTTTTTCACGCGTCGAACACGCTAGACGATCGTTATCAACCCGCTACTTACACGCTGGCGTACGCTGACGTACCCTGGCGACACGCTGGTTATGGCCCTGTCACACCAGAAAGTTTTAGGCCAATGCATGAGTAGCGCGCTAAAAATTGTTGATACGCTGGCAATCGCTGAACTTTCACAGAAAAAGTCAAGTGGAGCCGTGATTTCAGCATGTCCATACAGGTTGATAACAGGTTCATAGCGTATGCCAGCGCGTGAGTAGCGTGTGAGGAACGCGCTCAGCGTGGGAGGAACGCATCACTAATTTATAGTAAAAATAACACAGCGGGTCGCCAGCGTGTGAGTAGTGGGTTAGTAACGATCGTTTAGCGCGTTCGACGCGTGAGTAACGATTTGCCTGCGCGCCGCCAGCGTATGCAGTCACACGCTGGCAAACGCTGAAAAGTTTAGGTATGTTGAAAAATGTATTTGTGACAGCGTGTCCCAGCGTGTGGGTAACGCGCTCAGCGTGTTGCGAACGCTGGCCTAGCGTTGGTCAACGTTTACCCGCGTGTTGCCGAAATTCCAACACGTTACTTACGCGTTGGCCTAAAACGTTCTGGTGTGACAGGGCAACACTGCAATTGTGGCCAGTGCGTTGTCGTTTGCTGGGTGTGCGTCAGCATTCGTTGTCATTCGCTTTGTGCGTCGGGATTTATGTGCATGCACGCATGGATGTACACGCCAGAAGGACGCCAGACACGCGCAGAGCGCGCTGGATCAACGCCAGAAACTCGCGAAGCCTAGCGTGCTTATAACGCATGTCCAGCTAACATGCAGAGCGCACATGTTAAACAATCAAAATAAAAAGGTGTTCGCTAGACCACAGCCGACAAACATACAACGAATATCCAGCGTGTGCTTCTCGCGCTCTGCGCGTATCTAGCGTCATTCTGGCGTGCACATTCATGCGTCCAGCTCCGTGCACATGTTTGTGAATCCCAACGCACACAACATCCCGACGCACACAGCGATTGACAACTAATGCATAGCGTTGGTCCGGCGCGCTTGACGAACGAGTAACGAATGCTGAAAGCACACAGCGACGACAACTCACTGGCCAAAATTGCTAATTGCTCAGTGCGCGGACCTTGTGTCATGTATGTGTGACTGGCGCATTATCACTTCTCCCCCGACCCTTATGGGTGAAGACAGAGGTTGTGCGTTGAGCGCGCGGTGCATGCGCGTGCCATTCGTTCCGCGCGCACATGCATGTTGCTTTTTTACCTGGCCTCCAGTAGACCCCGAAATGTGGCGGTTATAGCGCAGTGACCATGTGCAACACTGCTTGATGGCGGTCTACCGCCACGTTTGCGGTTTGGGCCTCTGGTATTGCTGCCTTTTTGCACTTTATTTTCGTACCGGTCATCCAAACAACTTCACACTTGACACTGTACATTCTTAAAGGTAGGATACACCATTTGCAGATATCGACAATATTCACTACCGAATTATCAGGAAATATCTTACTCATTTGAAAGTAAATAATGATTCTAGGCATCCAGCAAAATAGATTGCGCTGTAATTATTCCAAAAAAAAATTTTTGTTGAAGACAAATTCGCGATCGCTTGACGGCGATCCCTTAAAAAACCAAAAATAACATAAGAATAACTGCTCGACGCCGGTTGGAAACAAACGCTGTTTTTCGTGCTTTTCTCGGCATCCATGATTGTAAAACTTCGGACAGGTCAGTTAAACTTTATTTACTATAAAATACAACCCCCAAATCTACACATTCATAATAATTCACGCAATTACCAATGGTGTATCCTACCTTTAAGTCTTGAGCAATACACATTCATACCTTCATCTTTATTTCCTGAGATAATTGAAAAACAGCAGACACACAGACTGACATATATACGATTTCTAGATTGATAGATGTACTTCGAACTTGTGGAAAATGTAGATGATTCTTAATTAAACGCGGTGAACGGAGGTACGTAATTTGTTTGGTTTATTGCCACGCCCTGATTCTGAGTGCCATTCGCAAGACGGGGAGGAAGGTTAGCCATCTTAAATACTTAAACTTTCAAAGTTATTTTAAAAGTAATGCAAAACATTTGCTTTTGCTGTAATCTGATTAATAATGAGAGGGTTTAACCAATAATAGGTTGATGTTCATATCACACCTGTAGCTATCAGTTAATTTTGAATAAATTACAGGGAAATCCGTGTAAATATATACATGACATGTTACGCCCCCATCACACCAAACTAGTTCTCACTACGTTCTTGGAAATGTTGCCAAACGGGCTCAAACTGTGTGCGAACAGAGTGGACGTAGGGCAACTGTTTACGGTCTTGATCGTATGCAAACTTCATGGACGGGCTCAGACGGGAAGGGATGGGAAGTACTTTGAGCCTACTCAACATTTTAGGGCGGTTATCTCGTTCTGCAATTAGACGGAGTGACAACGTACTTAAAACGAGATGGACGTACTACAAACGGAATTGCCGTATTTCGATCTTGGGGACGGGGCTTCGAGATCGGCGGGTAGTAGTACTGGCTGCTTTCCCACGGCAAGTCTTCCCGATCCACTTCTCCTTGGAGGCATGATGCTCGTAAATGTCGATGTCGGAAAACTTGTCGGAAAAGTGTTGATCTGCACAGGTTGAAGCGGCAAACGCAAATGAGGACTGGCAAAAACGCGGTAGGTATTTATAACCGTCGGGCCAGGACGCGATTGCAATACGCACTAGGGACGAGATGAGGACGTGGCGAGAACGAGGTAAACTGTCTGGGAACGAAGTGGTCGAGTTAAGAAATAATTAGAATGGGTTAGGACGTATTAGGAACGAGGTAGAACAAGTTCAGAACGGGTTTAAACTGACTACGGACGGGCTTGGACTGCTTGGAAACGTTGTCCGCACGAGGTGAACGGGCAATTTTACCCGATCTGAACTGGATACCAACGGACTGCGGACGGGTTAAAGACGAGATGGACATATAGAGGACTGTTTCTGAACGAAGTAGCATCGTATTTATGACATTATTATTATGCCAAAGTTACACGGTCTACCCCCAGCACAGCCCGTTTTACGATTTTGTTAGGATGGGGCAGGACGTTTTAAGAACTAGTTTGGTCTGACGGAAGCATTAGGTCTGAAGCACGCCTCCTAAATTAAAAATAGCAACGGTAATGTTTGCCCGCTATCGGCTTATTGCAAAATGGCAATAGTCGCGCCACGAAATTACAATTTTGGAGGTGATGAGATTCAAATTTTGCTGAATTTGAAAGTGTCTCAGGCAGGTATATATAAAGGGAGAAAAAATAATTATAAATATTCAAAGGGAGACATGCGTATAATTTGTGATAAGACAAGAGTGGATTATGCTGGACGATCAGTCAATCGTCCTGTGCTATTGGTCGATTATAACTGATATTTTATATTTGCCTTTAAATAATCCTTTAGAGCCGTGAAGTTGACAGAACATTTGTTCGACTGGTGGTGGCAGCACAATCGGCGCATATAAAAGATCATCGACCGACTGTGCCCAACAGTTATACAAATTACGATGAATATTATTTGATAAATCTGTCAAGTTTTAGCTCCAAATTAATGTACCACTTCCAGTTTCCAATGTTAGGTGTCATGTGCAAAGGTAGGCTCTCCGTAGCTGATGTGCTTGAGGAGAAAATTCTGATAATTATTGATAGTTATTGATAATTATTATCATTAATTATATAAATAATTCTTCCAAATAGGCACTTTGGGAGACAAATTAGCGATAGTTTTGATTCACTTGGGAGACAGTGGCACTTAGGGAGACATTTCAGTGTCTCCCTAAGTGTCTAGCTACCCCACAAAACGATATTTGGGAGTTATTTTTGCTCGGAGAAGACAGATTTGGGTCTAAATAGCATAAATATGAAATTTCGTGGAAAAAGCTCCAGGTAAAAACGGGTTAGGTTACAATAAAGATTGTGCACGACTCTATGGGATTGTCTCCCAAAGTGCCCATTTGGAGGTATGTTAATTATGATAGTTATCGCAAGAGGACGACGAAGAAACTGTTTGCCTGGCCAGAAGATTGTATCAAGTCGCCCCCTGGTCGCTTTGCCTCAAGATTGTCGGTATTTACCTCTCTTTTTATCACAGGAAACATTGTTCCACTTACAAACAATGCAAACTTTAAAACTCATCCAGATAGCGGATGCCTCGCGAAGCGCGGTATCTCGCTATAAGAATGGAAAGCAGAGCCTACATACCCGTCGTGTCTCCCAGGCTAGAAAGGCACCAAATATCAACAGCAGTCCCTTGAAGGAAATTAGTGCAATGCTCCAGTACAGGTAGTACTCCCCGGTACACACCGTGATGTAGGGGACACGAATCAGCGTGGCATTCTCTGCGTCTTGCTGTCAGAAAATCAAAAGGCGGTAAAAACCAACTCAGACTGAGGATTAAGAGCAAAACAAAACAAAATGGAATTTGTTAGACTCATGATGTAGGCATCAGCCTCGGTCCAAAAACTTGGGCCACCGGTATCAAAATGATCGAGATCGGAATTAACTGCCCATTCCGTTTTTGGCAAGGTATATGGTTGGGAAATGTGTGACAGCATTGTGGCGTAAGTGTAGGCAGCCTTTTGGTGTTTTTTTTTCTTTGATTTTGTTCTCCAAAATGGCCGCCAATGTGCGTTTTACCCATAGAGCAGAATAATAATACAGCTCTATGGTGTTACCGGCTTAGATGTACATGTATGTGGTAACAAGCATTTTGGCTGCCATTTTAGGTTTTTCTTAACGGAGAGATAACACCCAAAATGCTGCCACTGCTGCAATGCTATCACAATCAAGCTATGGTATAGCGTCTTGATTTTTACCTTATCAGGAAGATATATTTTATCAACGCGCCAGGGGAAGAAGAGTTGCCATGGTAATATAATGGCGACGTCAATCACAAGAAGAACAGCAACCATGAGAATGAGCTGGCTATCCTGCACCACCTGCGAGACGCAAGTGAAACAACAGAATATCACTTGTAAAGAAAGCTATATCTAGAAGTTAAATGCCAAGCGATACATAGCGAGGAAAACCCCCCGCTCTGCCTATAGGCAACTTTAGCTTGGAAAGCTCCACACATACATGATTTTCACACGGGTGACCTAAGATAAAGTTGCCGCTCTCCAAGATGATACAAAAAGATAAGCGAAACTGTAAGACGGTTTTAGGGGTGTTTTGGACAACTATTCGTCACGGACACCACGAACTAAAGCCCTCTGCATCACAATGTGTACCAATAAATCAAGAAATTCGACAAAAAACAAAAACATTATTGCCGAATCTAACACTTTGTGTCATGAGGTATAACATGGCGAAATGTTTTTTTCGGAAATCATCTTGAATAATTTGCTAATTTGTACTGGCGAGTTTTGCAGAAATGAGTCCATTCTGGCGTTGATCGGTTCCCCGAAGTGACACTGCACTCAGTGTCAGTTCGTGAAAACTAAATTGCGTGGGCGCGCTGTGAAAAAGATTTTACGAACTAGCACATTCTATACATCGTACCCAGGGCAATGTTTTACGGCTCTGGCTCTGTATACGTATGCCATGTTTATCTTAGACTTGGTGCCAAGTCGGTAATAGCGGTCCATTCGGTATTATATTCGGTTGCCTCGTACCCAATTTGCAGAGTTCGAAGTTAAATTAGGCACGTCACTAGTCTTAAACCAGCCGTGCAGGTGGATTTTGACTGAAATTCACGGATGAAACACTACTATCAAACGACTTGTCATCAAGTCTACGTTTATCTACAAAATGAATGAAACTCGATGTTGTCATTATTGGCGGCACCCAAGCACTGTGTGCGGGCACTCCCGGAAAAAAGCGTCAATTTTGTTTTTTACGAACTGACACCCGTCTTAATCAATTAATTATTAATTAACAGCATATTTTCACAATATACAAATTGTGTTTCAGTAGTTAACGAATTGTTACGTTTAATGATACCAAAACCCCTCAAGTAAACGGATTTGTTGACTGAGTAAATTCGTGTCAAACCTTTAAAAGCGTTTTTCTCCGATTTTTTGTTCTGCAACGGCGACCACTGGGTGTCAGTTCGTGGTGTCGGTGACAATTTAGTTTGTTAGTGATTTATTTATTTACCCCAATTTTTTGGGAAGAGAAATTCGATGAAAATACTTAAGAAATATTTGACCATTCTTTTTACAAAAATTGAAAAAAATGACTTATATTAGGGAGTTTTGAGAATGCCGAGTCGGTTTATATTTTGTACAATAAAAATGACCGCCAAATCTAAGACGACGGTCGTTTTTTCCCAAAAAAAATAGGCGTTCTTGGCTCAGTAAAATTGACCAATCTTGATGAAATGTGATCAGTTTTAGGAGTTTACTATGAAGCTGAATCGCTTTATTTTGTTTGTTGGTTGGGGTGTTTGTCACTCAGTTTCACATTTCTCGCTTTGTGCACTCATTCAGGGTGAGCCCCCTACTGGTACAGTATAGTGCTATACACAAACATCCATTCAAATTCAACGACTCACACATTTAATTTCGTCCAAGAAAAAAAAAAGTCGCACGATTTAACCAAACCAGTAAATTAGTCTGGTGACTGAGTCAAGCACAAATCAGACTAATTTGTTTACCATAAGTTTGAAATTGATTTATATGAGACAAATTCGATCTCCTAATTCAAACAGAATTCAAACAGGGTGACAACACTTTACAACTGAATGGTAAATGACTACTTGTTTGGGAAAAACGACGAAATTAAATGTGAGAGTTGTGAGAGATTGTGATACTTTTTGTAATGAAAATAGCCGGAAAACCTATAGTTGTCCGTATAATGTACATGTATACGTTGACACAATACGGTGCTATACAGGGCCGAATGTACAATCTATTTTAAGGGGTGCTGCATACTACACGTATAGTATGTCTTCTTCTTTTTAGCAAAAGGCACAAAGAGGGCCAAATCGTGATTAAAACATCAAAGGTCCCGCTACTGATGTGGACTTTCAGATATATCGGAGTGCGAAATGACAGAACCAGGTCACCTTTCTCTTGGGAGTTTTCCTCGCCACGACTTTGTGGACTCTCCAGGTTTTACTGAACATTGCTCCAAAAGCTAAGACAAACCCAACAGCGATAAGCCACACTCGGATCTATATAGAGAGAAGGGAAGACATTACAACAAACGGATTGAAAATAGTCCACTTATATAACCATGGAAGAGGCACCCCCATCATTTAAAATGATTCGGGCACCCCAAGGAGAAGCTCCAGTTTCTATTACGCGTACAATTTGATGGACATAATCCGTTCTATTATGGTTTGGTTGGAAACAGCTGTTGTTTACATTCTGTCACTGGACTAGCGGTACATGTATATAGATTATTGATAGCTGCTATTAATCATGCAGGCTGGCTAGACCGGCGAGACGGTCAGTATACGCAAAGCACTACGGCCTGCGTCAAACGTCGTGATTCAGCCGTGTCGAATGTAATTACTTTGACAATTTCCCAGTTGGTGTGTCCATGTATTAAGGGGGTTCTACCCCCTTAATTAGGAGCGTCCCGCTCCCCGTCCCGCTCCTAATTCGTGTGGGACCTAGTAATTAGTAGTATGCGCATGCGCCTTTTCGACTGCATGCTCAACGCGTGTTGGCATTGATAAACAACACCACGATTCGTTACTGCGCGGTAAAAACTTACGACAATTTCACTTTTGCAACCGCTATACGTTTTACGAGCTGAAAATGCACGCGCACCTGCATGTTAGGCACTTACTATCAAAAACATAAAGTAACCACGGTGGCACTGGAGGGACTACGCAAATCATGAATATTGACGTCAATATTTGCGACAATTTGTTGTATGACTTGTTCCAAAGTCGTAAACATTGTCGTCAATATTGACATCAAATTTCACGACTTTCCCCAAAAGTCGTGAATATTGACGTCAATATTCTCGATTATTTTTACAACCGGTCATACTTTTTGACGCGATTTTTTGCGCGAATATAGGATCTGTGTCATTTTTTTGCATCTACAATTACCTGTTTGGTAGGAAGTACTTACATTACAAGGCTGTCTGTGAATTTTTATTAGCACAGGACCTGACATTTCTAACAAGATATACATCGCGAAAGTCTCCGGTAAACAATTTCCTTTTTCCCCGGCAGCTCTGATTGATACGAGAAACTACGCCATTTGACAATTAAGTACGAAAGTGTTGATGTCACAGTATTAAATTCGAAGTTTGATGCAGGTGTAGAGTTTGGCGCGCTTTTGTTGCACCGAAATGAATTGAATTCGACACGGCCGACAGAAGCACGACGTTTGACGCAAAATAAAGGTGTTTACACAAAATAAATTGGGCTTGGCTAGAGGCGCAGATTTTTCACGGTCGGCTTGCATGACTGGTGAGTGAACTCCTCATCAAAGTTGACTATGGAAAATCAAACTGGGAGGTTCGATTGAGGATTACATTGAGTTGGAGAGGAATTGGCCTAAATGTGTTTAAGTAATTAAAAACATAATTAATGTGCCTTCCGGAAGCTCTTCTTGGCTGCACGGATGGTTAATTATTATCGCCTACATAATAAACGAACGAACAGTGCTGAACAACGAAACATAATGATGCTCAGTTTGTAAGCATGTTTAAAACTAGAAGGTAAACATTTAATTCTTAAAAAAAACAGTGTCCAAAATGTTGATGCTGTCAATTGTAAGTAAATTATAAATACCACGTAAATCTCCAAGACTCGAGACAATAAATGTAACTAAAAATAAGCAATCTCAGTGAAAACATTTCTCTTTTTAACATTTATTTTCGACCAAAAACAGGAGGATTAAAATTAATTTCACAACAATGAGTAAACTCAAAGATCCTGATAATTTCGGGGTTTCCCTTGAACAAAAACACCATGATTCAAATGCTGAAACAAACTTTGGGTCTAACACAGGCAATTGTGGATTCCAGTCGTTTATAAAAAGCAAGTTAATTCGCAGGGGTAAGCGCAGAACACGAATTATTAGTTGAGTAGGAAGGTGAGGTTACCATGCACCGGTTGGAAGAGTTTCCCTATTATATAGGATGTTTCATTACCCAAGTAACACTGCAAAATAAGTAATGCCCATTGATCTCTATTGACCTTTATCTATAATTTGTAATGTTCTGAAATGACGATAATTTTGGAACCATTTTTAACAAAATCGCAACTGTTTACATGTTGACCCCTACGGGATCCAAATGTTGACCTTTGACCTTTTAAATAATAACTCCATATATAACGGTAAATCCTATAGGGCCAACTATAAATTTTCTGAACCCTTGTGACAAGACAAATGCATTGGTGTGTTTTAAACACAATTTGAGTTAATGTAGAATTGTGAAACCTGTACAACCATAATGGCCGTTAAATGACCCATTGGGACAATATTTCGGGATGGGAACATTATTGTTTTTTCTGCTGTGATGTGGACCATGGTGTTTTGTACACCCGAGGGGGGAAATGGCATTTGCCCCCGAGGGTGTACAAAACCCATGGACCACGTCACAGCGTTATTGTTTTGCTATACCATGGTATTTATTGCAATTAAGAGGTACAAGACAAATTATTTTAGAATACTGTTTGTTACAGTATTAACGTTAACGTACGTACTCCCGAAGTCGAAGCATTCAAACATTGGTCGGTATTTTGTTTTCGTTTTCACGCTGTCTCGCTCAAAATTCAGATCTTTTCATTGGATCCACAAAGAAACCTCTTTTTGGAGGCGACTTGTCAATTGACATAATTAACTAACGGTGTTGGAACGTATAAAACATTGAAGGGCAGACGAAACAACTAGTAAACAGGTAATGGGGGTATCGTACGGCCTTTCAAACTTGTATGCTGTAACTGTTCCCTATGATACGTGCATATTTTGGTTCACGTAGTACCAGTGAAAATGAAACCTCCTTCCCCTGATCTGCTTATATTGAATTTGATTTGACTTGGTTTATTTATTCAGGTTAACTCAAAAGCAATATGAAAGATAACAAATACATAAAACAAAACAACCCATTTGATCTAACCTGGGATAGCCCCAAACGCCAATTTTAAAGGCTTATTTCCATTGGGGTCCCAAACAATTTTCGTTTCAGTTGAGAAGGCCAAACGCTGAGAACGATCAAGGTAATGTATTCCACGGGGTACATCACTTTTTCGGAGTGATGCACCCCAGGTACATCACTTTTGAAGTAACACATGAACATTTGTAATACACCATGTGACCAGTTATCGACCAATCGGATCTCACAATTGAATGCATGGTATAACAAGATAAGTTGTTTACCCCACTATAAAGCTTTCCCATTATAAACTATATTACCAAAACGTAATTTTGTACATACATGACAGAACGTCACCAGGTGTTTCTCGTCCACCAAGTTCTTATCAATCCCATACATGACCACGGATGCATAAACAATGACGGTGCCGATCAGTATAATGTTGTTGAGATTAGGGCTGGACATTCGTACAATCCTGGGGAGAAAAAAACACAACTAAAACGATCACATTCCTCTGAAAATACAATTCACATAAATGCGTTTCCTCATTTAAAAAGTCTGAAATAGAGTTCGAGTATCTGACTCATCAGATAAACAAGTTCATTTCTGTTCTTACTTAAGAAAATTTATGAAAACTCGAAGCATAAACGCGTTTACGTTACTAAATTTACTGACGTTAGTCCAACTTCAGTGCACCATTTCAAGCTTCAATAAACTATCGTCTTTTTCATCCCACAACAGACTGCCAGTGAAATTTATTATTTATGCCCCTTTGTCTTCGTCAAGATCATTATAGCAATTTTAAAAGCGATGTATTTTGTATAACCAAATCTGGAACCTCACGCAACTTGTGCATTTTACTCCTGTCAACTGCCATGTGCAAACTCTAGTTTCACGTGTCACATGACATGATTAGACTTATTTCAAGCCGCCAACTACTTCAATCATGGCCTACTTATGTGCATCAAATTTGTTGAGATTTATTTCTAAAATCGGATTTTTCGGGAACAATATTGTTGGAAAAGATCGGAAAAAGTCGGATTACCGAGTAAAATTTGAAAGTTTTCACCAAGAGTTTACCATAGTTACATTAACTCTGATCGAAAGCACGAAGGGACTCGTCTAGTCGATTATATCCGCGACAAACCTATACCGCGGTTGGTCGCGCTGGTTATCGATAGCAAGAATTTCATTGCAAAGTGCACCGGAGACCAACTATAAAAAAGGCAGACAACGAAACTTCGCCGTTCAAAATGCATATTTTCTTTTACGTTAGACATTTCTGTCACCATTGTATAATAAAACGGCGGTAAGATATTCTAAACTACGCAATCACTATTATGGTGTAAATTAACCACCAGTCAACCATTGGTCCTTGATCGAACTTTCCCTAAACTATATTTAACAAAAAAGTCATCCAGCCAGTTAATCAACCAGAAACATATAGGAAAATCAAACAGTCAATAACGAATCAGCTTAATTAACCAGTTACTTTCCATTGAACTATAGTCAGTTTACAACCAGTTAACGAGCCAGATCCGATTAACGGTTTAACCCATCGTTCAACTATGTCGTCAATCAGCTCATCAACAGGTTATTCAACCAGATACTTAATCAACCACTGAACAACTGCCAATCAACAGCCAGACAATTTTGTGTTAGGGAGACGGGGTGGGGGGGGGGGGGGGGGGGTCTCAAACTTGAAAACAAAATTGCTTCGTCAACTTACCTCAGGGCACGGTAGCGAACATTGAAAGCAAGAAAAAATAGCGAGAGAAGAATTCCAATGCCAGCCAAAGATGCGAGACATACAAACACAACGAAATCGATCCCGACATATTCCTCAACTCTGTGGATCGGAATAACCGGCGTTCTGTCTAGTGGAACTCCTCCACCTGTTGATGAAGGAAAGAACTTTGACAAAAGTGACGGGAAAAGACAAATAATTAGGCCTACGGTCCCATCCTGACCCATAATAATAAAACAAAACCTGACGTCACAAATTCGCGTTTGCGTTCGCTTTCGCGCCGAGTAAGAACCGATGGACTGAACACGAGACGAATGTCGTCTGCTTCAGCAGATTTTTTAATGATTATGCTCTTCTATAACTTTCAGAAAAAGTATATCAATCTAACTATTATTGTTATTATGAAAATACATTGTAAAGGAATTAGGAAGAAATATTGTCACAAAGGCTCATTTTATGTTTTTCTTATACTCACAGCACTATCGATTGTCTCTATAGCCACAAATTTCTCAGGATATTTTATATTATTGTCGATTGATGGTGTACAGTCCGCCACTTTCACCTAATTTCCACATAATATGCCTGATTTTAACGTGAAAACTACATTTTTTTATATTAGGGAGTGTGAAACCCTATGGAAACAAACATGTTTGTTGGGGTTCTTTTCGGAACGAATAGATCCGTCAGTGGGCTTGGTTCCAAATCTCTACATTGTACGTGCTGAATTATTGTCGGACCCTAAAGGTATAGTATACACCATTTTCAAACATACAAAAACACCTATTATTATATAATACTTTACTTGACTTTAAGCGAATAACGGTCTCAAGCATCCTGTGACATCACTTCCTTCTGATGTGCTGTGGTTTTCAAGAAAAGTGTGAATTTGTGTCGATTTCCAACGATTGCCGGCTAGCAATCGTTAGGAATACCTGACGTTTTTCCAAACACTGCCCATAATTTATTAAATTTAGTTTATAGTCCACATTTTATTTGCAATACTGTTACACATCCATGAATGGGTGCAAGCCAACTAGTCTGGTTTCCTATTAATCTGACGTCTGTAAATTGTTCCGTTTCGTCTGAAGGAAGTCAACGAACCAGACTACAAAAACAGTACTAATGTTCTTGGTTTTTCTAGCATCAATGAACAAAAAACTTCAAAAACAGGTCACCGTCACAATATTTACTATTATTATGATCCCCTAACCCATCCATTTATATCAGCAAAAGAAAATGGTGTATACTACCTTTAGGCTTAATTAAAATGTACAAAATCTCTACCGGCGCTGCATAACCAAATTTGAGCAGATTTATTGTCTTTCAACGTCTCGTTCAAAAGTATTGCTCTAAAATAGCAAATAAAACAAATCGAGGTACAACACAAAAAGCACTAACACCTAATTTCAAATAAATTGAATACAATTGTATACCTGGCCATATCATTTCCGAAGTCATCTTCAGCACATCATTTGCCGTATCGTAAGTCCCCACAAGCACCTCCATAAATTCTGTTTAATACAAAGGCAGAAGAATGTTGCGCAATTACATAGAGTTCATGGGTCTGCTGGGTGCTACTTAATACAGGAGAGTGTTAATGTTCATAGAACACAAAGTCAAGTGTTTCCTTTCGCCATAACCTGCTCCGTACAGTAAGCAATTTCAGACTCTAAAAACTGTGTTTAGCGAGTAAACACATTTCTTGCTATCAGTTTGTAAACATGTTTATAGAAGCTAAAGGCACGCCCAATTCCAAAACGTCAATGTTTAATGGCTAAACAGTATCAGTCCTTAATTATTGTGCTTAACTTATTTAGCGTGTAAACATGTTTAGCATACTGATAGCAAGAAAGTGTTTGGAAAAGTGTTTACTGGCTAAACAAAGTTTTTGCAGAGTTCCCGCTAGAAGCCCCGCAATATGTGCACTGACAAGTTAACCAATTGGTCTTTATATGCTTAAAAAGTATGAAATTGAAATTATCATTCAACAACATAGAAACAAAATCGATTTGTGTTTTCCTTGGCAACTTGAATGTTAGTTTGTTCCTAAGAAAGCCAATCCGAGGAGTCTGGTATTTTTCAAGCGTGCCGTCCAATGTCCGAGTGGAAATATTCCAGATGACGACAGAACCGTCCAAAATAAAGACATACACGTCGGCATTCTTCAATGTACCATGAAACAAAGCTACCGAGGGCTTTATTCACGAGTCGGCAATATTGAAATAAAAGTGGGGTAAAATCTGTATTTTGGGAACATGCGGATAGAAATTACCTAAAGTTGAATTAATTAATACCGGTCTTCTCTGATGAATAATTTAAATGTGTGAATAAACATAGCTTAATGTATTAAGCCACATTAAAAACAATTGAAAGTGAGATTCTTATGCAAAAAAGGTCTGGCACCATCCCGTTCAACAGCTCATAATTTATAAAATACATTCAGGGAACACGACCAAAATGGCTTCCTCTTTTGCACAACTCAAAAGCATTTAAAGGGCACCACTAATGGAAAGGTAGGAGGTTACATTTGCAGTATTTGACATTCATTTCCAAGACAAATTAAAATATAAAATAACACCTTTCAAATGCACGTGTATACCAGCATTCAGGTACACAACTCAATTGCAAAATCATTGAAAAGGTTGTTCGACACATTTTCCTATTATGCATGAACATGTTATAATTGTTCGACTCTAAATGAGGTTTGCCAAAACCAGCATGAAAAAAATAATATTATTATGCATAGCATGCTTTATTCCAAGGTTGGAAGGAAGAACACCGACGAATTGTAACCGTTTTCACGAAGAGAGAAAGGTTTGTCCGCGGAGTCAAAAACATAATTCGAGAAAATCGCTTTTATTAGTGGTCTCTCTTTGCATAATTTATTTCACTGTAATTTGGCGCTATGTTGGCCTAACTAGTGTAACTACACGAAATAACACAACTTAAAAACCCTAAATACTCACAAAATAACAGTCACAGGAATTATCACTCTCTTTATTGATAATGCCAGAGATACTTTCAAATTCAGCAAAAATCGAAGGTCAATCATTACCACCAAACTCGTAGCCAGGCCAATTGTAATTTTTACAGCTGTGATTTTGAATTCACGAGGCGGGATTCAGACCTGTACACGTCATATAATTTGCATACATCAGAACGCACAATACACTGCTAGTTACCGGACCCCATTTTGAAAAACAATGGGATCCGGGAAACCAGACTATACTCACCAGCTTGATCCTGGCATACGAAGGCAAGCGGCATGCTGCAGCTGACCCGGACAATGAGGGCAGCATCACCTGAGATATCCAACGCTGAACAAGTTGCATTAGTGGAGTTGTAATCCGTGTCGCCTATCGTGTCGAATAGCCTACCATAAGATACATGTACAGCAAGGTATGAATGCTCTATGGCACTTTTGACAAAACTCGGTGACACATCAAGAACCACACAGGCTATAAGAATTATGTATATATCCCATGGAACATGCGTTTGAATGACGTTTTGAAAAGAAACATTCTTAAAAATCCAGTTTTAAAATACAACACTCTGAAAATACAACTCGACATGAAATAACTGTTGCCCTCCGCAGCAGTATGTAACCTTTAATATCACACCACATGGAGTTTTCATATTGCCTGTATGGCGCAAGTTTGCTTGCAACTGAACTTAAAATTTTACAATTGCAGGTCTTTTACAACTCAACCACAATGACTTTCGACCTAATTACTTGACTTTTGACCCGACCATCTTATACAATTTTACAATATAACATGTATGACCCAAGTTTGATTAGAATTGGACTTCAAGTTTTCGAAAGAGAAGTTTTACAATTCAAACCTCATTAAAACTTGACCTTAAATAACTTTTGAGCTCAGTACCTGATCTTTGACATGACCATCATGAAGGTTACAATATTGTATGCATGCCCCATGTTTGATTGCAATTGGTCTTCAAGTTTTTGCGTATAAGACTATAATTTACAAAACTTTAACCAAAATAACACATACATAATACGGACGTATAATACGAACGGTTACATACAGCTTCGTTCAGTCGAGACAAAAGAAAAACGGTACGTTTAATACAATTACCACCATTGATATCCCGCCCAAAAAAGTCTTGGAAAATGCACCCCCCCCCCCCCCCCCCCCGTTCCTTGGGGTCGCCGCACGTGACAACTCTAGGCCTATAAAGTTATAATAACTAAATGTATAGCTTTAACATACCATTTTTTATTTTCAGCCCTATTGTTGACCTCTGATTCCTTCAGTGTTCGAAACAACCAGTCGACTTCGGTGCCGTTGTTGACATCCACCGATGCCAGCCGGCTGTTGTCGTTAGTACGACAATACGACACGGCGTCTTCGAGGCCAAGTGGACGATCGACAAGCATGTAGCAGCTTCTGTGGTGCTTAATCCAAGTCGGCCAGCAGCCGACTGACGGTGGAGGAATGTAATGCAAACAAACAAACATTAAAGGTAAAACAAAACAAAGACGATGTGATATGAACATCAGGCTCCTGTGAAAATCTGACTCATTTTTCTCAAGTATCTCACGTGACCTGTCACCCTCCTCGTTATCACGATCACCAGTGAGTCTGAAATTCATGCTACAACGGACGGCATTGTTTCTATATACGGCATTTGGGGAAAATAATAACTAGTGAATCGAAGTGAGTTTACGCCAGTTTACTACACATTCTCAGAGCTGGTATTGTTGGTACGCAGAAAATGGCGTCATGACACTGAGCGCCCGTCACAGGAACTTGACCAATTACAATTATGTGTTTGAGAAACCAATTGCAAAGAAAATGTGAACTAACTATAATTGAGTAAATTGCCAACCATCGTTGGAAATTTATGCCAACAATTCCAAAATTCTTGACATCAAACAATTTTACTACCGAATTATTATAAAATATCTGTCTTATTTTAAAGTAAATAATGATTCTTCAGGCACCGGCAAAACGATTACGCTAGATATCCTGCTATTGTTTCGAAAATTTGAATTTTATTAAAAAAGTTTCACGATTGCACGACGGCAATCGTGAAAAATTACATAAATATAAAAAGAACAACTGCACGACGGTTGAAAACGAACGTTGTTTTTCTTGTTTTTCCCTCAAGATCCATGATTGTAAAACTTCGAAGAGGTCAGTTAAACGATATTTACTATAAATACACTTAAATCCACCCATTCCTGATAATTCAAACACTTACCAATGGTGTATACGAACTTTAACATGACGCTTAAGACTGATATTCAATAATTACAGTAAAGTAAATATTGTATTTGTTTCCACAATAATTGGGTTGTTTACTTTTTTGATAGTTGCAAATGATGTATACAAATCCTTGGTCACGTTATGTTGCCATAGATATCTCTCACCGTGCAAGATATATTTTACTATGACATATTTTGTTTCCATAAAAAACGATACAACAAAAATAAAGCAGTCCCCACCTCTTAGTTGCTCTATCTGTGTGAATGAGATTCGGTCGGCGCCTAGAAAGCTGACGGGACCCTGTCACGAGAAGAACATTTGGGTAGATATGAGAAACAACGTTGGGTAGATATGAGAAACAACGTGAGGTAGATATGGGAAACAACGTGAGGTAGATATGAATAATTACGTGAGGTAGATATGGGAAACAACGTGAGGTAGATTTTGAAAAAAAGGCGGTGGATACATAAGAGAAACAACGCAGGTTAGTATAGGAAACAACGTGGGGTAGATATGGAAAACAAAGTGAGGTAGATATGAACAACTATGTGAGGTACATATAGGAAACAACATGAAGTAGATATGGAAAAGAGCGGTGGGTAGATATGAGAAAAACAACGTGTGGTAGATATGAGAAACAACGTGTGGTAGTATGGGAAACAAAGTGGGGTAGATATGAGAAACAACGTTGGGTATAATGAGAAACAGCGTGAGGTAGATATGAGAAACAACGTGTGGTATAGTATGGGAACAACGTGGGGTATAGATATGAGAAACAACGCTGGGTAGATATGAGAAACAACATGGGGTAGATATGAGAAACAGCGTGAGGTAGATATGGGAAACAACGTGAGGTAGATATGGGAAACAACGTAAGGTAGACATGAACAACAGCGGTGGGTAGATATGAAAAACAACGTGGGGTAGTATGGGAAACAACGTGGGGTAGATATGAGAAACAACGTGGGGTAGATATGAGAAACAACGTTGGGTAGATATGAGAAACAACGTAAGGTACATGTAGATATTAGAAACAACGTGGGGTAGTATGGGAAACAACGTGGGGTAGATATGAGAAACAACATAGGGTAGATATGAAAACAACGTGGGTAGATATGAGAAACAACGTGAGGTAGATATGGGAAACAACGTCCGAGGTAGATATGGGAAACAACGTGAGGTAGATATGAACAACAGCGGTGGGTAGATATGAGAAACAACGTGGGGTAGTATGGGAAACAACGTGGGGTAGATATGAGAAATAACGTGGGGTAGATATGAAAACAACGTGAGGTAGATATGGGAAACAACATGAGGTAGATATGGGAAACAACGTGAGGTAGATATGAACAACAGCGGTGAGTAGATATGAAAAACAACGTGGGGTAGTATGGGAAATAACGTGGGGTAGATATGAAAACAACGTAGGTAATTATGAGAAACTACGTGGGGTAGATATGAAAAACAACGTGGGGTATAAGGTAAACAACGTAGGGCTAGGGTAAATGTGCGTTTGTTTAGCCTTTCAAACACTATGGTCCAATAAATGAATGACGTGATGCCAACAAGGACGGATCCGCCACAGCAAATTCGTCTTTGCAGTTCTTTCCTTAGTACAATAATTTCATAGAGCTTCTTATTAAGCACAACAATTTGCTTATAAGCAGACAATTATTTGCTTTAGTAAATTAGGTTAAAACACAACATTCCATGTGATTGTTATGCTAACCTACAGGAGCCAAATACCGATCACAGATAATACACATCACATGGAGTTGTGGCTGTAAGCAGCTGAATGACATTGGCGCCAACTAATGCGTTGATTTTTGTCATCACCTTAGGCTGATATATTATGCACCAATGTGAGGTCACTCGCCATTAAAACTGCCCGCACATTTCATCAAGAAAAAAAGCAATTATCAGACTTCATAACAACGGACCATCCAATCATCTATGCAATTCAAGAGACTTTATTCACCAGTTTGCCATGTTAAATTGGAAGCGAGGTCAACTCTTTATTTTTGGAACTTTGTAATGTGTGCAATTAGATATAAGTTCCTTACAAATTAACACCAGTCTTTTCTGGTATTTTTTTAAACGTAGCAAACGCAAGGCTTGGACTGCAAAATAGTCTGGCACTATCGTATTCAACAATTTTCAATACAAAAAAGCATTCAGGGAACACCATCGGAAATGGCGTCCTCGTGTATGTCTACAGAGACTGCAGGAATGCCAAATGTACCCCCCCCCCCCCCCCCCCCCCTCCCCCCTTTCCCTCCCTCCACCTCCCCCAACTGCAATTGTGGTTAACCCACTGTACAAATAAATCCGTGCGTAAATATGACGTCTGGAAAATGCCAGTAAAAGATTATACCGATGTGCCGTAGAAATTGGTTCTGTCAAGCGACTCGAAGAAGACCTGACTCATCTCCTTGTCATCATAGGTGAAGTCCTCCAAACGACGGATGCTACCGTCTTTAAACGCCTTCGTCTTCAGAATCTACGGGGACAAAAATCGCAGTCTTAGAGTTTGTGTCTACTCGATGTAGCCTAACTTGGGTATTGATTTTCGATTTCAGCTCGACTGGCTATCTTCCAGTTTTAAACAGTTATGGTATTCAATAAGTGGCAGTAGAATTCCCCCCTAAATTCCGGAGGCTATTAGTAAATACAAAATGTTGTAGGCGCGTTTTAAACAAACATGTGTACAACCGGCTCATGGGATTGGACGCGTTAATACCCGAGCCAAAACACTCTCATTCAAGTGTACAACCAAGTCAAAACAAGTTAAAAATTACAATTTTCCAACAATTTTTTTTGGACAAATAATTATGTCTGAGGAACACCCTTCCAGCTATTGTAATAGTAGGCCTACGTGCCTCACGAACGTGCCCTTGCAATTATTAAACTGACGCGCGCGTTCCCCCTGCTGCTCGGTATGGCATGATGTTTGTTACATAGCCCATTATCACTATTGAGGATTCAACCAATGAAAAGGCTATGTACTAGACTTCATAGGAGTCCAAAATTAATGCGACACCCAAAAAACATTTAAAACTGGCTGGGCCATGTTTATCGACCGTTTAAACATATACACTTGTCGAGCCCTCGACCATTAGGAATAGCTAAACTGTCTCAGGTATTTATGAATATAATATAGACAAATACAAGATACGTTAGACTTAAACCTGTTCTGTTTTAAACTAAAGTGCATATTTGTCAGTAAACAAAATGTTGGATAATTAACTCCAAACCATCATTTGTCTGTGATCATTTTAAAAGAACATTTCCAAAAGCAACCAGCAACAAAATACAGTGTTGTGTATGTCAGAATTTAGAAACACTTAAGTTGTTAACAGCGTTTTACATAACAAATTACAACATAATGATATTCATTAGTCAGTACGTTGTGTACTACCTACGTCTGTTTTATGCTGGTATCAACAACGATTCTTCAACTCACAGTTACACTTCAATGGAGTAAGTAAATGGTGAATAGGGACCATTACATTTTGATAGGCGTGAGGGGTACTTATGCGGCTCGAAAATGTCGCATATTAAATTACCATTTGGCGTTGTTATTTTATCCGGTACACTATCGGCAATTTCCATCTCATATCAAATTGTTGCAATGTATACTGTAAAACTGATGAAATTATCACACTAAATGGCGATTTAATAGGCGACTTTTCCCAAGCCGCATACGTATCCCGTATGCGTATCAAATCCAATGATCCCTATCAGGAAGTTATATCCGAATTCTTGTGTTACTTCATTGTAAGACCACATAACGCTCTAACATCATTCAGGCCACCCTAATTCACACTGAAAAAGAGCATTATGCGATTTTGCATTCAAAGCGGATATGGTCCTTAGCAGGATGTGATTTTAACACCAGATTGCCAAAATCACATCCGAATGCTCTAAATTCACACCCTTAGTCCAAATTCACATCCTGGGTTAGGTGGATGTTAATCCAGTGGATGTGTACTTGAACCTTAACGACTTTACCCATGGTAATGTTATTTTCCACCCGTACAGCGAACCCCCTCTTCCCACCAAAATAATTTAAACAAAACACAGCAAAAGCACTAAAAAATCAAACTACGAATCTTAACAAAAATATACAAGCAGTGTTTAGTGACCGTATTGCGAATGAAAAACGACAAACTGTACCATCTAAACTGTTTTTAATTGGTTGAAATAAAGGTTAGAATCAGCTACTTGGGTCGTGCGAATAAAATTAGCACTTGCTTTTACTATCAATCTTCAAGCATTTACTAACATCTGTATGATTACAAACAAAGCAATGGTTATACTAAAATATTAGCATTTGCTCCATTTGGTATGAATACAAAAGGAGTAAATGCTTCACATTTGCAGTATTTACTCGTCGGTTTTTCAAGGTTGGGTCGGGGCTACCTTGAAAAAAGAGAAGCAAATACTAGTATGTAAAATAAGTGCTTTTATATGTGTTTTGGCAGGGAAAGGTATGAACATGGAAGAGAGAGCATCTAGAATAAAACATATAAGCAGTTGATTAGGGAAAGAAATGAAACGTAGATGGCCGAACATTTCTTGCAACATTATGGGGATGGAAAGAGGCTGCATGACTGCGAAACAGCAACTTAAGGTGCCAATTTTATTCGAATACCCCTGTAGCTTACAGGTTGTACGTACGTACAAAACAGACTATAATTGTTGTTAAACCCTCAATTGGCTGTGCAATTAACTGCAAGTTACACTGCACTATGAACATCTGACAAAAGAAAAACTGTGCACTAACAATAACAATTTATTGTTAAGTTGGCACTAAGTCAATAGTTAATTGTTTACAGTGTAACAAGCATTTTATTACCTTTTCAGCTCGCAAACAGTAAAACTTAATTGTATTCAGACGAATTGAAGCATTTGCTTTTCCTTTATAATGCTTTTACTCTAAAGAAAATGCTTTTTACTTGTTTTTTTGTATATTTTATAGCATTTGCTAGTTTTTATTCATATGGTACCTTGTAAGAAATATAAAAGCAAAGGGGGAAGGTTGGGTGTTAATGGGCATTTGCCAACAACTCACCTCGGCCGATTCATTTAGAGCTAGTGCGATAGCCCATGCCGCATCGTAGCCGTAGGTGGAGATGCTGTTGTAGGTGTACGCGCTATTTTTCGGCAAGGCCATTCTCCTACGTAGCTCGAGGTCGAATTCGAGCGGCGTCTGATGAATAAAATAATACAGGGAAGTAGCTATAGTGGACCTTACTAGGATTGAATTAGTAGGGGAACCGTCCGGTCCAAACTGTAAGTGCCTTATAATTTGAAAGTGGAAAATAGTGTAAACTTACTTTCAACGATGTTAGCCTCTGGCTATAGGTTGTGCTTTAAAAACAAATTACAGGTAACGTCATACATTGCTATATAGCGCCCTCTAGCAGCAGGTTAAAAATGTGTTAAATTGAACAATATGTTGATGTGTGTGGCGAAGTTGGCTCAAATCAATTCATAATTGATGTATATAATCAGCTTCATGCTAAGAACAAGTTGAGGGAAGAAAACAAATTGATGACGTCACCAGACCGGTGATATATTTTGAAAGTTGAAAATTATGTTAACTTACTTTCAACGAAGATAGTCACTGGTTAAGTGTACTTTACAAAAAGTTCCAAAACGTCATAACATGTTATAGCGCCCTCTAGCGGCAGGTTTAAAATGTTTAAAATGAATAATCAGTTAATTCGTTTGGCAAAGTTCGCTAAAATCCCAATTCAATTGATGCATATATTCAGCTGCATAATACAAACAAAATGAGTGGAAGAAATACTGATGACGTCACTAGTCCGGAAGTCACAATAAAAGACTGACAATTAAACCTTAAAAGATTGCTGAGAAATCAACTGCGAGAGATATAATCCAGATTTGTGCTTCAAAAAGTAAAATTAAGACAGCTCTCGGGCTGTCAGTCTCGACGTCAGTCTCTGGCTAGGAGTTTCTTAACAACATATATACCGGTGACGTAATACAAAGTTAGAGCGCCCTCTAGCGGCCGGTGTATAAATATCCAATATTAATAATCAGTTGACGCGTGTGCTGTTTTGTTTTACCTTCCTTTTTCCATAAAAAAACTTATTCAATATGGGTGGCTTGGGTGGCTTGTGTGTAAAGCGCTCGCCTCTCACCAATGTGGCCCGGGTTCAATTCCCGGCCGGACCATATGTGAGTTGAGTTGTGCGTTGGTTCTCTCCTGTGCCACGAGGATTTTTCTCCGGGTCTTCCGGTTTTCCTCCATCTGGAAAAATCAAACACTTTCGATCTCAGGCTGTGCTCCGTAGTCATATATGAGTCGATGTGGCCGGCTGCCCTAGGCGCCTTTACGTGCCAGCGACTCGACCACGTTGTAGCCGCGTCCTTCGCAATTAAGCACACCAGTTGCGAGTAAGGATGATTAGCCTCCCCAATTATTATTATTATTATTATTATGGGGCGTGCCACATCAAGTACCAAAAAATGGTTTTGCTTGAGTTTTCAATAACAATAACAGAATATATGTATAATATAATAGCAAAATGTACGGTTGAAGCAATAAGAACGAAATTATTCTTACTATTCCAGCCACAGTCATGGCATTGTGGTCACCAAACACGGTGCTCTCTGTACTGATGTAATAGGAGCCCTCTACCGCCCTCTTGTACTCGGCAGTGGTGCACTTTATAACGGTAGGGTCGTCTAGCTCCCACCAACTGTAGCTAAACCAGCCGAGATGAAACCAAACATAGCCAGGGCCTATCATGCCCTGACGACCGGCCTGTGGTTGCAACGAAGCAAAAATATAATGGGCACTAGTGTTAAATGCTCATATGTTCAGTCTCCAGAGAAAAACGATAGCCAACATGCCATGTTTCATTTTCTGTTCAACATTTGTTTGGTGAGTTGACTGAAGACTTTTGGGCGAAATTCTCAACCCAAGAAACACCACCCTTAAAACCAATAAAGTTTCGCAAACTGGAAAAATTGCCATTTTAAAGAGATCCTTCCACAACATGGCTAAATTGCGCCATTTTTGGACCCAATTGAATTCAAAATGCTCAGAATTGGAAGCCCAAAGTCTGGGCCAAAAGTGCAGTGCGATATGTCTTCAATTACCCAATTCCAGGGCTCTTAGATCTCTCTAATATACATAATCTTCATTCATGAGCTCGGCGGACGGATTTTTGACCTATTTACTTGGTCGGTACCCTAGAGTCCGCGAAAAGGAATAGGACAAACAATTACCACTGGCGGTGGAGCCGGGGGAGGGGCAGGGATCCGCCCATCCTTCTATTTGTTTTACTTGGGAAAATGCCCCCCCCCCCCCCCCCCCACACACACACTCTTGGCAGGTCCCATATTGCACTCTGAGCCGTATATCAATAACTAGTGCAGTGCCCGTTTAAAATGTGCCTATTTTGAACGGAAAAATTCGGCAGACCCGCACACGTGGCGGTATGACTATATTTGTGGCGGTTCATACCACCATCACGTTTGCGAGTCTAGACCTCCAGTTTGTTTTTGCAGCTTTTTTGAGAACCGCTTATCCACTAAAATCGCTAATCATAATTGTAACACTGTAACATTCTTTGGTCCTAAGCAAGCCGGCCGATTTTCAACTTCATACAGTGCCCAGTTCTAATCGAAATACGGACAGCCCGACAGCCCGACAGCCCGACAGCTCGCACGACGTACAGACAGACATACAGCGTATAGTATACCTACCTCGCACATTACGCGTCGTGCCTTACTCTCGTACGCGTTGACTATAATAATGCGAGCATCTAGCGCCTGTTTGGAGAAAGGAATCCAATAACAATAACGTATGTGACACGAGGTTATTCTTTGCAGACCAAGACATTATATAAACAAAATATGCACTGCAGAAAGGCAAGATACATAGGTTAATACACTCTAAAAACTGCTGAATCTGAACCTATATTTAACTCCTATCCATTTTATGGTTAAAAAATGTTTGGTAATTGGATCCCACTCTTTGTTTCAATCCTATACAGGGGCGGATCCAGGAATTTCGGTTAGAGGGGGCGCCAACAATTGTCAACATAATATATTGGGAGAAGATATGGGAGCGCAGGAGGCGCGAAGCCCCAACACCGAGATCTTCTCAATCTTCTCGAGATTTTTTTAGGGGGGGCGCGCGCCGGGTGCGCCCCCCCCCCCCCCCCCCTGGATCCGCGCATGCTATAGGTCTATAGTTATAGATATATACCATAAAACTAACCTGTAACAATTTCATTTCAAAAGGTGTTACCGATTTTGATATATTGCCGAAAATCTGGAGCGGTTATGTCCACGCAGGAAGAATAATCTGCAGTAACGCTTCTCAGATTCAAATTGTTTTGGATACAAAGTGATATCTTTTTCTATAACCGTAGTACTTCGAAGTGAAAGGTTTCTAAAAATACATTATGCTATCCAAAGCTGCTGTACTTCTTTTTAAGTTTGTATTGCCATTAATTTTTGGAGTAATTACCAAACGTATACGATCCCTTTAAACAAAATGAAACTTTCCCGAGTCAAAAGGCTCGGAAGAGGGTACTGATAATATACCTAAATAAGTTTTTGGTTCGCCTTCAGTTTCGCCTCCGACTCCCGAGAAGCAAATAGAAACGGAAGCAAATGGAAATATTCACACTAATGGTATCATATCAACCGATTAAAAGTTTCCGAAGCACAACAGGCACCAGAATGGGGCTAGAGTTATTGCACTTGGGAGCCTAAAATCGCCTTAGGCCAGGTATTAAAAAAGACCCATAGATTAAATTCAGATTAGGCGTTGACAGAGCCTTAGCTGGGGTTTGGAAAACGGCCCTAGTTATGGTGTGATATGGAAATTAGACTCCTGTGAACATCTTACTCCTTTTCCCTAATATTGGTTAAACCCTCTCACGTGACCGGTCAATCTCCTATTTATCACGAACATCACTTAATTAAGCATGTGCAATACTACGAATTAGTCCGTAGTCTGCGCATTTGTAAATAGATCAATGTTGATGGCATCCACGTTTGTGATTGGTTGGATTTGTTCTACCTATACAGGGTAGCAAAAAACGAGACATAAAGAAAAACATAAGTAGGACAAGTGGGAAAAGGCCGAGCCCCACTCCCCCCCCCCCCCCCCCCCCCCCTCCCCTCCGCGCTGTGGTCTCAGGCTTCAGTCGCTTCGCGCTTAACAGATTTAACACGCCAGCTAATTATAGCCACCTTGACCTTGGCAAAAAGCTATCAGCAGCAGCAGCAGCTCTCTTATTTCCCCATAGTGAGAATTAACTCCATTCGAGTGAAAACTCACCCCACAATCTAAAAATAGGGACCAGACGTCTTAGAGTGAAACAAATTCACCCGAAAAAAAGATCGAAATCTAATCAAATTCCTCTGAATTGTTTTTTTTTTTCAGTGCATTTCAATCTAAAATATGAGTGATTTTCACTCTAAAAAGCCTTGTCCCTAGTTTCACTCGTTAGAATTTACTATAGCACACTCGTATCAATGTTGTCGGTGTTTTCACGAAGTGACAACAATCATCCCGAGATAAATCGCATTAATTAAAGTGAATTTTCAAAACACGTTTTTAATCAGTTTGCAGTTACATGTATATACTAATTTGAACAATGTTACTTTGCATTGTTATAGTATATAACGTGTGTTGTTGTCTTCACTAGTTCAAAGTTGCTTGTTAAAAATCTCTCTTAATTAATCTATAATTAATTATTTCCGTTTCACACTTTGTGAAAACAAAACTACGCGGAAGCCTGTACTATTTTTGTCATCACTTTGGACACATTTTTTGTCCCTATAGTTCGTGAAAAAACACGAATTGTTACTTCTCATCCGCCCTTCCAATTAAACATTTTACTCGAAAAGGTGTCCTGCTAATTTTCTTCGACATCGTGCATTTTTTTGTTCGTTGACTTTGTGCCCCTAAAACCCACTAATGTTTATTTTGACGATTTTAGGTGCTTCTCTGAAGAAAAAATGCTGGAGAAAATGTCCAAAAAACAGCCGCTTTCGCTTATTATGCATACCGGTAATCATTATTATTTATTAGCAAAAAGAGCTATTAATGGACACGATGACGCATTACATTCCATCGCTGAAAGTACAAATACCCAAGCATGACTTTGTGTAAAAAGTGCAATATACAGGTGAAACTGTGAGACCTTCAGTTCGTTTCGCTGATGCCATTAAAATATATAATTTATTGAGTTAATTAACTACGACATACGTGGGTCTAGACCACAGCGCTAATTGCAGAGCCGGTCCCTATGATTCATAGCCAATAGTCTTGTTGGTGTAGGGCGGCGATCGTTTTATATTTCATGATTTACATTTGCATTTTATGTATTTTATGTTTTTTTCCTGTGTTTTATGTATTTTTAGCCAATTCCTCGAATTAGAGTCCCCTTTATATGAAGCAGAATCAGTGTCAAAAAGATCGGACGTGTTTTTACAACTCGGATGCTTTCCTAATTCGGATGTATTCCTAATTCGGATGCTTTTTGCAAACTCGGATGCTTTTTTAATTCGGATGAATTCGTAATTCGGATGATTTCTGTAAACTCGGATGCTTTTTTAATTCGATTGCTTTTCTAGCTCGGATGCATTTTATAAACTCGGATGCTTTTTTAATTCGGATGCTTTTCTAGTTTGAATGCTTTTTGTAAACTCGGATGCTTTTTGCAAACCGAACATATTCGCAAATCCGCAATCCGGCACTAGGGTGGCCCTGAAAGGACATCACACATCGCAGATTCTGCGATTTCGCGCATTCTGCGCGAATTTGAACGATAACAAACATGTTATCGTATATATCTAAGCATATATCTGAGATGTGGAAGATTTTGTTGTAGATTTCTGCACAGATTTATGTGATAATGAATATTTTCTGGGCAGATTTTTGAAAAGTCGCATATTTTTATTTTAGATTTCAAGTTCTGCGCAGATTTCTTAGTACGCAAATTTGTACGATGTCGCACGGATGGGCACTACATGTACATTTTCATTGCACATTTAATTATGCGCAGCTATATGTCGCACTCATGTACAGCAGATTTATATGCAGATTTATGTGCACATTTCGGCCGCGATGTCACAGCACATACGACGTTTTGAAAGTTGAACCACGACGTTTTTAATGTTATGATGTTCTAAAACGGACAGGCAACGTCGTGGTTCAACCATGGAGGAATAAGAGGTTCAACTTTCAAAACGTCGTGGTTCAACTTTCAAAACGTCGTACTTCTCAACTTCCAATTAACGTCGTGGTTCAACTGTCGCGCGCTTTTACCTGGCTCAAGGTAGCCGCGTATTCGGCCGGATCTCTCCGCGCGGATTCAGTCCGCATTCACCAAAAGGCGACAAAATATTTAATACATGCTGCAAAAGGTGATGCATTTTCTAAAAAGTTTTTTTGTCAATTCATTTAAAGAATTTTTCGAAATAAACCGTAAATATAACAATACTTTTTCAAACCCTTGTAGATCATACAGCATATTAGCCACACTTGTTTAACCTTTCCTGTAATTTTGATGAAAAATTACAGTTAAATTAGCTGCCTAATGAACTAAGTAATCCTACTTCGAGTTATTTTTATAGATTTGGAAATGAGAATGAAACATTTAAAACAAAATATACCTCACATGTTATCAAAAACTCATACTTTTATTTCATATTCTACAAGATAATGTTACTGGGCATGTGGGTATAGGCTTCAGCCGAACACTAATGGGTGCCTAATTAGCCCGTTTAATAAATCCCCTTTTCAATGCAGCATTGTAATGCGTTTTTCGGCTGCGAGTATATCTGCCTCTTTAAAACAAAGTGTACATCACATGTTATTCAAACCTCATATTTGTATTTCATGATCTACGAGATCATGTTTCTGGGCACACTTAATTTTGGTATAGGCTTCAGCCGAACAGTAATTAGTGCACTCGCACTTGGTTGGGCTTATTTGCAATGTTCTCGGTGAATCAGTTTCGTCAATCAACAATTTCAACAATTAATTTCACCACGCCAGATTTTATGAGAACGATAACTGTTACTTCATTTAATAACACAACAGCCCTTCAACTAAGTTCTGCATCATTAGATGGATCCTAGTAGTTTGTCAGCTTAGAACGTTAGGTAAAATACGGTTTGAGACCGTGTCCATAATTTCTTTTTTATTTCCACCTAATATCGCCCCATAATTCTTTGCGATATATAGCACACTTGGGTCAAATGTAAGTTTCTAATAAGGTCGAGTGCAAATAAGCAGATATTATCAAAACTACATAAAATGTAAACAAAGAACAACGGTTATATGTCAAAATTAGCATATAAAAGAATCTTGGAAACTCCGTACTGCCACTCGTGCTTGAAATAACACTTGCCAGATAGAAAGAGTGGGGCACGGAAAGATAGTCCTTGCAGGTGTGCTTTACAGAAATGTGCAATTGCAATTCATGTGGCAAAAGAAAAAGAAAGTACAGCAATGATAAAAGCAGGTCTTGAATTTGTAAAACCACACTGTTGCCGTATTGTTTGAAATTTCTATAAAAGGTTTGACAAATAACTCGAAGTAGAATTACTTCCATTAAGCAGCTAATTTAACTATAATTTTTCATCAAAATTACAGGAAAGGTTAAACAAGTGTGGCTAATAGGGCCTATGCTGTATGATCTACAAGGGTTTGAAAAAGTATTGTTATATTTAAGGTTTATTTCGAAAAATTCTTTAAATAAATTGACAAAGAACTTTTTAGAAAATGCATCACCTTTTGCAGCATGTATTAAATATTTGTCGCCTTTTGGTGAATGCGGACTGAATCCGCGCGGAGTGATCCGGCCGAATACGCGGCTACTTTGAGCCAGGTAAAAGCGCGCGAAAGTTGAACCACGACGTTATTGGAAGTTGAAGTACGACGTTTTGAAAGTTGAACCACGACGTTTTGAAAGTTGAACCACGACGTTGCCTGTCCGTTTTAGAACATCATAACATTAAAAACGTCGTGGTTCAACTTTCAAAACGTCGTATGTGCTGACATCGCGGCAGAAATGTGCACATAAATCTGCATATAAATCTGCTGTACGTGAGTGCGACATATAGCTGCGCATAATTAAATGTGCAATGAAAATGTACATGTAGTGCCCATCCGTGCGACATCGTACAAATTTGCGTACTAAGAAATCTGCGCAGAACTTGAAATCTGAAATAAAAATATGAGACTTTTCAAAAATCTGCCCAGAAAATATTCATTATCACATAAATCTGTGCAGAAATCTACAATAAAATCTTCCACATCTCAGATATATGCTTAGATATATACGATAACATGTTTGTCATCGTTCAAATTCGCGCAGAATGCGTGAAATCGCAGAATCTGCGATGTTCGATGTTCTTTCAGGGCCACCCTAGTGCCGGATTGGGAAAGCATCCGATTTGCGAATATGTTCGGTTTGAAAAAAGCATCCGAGTTTACAAAAAGCATTCAAACTAGAAAAGCATCCGAATTAAAAAAGCATCCGAGTTTATAAAAAGCATCCGAGCTAGAAAAGCATTCGAATTAAAAAAGCATTCGAGATTACAAAAAGCATCCGAACTAGAAAAGCATCCGAATTAAAAAAGCATCCGAATTAAAAAAAGCATCCGAGTTTACAAAAAGCATCCGAATTACGAATTCATCCGAATTAAAAAAGCATCCGAGTTTGCAAAAAGCATCCGAATTAGGAATACATCCGAATTAGGAAAGCATCCGAGTTGTAAAAACACGTCCGATCTTTTTGACACTGATTCTGCTTCATACTTTAAAAAACGACAAATAAAATTGGCACCTACTTTTGACTCTACTGAAAATAACTGAACAAATATCACATTAGGACTGGCAATGATGTGATTTTGCATTTAAAGCCGACAACAATTTTAAAAATCACATCTTAATGCTCCAAATTCACACCTTCGGTCAAAATTCGGAATCCTGGGTTAAGTCGTTATAATGCAAATTCACACCCAGTCATCTTGTACCGTTTTCACACTACTCTGGACTTACCCGGATAATTAATCACCCAGGTAGTTGGCCATATTCCCGGGTAGAAACTAACCCGGATAATCGGTTTCACACTACAAAGTTAACCCCGCACCCGGGTAATTTTGTAACCGCGTTTATAATAATGCTAGGGTCCCATCTGTTACGAACGCCACGATTGGCCATTCGTAGCTGATCGTGGAATTGTTGTTTCCTTTTCTGAAATTTCACGTTTGGATACGAGTTGATGCGAGTCGATACGTTCTGGTACGATTTGGTGAGCTTGGATGCGATATAGTCACGATTGGTCAATTTCAGGTGACACGATCTGGCACGATCTGCTCTCCCGTTCAGATACGATCAGATACGATCAGATACGTTCCGATAGGATTTTCCCGATTGAGTCCACGATTGGGTCCCGATCTGACACGATCAGCACGATCGGGGTCCCCGATTTGGGACGATCGGGGTCCCCGATTTGGGACGATCTGGTACGTGCAGATACGTACGTTCCGATGCGTTCCGATATGATCATCACGAACCGATGCGCTCGGTTGCGATCGGATATGATTGTGGTCGCGATGTCTTGATCACAATTTGAGCCACGATTGGACCCCGATGGGCCGATGGGTATAAATACAGCCCGACTGACCATGGACTTCATTGTTTTTATAACTTCTATACAGAGTGAAGACTACAACCCACAACCAGATCGCAGCGCATCTCAACAGAGGTGGTGTTTGTCTTGTCCAAGGTTGATCCCGATCACCACGATTTAGAAGCACGATTAGATGCGATCTGTCCTTGGCGCTCACAGCAGCTTGACAGAAAAATGGCGCCCGACATGGAATTGGAAACAGTGGCGTTGATCGTACTATTTCTGAATTGTATTTCTGAATTTCGCCATTGTTATGAAAGAAAGAGGAACTCTGAATTATGCACGTGTATAAAAATGACAATCTCATATAGGCTGTAAAAGCATGTTTGACACAGAGTTCGTTCACCCTTCAACTCAGTTCTATAGCCTATACATGCCTTCCGCGTGAGCACCGTGTGTGTTGATATGCCAGAATGCTTCAATGTGTAGTGTGCGTGCCCGGGGAAGGTATATTGATTATGCCCATACTATTAGACTAACAATTGTGACCACCCCCCCTCCCCCCAAACACAGTTCTATACATATTACACATAATTATGTCTCTCGAGTGAGCACTGTAGTGCTCTTCGTGTAACGTTTTGGGGGTGGTGCCTCCGAGGGTTTTAATTAAGTGGGGTTTCGAGGCAGTTAACTCGGATAATTTCTAACCTGGAGAAGTGTAGTGTGAACGCTCTGAATTACCCGGGTAATCTCGGGGTTAACCCGGGTAGTGTGAAATAACCCGGGTAGTGTGAAACCGGTTAAGGATGTGGAATCGGTTAGAGATAGATCCGTCCCTGCCCTAATTCGACCAGAAATAGACATTGCCATCGCTTGCTGCCGTGGCACACTGAATTTGTGCAAAGCACAAATTGGAAAACTATGGAAGGCCCAAAAGTGGAAAAATTAAGAATAGTTATCAATGATTGCACAGTTTGTTTTTGTTTTGTTCATTATAGAAGATACAACATAATCAGCAGACGCTATGAAATGCTTTCTAAACACGTTTGTTCGTTGTGTAATGAGGGTGTTAAGAAGATTATATTGTTGGTACAATTTTGCCAACCAAGGCCTCAATTTGTGCGCTTGTGGCAGCCTATACACAATTGCGCCAATGTTTTGCAATAGACCGTGTAACTCTCGCGCATGGAGGTCAAGATTGAACTTCCGGGCACAACTGAGCCGCCGGCTATGACTTTTACGTTCGATTGACTTAGTTTTCTATAGGGGGCCTATACTTTGTTTTTACGAAGATCTAAACCATAAAACAGCCATAAATATGGATGGTAAATTTAAACTTAATGTTACAATATATAAAAACATGCACGACTCTCTCAAATATTGAATATACACATACATAATATTGTTTTCCTTGTCCGCATACGAACAAGTTGCCCGTATGTACGAACATGTTCTATGTTCATACACATTGTACACGTACACGCAGTCGTGAACCACATAACGATCGAGGCTCGATATTGTGTTTTTCTTTATTCCTATGTTATACCCAATCCCCATTGCTTTGCGCTTGCACCGTCGATCGAGGACCGAATTTTTCCATTCATACCGCCGACCGAGGGGCTTTTGTTTCCTTTGTTCTCCTTTGTGTCTCGCCCCTCGGTCGTTATGTGGTGCCGGAACACCCGTCCCGAATGCGTATACGTCGTACCTTTTTAAATAGGAGTATTACTGTTAAACTACGAACAACCGAACGCCGTTAATTGTCCAATCACAAAATGGCAACAAGGCTATATAAGTGGCTATTGCGCAATTTTTGACTTGACCGATTCGACATTTCTGAAAACGACGGCTGCAGCAAACTTACCTTGAGGTTGGCAACCTGGTTGGTCGGGTCTTCTTCAAACGACTCCGAGGAGATCAAAGTGATATTTTCTGCCTTCATAAGATTGATCAAATCGTTGATGGCCTGCAGGCGGTAAGGGGAGTTCAAAGGTCGTGAGGGTGATACACATTTTATCTTTTTAGGAAAGTTCAGGTGGGAGTAAATCAATACAAGCGAAAAGAGGAAATTGCTAAAGTGGGTAGAAAGAAATCAGCTCATTACTTTAGGCAAGCAACGAATGAAGGATACATTTGAAGAAATTAAAATATTTTAGGCCCTACCAATATACGACGATATTTAAGCTGAAAATTATATTTTACTAATTATCTGGCAATAAGCCAGTTCAGTATTCCAACAGTGCATGTGCACAGGACGATCTGATTTTGTTTCCTTTGAGATAAACATTTCATAGCAGGTACCCATCACAGGGTCAAGAGTGCGGGCTTCTCAGGAAAGTGTGAAGAACCAGCCGCTCATATAGTCAGGTTCATAATTTACATATTGAAAGTTTCGTTCACTTTTTGTGTAGATTTGCTAAACTATACATTTTTGGAAACGTTAGGATATACTCAACAGGAAAATCAATGTTTACATTTGTTTTTATTTTTTTTGAAAAAATTGTTCTTTACTGGACGTGACACATGAAAAGTCATTGGGTGTCACATTAAAGGTCAAAGTATAAGTCCGATTGGGTTCAAACTTGGTATGCCGGTATGGCGGGATGTGTTATATATATAAATTAAAGTGACATCATGATGACGTCATCGTGTGATTTTGTTATGATTTTGTTTAATTTTGGGACCTTTAAGCCATATCTCATCAACATAACATAATATATTCAAAATTCTTTTTGTAATATGTTTATTGGGTCATAGACATATGTACACAATTGTGAAAATGTGTGACATCATCATGACGTCATTAAAATGCTATTCAAAAAATCCAAGATGGCCGCCATAAAGAACCTAAGAGCAAATGTAAACATTGGTTTTTATGTTAAGTATATCCTAACGTTTTCAAAAATGTATAGTTTAGCAAATCTACACACAAATTGAACGAAAATAATACGGAAACAAGACAATCTGATTTCTTCACAGTATGAATACGATAAGGTTGGGATGGGTAACAGCAAGGCAGTAATAATGTCTCTACCCATTATTATCTGTAGAGGTGTCATAGCCCACACCGGGTTTGATATACCCAGCACGATATAAGACCAAAGGACTTCCTCCCCCCCCCCCCCCCCCCCCCCCCCCCCCCCCCCCCCCCACCACCCCCTTCCCTCCCCCTAGAATGATTTTGCATCGATTGTGCACGTGCATAACATGCATGCAGCACAGACGTTGAGTAGATCAGCTACTAGCCGGGCAACGAGTTCCCAAATGTACGTCACGATTATGCAAATGTTCTATGCTCATAAGGTACCATTTTAAGGGCGGGACCATTTCCCCAAAACACTTTATGAATTTGTGTTTCTTGTACATACTGGAAATCACTTAGTTAAATATAATCTTTCATTTAAGCTAGTAAAAAAAAAAAATTACAGAAACCCTTTAAGGTAAAGGCAACTAGCCGTGCATAGTTACGGTACTTGAGTGAAAGGGGGAAAGACTGCCCCAGGCAACGCGGAGTGACTCAGAGCGCCATCGGGCAAACGCGTGTGATTTCAGTGAGCTGAAGTGAAAACGCTACGTGTTAGAAACTGTTATGAAAACGTAAGAGTTTTTGTTTTTTTAGCAAGTATAAATATATAACACCAAAAAAGATGGCGTGAACATGCATACATTTCCAACCGACCCAAAATATAGACAAATTTGGACTGCCAAAGTCCGGCTGACTAGGGCGAAGTGGACAGGCCCGCACCACACTCCACGATATGCAGCGAACACTTTGAGCCATATTTTTGCACTGTCTTGAAATATCTTCTTCCGAAGTAGGACCCAGTGATACTGAGGATATTTTGTCCAGTTATGTGGAATATGCTCCCCAATCTGTCGTCTTCACTCGCCACGTCTGAACAAAATCGGCTGCGTGCGTGAATCGCACCTTCTTTTGTACATGTATGTACCACTGTTCCTTTCTCTATGTACATGTATGTACGTACGCGGATCGTATGCTGCAAGCATGTCGTGACAAGCGGGACCGTGCGGGGCGTATCTGGCGCCCAGACATGGTCAGGTAACAGACTATAAAGCTGTTTCTTGTTGGGGGTTACTGAATGTACGTCACGAACAGCGCCACCTTTTGTCAGTGTTTGAACATGTTAATGATGGACCAATTACATTTACGGTGATTAACCCCAATTAATGTCATAATATACCATTCTATCACCCCTTCTCTTGTTATGCTACAGTCACACGGCCATGTTACGGACCTGCGGATGCGGATAATGAAAATGCGTAATTTTTAACCCCAATACGGAAATTTGAGCAAAAGTTACCTATATTCTGCGGACGATACGGATTAGTTACGGATGTTACGTATGAATTACGGATGTTACGGGTAAACCTGCGGATGAACCCATCCGCTGCCAACCCGCTGGCACATGTTACTGACGACTTACGGATGACTTACGGATTTTACGGATGACTTACGGACGATACGGATGACTTACGGACGATACGGATAAGTTACGCTCGTGTCTGCGCATGTCGGCTTCCTCTGGCGTCCGCACCATCCGCAAATAAACCCACGTGGATCGGAGCTTGCTTCAGTCGCATTTCATCAAGTCTGAGATCTAGTTCCAGTTATTCAACAGTTTCTTCTCCATCTTTTTGATGTTTACGTACCCCTATGTATCCGCAGGCAACTGCACACCCGACAAAGTGTGCGGATCAGTTACGTATCTAACGTATCCTGCGGATGAGTTTACGTATCTTACGTATGAGTTACGGATGCTTACGTATATTTCATCCGCAGCAAAATTTTGAGATTTTCAAAATTCCGCTGCGGATCTGCGTATGTCTGCGGATCCTGCGGATTGAATTACGGATGGATACGGATGCATACGGATGATACGGATCCTTGCGGATGCTTACGGACTTTTATCCGTAAGCATCCGCAGCTACCGTAAGTGGCCGTGTGACTGGTACCATTACTTACACACCAAGCCAAATTTCCAATTATTAAACAGTACTTATTCCGAAATGTTGCAAAAATGTGTAGTGTGACAACAATTACGATCCCTATTAAGGCCTAGTCGTATACAGTCCAGTTCATGAATGATCTTTTGTTCTGCGGTTTCCTGCTCACCCTTGATTTCAGTTTAATCCATCTGTTGGAGTACAGCTGAACTGAATTATTGCGTGGCCAGGTAAATTAAATTGTTCGCAACAGGTTTCTGTATGTCCTAATATTATTGTTTCTGATATCTAATTTGTGTTCATTCACGCGTTGTATGAGTGGCTGTTCAGTTTTTCAATGTATGTGGGGCATAACGAGTATTACGCTAACAAAATATGTTTGGGACATCGAAGGTTTCATTCGTTTTGTGTGTCCAAGCTTTTGTTCGAACAAAGTTCCATTTTACCCAGCACAATATGAGATCGAAGGAATCCCCCCCTTAGTTCCCCATACCTATACACTCTCTAGACTATTGTTACCTGACGCACCCCCCCCCCCCCTAAAAACCTAAAGGAATTCCTCAGAAACAATACAACTGACCACCACAAATGAGTGTGTGTTTCCTCCGTTTCATTCTTGCTTCATATGGTTTCCATCATTTTGTCGATTGTATCATATTATGAAGCAATATATGGGACGGAGAGAACCCCTCCGCCCCCCCACCCCATCCCTTCTTTGTGGTGGTTATCATGCTTGTCAAAAGTTGGATTTAAAAAAAGGTTTTTAGGGGGGTTGCATTAGAAAACAAACGTCTAGGGAGTGTATATGTATACAGGGGACTAAAGGGGGGGGGGGGGGGGGGGGGTCGCTCGGACCCATATCTTGCTGGTTATAGATTGCACAGGGGGGGGGGGGGGGGGGGGGGGGGGAGGGGGGGGGGGGCACATAATGCAGATTCGTCCCCCCATAGTTTTGTGTGCAATTATCTGCCGCATTTACCCCGTCGATACTTGCGCACATGCGCAGTTGGGATACCGAGCTGCCTTAATCAAGCAATCGGACAAAAAAAGGCAAGGCTTAACAAGAAGAAATCATTACGTCTTGGAAACAAAAATGGGCAACATGGAGTACGAATTAATTATGAAAACTACACATAATGCAGATTCGTCCCCCATAGTTTTGTTGTGCAATTATCTGCCGCATTTACCCCGTCGATACTTGCGCACATGCGCAGTTGGGATACCGAGCTGCCTTAATCAAGCAATCGGACAAAAAAGGCAAGGCTTAACAAGAGAAATCATTACGTCTTGGAAACAAAAATGGCAACATGGAGTACGAATTAATTATGAAAACTACACACACTTTTCTTTGTTAATGTTTACTGCAAAATGTATTGAGGTCATTCAAATAACAAACGAAAGTCACTTCAGTAATTGAAGTATAGTACGGAAACAAGGAACCGGGTCACCTCATGCAGGGCATTTTTCGTAGCGAGAATTTGCAAAAAAAAACCACTAAAAAACGGCCACTTACAAATGAGAAAGATGAAAATCTAAATGCGATTTACTGACGTAAACGTAATTAATAAAAAAGAAAAACTCTAATAAGGAGGGCGAAGTACGCACATAGACTTCAGTTATGAGCAGAAAAAACAAGGTTTTGAAAAATATTTTCGGCTAAAACGAAACATGCTTTCTAAGCATGACAAAATAAATGGTTACGGTGTTTGAATCGTGTATATACGATGGTTCGTGGGTTCCAACCCTGCCAGGAACATGGTTGTGCCCTTGGGAAAGACACTTAACTACAATTGCCTCTCTCCACACATGAGTACAAATGGGTACCTGAGAGGGTCGAGGCCGATTGGTCGCCTATGGCCCATGGCCTGATGAACGGGGTAAAAACTGTAAAGCGCTTCGAGGTCGTTGATACGATGGTAAGCGCTATATACAGTGTGTGTCTCAAACAAAATATAACGGAATGTCACAGGGACGGATTTAGCTTTTCATTGAAAGGGGGGGGGGGGGGGTACTATTCGCCTACCAAATTTGACTTCAGTGTACGCATTGCGCGAAGCCATTACGGCGTGGGTCCAGAGCCCTGCACTGAAGGACCCCGGGAAAAATCTTTGGATTCTATATGCTTTGTGGTGCAATCTAAGGTGATTTCTGGCCACTTTCCTCTGTACATCTGTACCACCGATTTTCAGGAGTTTTATCAGCTAAACGCACGTGTTCAATTCCCAAACATCAATGTTAAACACTATCCACCATGATGCTAAACATGTTTAGTATGTAAGCATGTTTACAATCATTAATTTTGTTTACTGGGTTAAAGACAGTTTTTGCCTCAAATCGAACAACTTGGTCTCATGGTCAATTTGACCTCTCTTGGGAAATGTGTTCTAAATGTCTGATGTCTCATTTGAAAGTGGAAAGCCTATGTGTTTCAATGCGTGGTGCACCTACCAGAGCAAAGACATCTTGATTTTGGTGGATGGTGGCCACTCTCTGCCATCCGAATTTCTTGATCAGTCGTATGCGTGCGCGGTTCAGCATGGAGTCCGGCATGTAGGTGCGATAGAAGTATGGAAAGACCACACGATTGGAAAGCGCTGAGGAGGCAGCGGAGTACGACATCTAGAGGCAAAGAGTTCACAAAAACAACTGCTGCAATTATTGAAATTCTTCATTAGCTTTAGTTTAAAGCTAGTATCACTAAGAATATAGGCTTGATATGTGATTTCGCATTCAAAGTGGACACGGTCCTTAGCAGGATGTGATTTCAACAAAAGATTTCAAAAATTACTTTCAAATGCTCTAGAATTTAAATTCACATCCAGTTGATGTGAATTTGGAAGAATATGTGAATTTGGAGCATTTGGATGTGATTTTGAAATCTTTGTTGAAATCACATCCTTTCCAGATCCAGTCGGCAAAACTATGTTTCAAACACGGGTTAATAAACGTGTGTCTTGGCGAGGTAAAATAAAATATCCAAACACGCGTTTCAAATGTGTTCTAGACGTATTGCAATGTAATATGCGTGTCTGAAACTACTGTTAAACAAGTGTCCATTTAAACGCGTGTTTGGATATTTCATTTTACAGACACGCTTTTTTTTTTAAATAGTTTTGCCGACTGGGTTTTAGGGAACGTGTCCGCTTTGAATGCTTGATTGCATGATTGCTGTATCTGCAACGTATTTAGATGTGATCAATGTGGGCTGCATTTTACCTATTGTACATTTTACATGTGTACTGTACGGGGCTGACTGGCTACCCATGTGGAGTCTAATCAGCTCCACAGCCTTAAAAGAGTTTATAGTATAGGCCCTACTTCCGGTTTTTGTTGATATGTTAATGAACGCGCTGCTTTCGAACCACGGGATCTGATTGGTCTTTGATTGTATCGTCATGTTGAATAGCATTTGCAAATTCAAATAAGCTGATTGGACATTCTGAAATGCGATAATTTAGGAGTATGAATGATGCAAACCAACAGTCGGTGATCTGTGATTGGCCATTGAAAAATACACATAAATTGCTAGTGTTATTTTGATACGCACTCATCACCCCCCCCCCCCCCCCCCCCCCCCCCCCCCCACCCCCCCCCCCCCCCCCCCCCCCCCCACCCCCCCCCCCCCACCCCCACAAAACCCAAAAAAAAAAAGTGAAGAAAAACATAAAACCCGACGGTACTAACGAGTCAGCCCGCGTTTACAGTTACTTAACAATGTGTACAATGCAGCCCATGCTGATCACATGTAAATACGTTGCAGATACAGCACAGCCTTGCACTCGTTAGATAAGCGCTTTTAATTACATCCTCAATAGGAATTAAACCACAAAGCCAACAAATTATTTATCAAGTACACGCTGTGACTACCCATGTATGACACAGCGTCGGGGGTACAGTGTTGATGGAACACCGAGACGAAGGTTGAAATTGATCACGGACATGGCATAATGTATGCAGTGCAGTTGAAAATTAGTACATTAACGAGGTTCCAGATATAAAGCAAATACAAAAGGAAGTGTAAGACGGACGCGGGTGGAGTACAGCAGGCGCCAGTCGGGTACGGTACACTGTTAACCAGTTTGCGCCGGATGACGAATATAGACGCAAAGTTTTCCCCAGATTTGAAACGGATGACGCATAAACACGCCACGAGCAAGGCAGGAAATGTCGGTTAGCAGCGAAGAAAGCCGGAAATGCGTGGGTGTGCTTCCCGGTACTGCCGGCCTGAACACGCTTCGGATCGAGTTTCGTTAAAAATAATCCCGCGCGTCGGCTCGGTGATGTTAAAATAATTCCGGCGCGATAATGTTGTCCTACACTAGCTTTTCTGTAAAAGTGTTGGTGAATCACAGCAGAACATTGTGTTATACACATTTTATTTACAAGATCAATTTGTCAAAATACAATTTGTACACTATACCCTATGTGTTATAAGTTGTTGTTATACCCCTGTTTTGAATACTGTATTTGTATTGGTCTAGAACGATCACGTGTCCGGTGTATAACAACGCATAGCACACTATCTGTATGATATAACATTATTTTGTGTGCTGTCAGTGTGCGTGAGTGTGATATAACACGGCTGCTGCCTATGCGTCCCTCCGGTGCTCAAAACTATACCCAGCACGATATGTGGCAGAGGGGTACCCCCCTCTTATCCCTATACTTTATACGCACTCAACACTATTGTAACCTAACCCACCCCCCCTTGAAACCTAAAAGGAATTCCTGAGATTCCGGGTACACAATGGTCAACACAAAAGAGGGGGGGGGGGGGGGGGGGGGGGGGGGGGGGTTCTCTGCCACATATCGTGCTTCATATGCTCAAAACTTCCAATCCCACATCACAGTAGTCAACAATTGACCATTTGCGTGTTAAATGTGAATAACATCTGGTACACTAACTTGTTCATACAGCTTGGCACAGTTTAACTTTAAATTCTCAAGACCAAAGACACTGTTGCTATATCACGTGATTCGGGGCAAGCCTTAAGCTAGCAACCCCCAGCTTTGGAATGGTCTGGTGTCTTTGTGCCATTCTCAACCATTGTGAACAATGTATTGGTGCTGAGCGTCTCTTACGTAACTATGCAAGAGCTTGCCCGATTCACGTGATATAGCAACAGTGTTGTTGGTCTGGAGAATTTAAAGTTCATTCATGTATTACTGGTTTAATTTAACAAATCACATATTTTACATATTTTCATGAATTAAATGTTTAACTTGTGTTTATAACACCGCAATTCTGCTTATAGCCGCGATTGAAGTTATTCATGTGAGATTTTAAAGCAATAATTGGTCAGTTGATCATAATTGGTCAGTTTTATGAAATTCAGTAAACAGATCAGGTGGGGCAAGGGGCTCCTCTAAAAACGTTCAGTTCTGCATTTTAGCTCACGTACATGTACATGGTATAGTTAAACTTAGGTTTAGCACGTAGGCGATTTTTCAAGATAGATGACGAAAGGGATTTGGCAAAAACCCGACAAAGGTTCTCCCTCCGGTGTTGCAACTTATCTATTTACACACATGCAATGCTTCAGGATATAGCTGGTACTGAGATGCAAGTATTATTTTGCACGCTCGCTTATGTACCCTCTCCAGGTCATGACACTGTTGTTTTGTTATACTACTTGCCCATACGGGTGTATCACACTACAGCAAGAGACGAATAAATGAAACATAAATGCTGACAAGGTCACGAGTCGTGAGACTATGGTACTTGAGCTTCGGAGCATGAACAAGCAAGAGTTGGCGCGTTTAATCATCGAGTTCACATGTGCGTCCCATTTTAAGTCCGCTTGAATAAAGACTCCTAATAAGTAATAGCTTCACAGTTTCCGACTGTTGAATTGTAATATCAGCGAGGACAGTGAGATGGGCACAGGTTTATTTCGCGAAAAACATATGTCTAGCGCATTTTTTTTAGGATTGAGTCGCATTTTGTTATTGGATGACCAAGTGTGTAGCTCAGACAGAACAGCTGTTAAGTTGGATTGTTTATCCAAAGTCCGTGTTTCGATGACCGTCATGTCGTCAACATATTTGAAGTGGCGGATATTGGTGTTCGACACATTGACTTTGTTTGGCATCGTTGATGACTGCTAGGAAGATAATTGTTCCTAGCTTACTTCCCTGGGGAACAGCTGCATGAACCGGGATCCAGTCTGGAAGGCATCTATACCGTACATCACGCATTGTTGTCTGTCAGACAAGAAGTCAGCTATCCATCCGGCCAATGAAGGGGCAACTCCTAGCCTCAAGAGTTTATTGATGGCGATGGTGTTAAACTTTTATTAAAGGGGTCGTATACGTTTAGTATTTGGAACCCACTGTTTGTTTCAATCCTATGTAGTTATAGATATATACCATAAAACTAACCTGTAAAAATTTCATTTCAAAAGGTGGTAGCGATTTGGAGATATTGCCGAAAATTTGGAGCGGTTATGTCCACGCAGGAAGAATAATATGCATTGGAATACACAATCTGAGAAACGTCACTTCAGTAACGATTCTCAGATTCAAATATTTGGGGATAACAAAAAGTGATATCTTTTTCGATAACCGCAGTACTTCGAAGTGAAAAGTTTCTAAAAATGATTTATACTATTCAAAGCTGCTGTTCTTCTTACCAAGTAAGTTTTTCTTGCCATCAATTTTTTGAGTAATTACCAAACGTAATTCTGATAATCGTGATACTGATAACAAGAGGGCTGGTTCCGTTTTAGCCAGCACATTCAACCCTCGTTCCGTTATCTTCATTAACAAATTGAATCATATGCTGCAATATAATAAAAACGAAGAAAATAATAGCAATTCAAACGTACGGATACTAAGGCTGGTTCTGTTATTAAGCCAGTAAATTCCCCGATCAATCCGTTATATATTAAATATTAAAACAAATTAAATTTGCTGCAATACACTTTTCTATAAGGATCTCCATATGGTTTTGTGATCAAATAAGTGTACTTTTCTTTTTTTCCGCGTGCTGAGTGTAATCTAACAGAAAAATTTGATTAGATTAAGACGTCAAGACACTTTCAAGATTGATTTTACTTTCAATGCTGTACAGATGAGGGATCTCACATCCTTAATCTGAAAGTGCAGTTCTTTTTGTTATATTAAAGGTCGTTGCACGGTGGGCAATCGAAGCTATTATGGCCAAGTCGCCAGTTTAAGACTTCACTTTGGGAACTATCTCTGTATTTTTTGTTTTTTGAAAATAAAATCCATTGCTCGCGTTAGAACAAGTCACGAAGCACGTAGGTACTACACCCAGCGGCGTATATATGGGGCACAAGGGGTGCATCAATGTTAGGATAAAGGCAACTTATAATATACTGCGCACTGCGAGACTTCCAAATGGGGACCCGGGGAGGAGGGAGGGGGTTAAAGAGGTTAAATAGCAGCTAAGAGGGTGCTCTCTAAATTATAGGGGGTGAAACCAGGGATTAGACGATAAAGGTAAAAAAGTACTCGGATTTTAGATTAAAAGACACTGACAAACATATAATTTCAGTCGAATTCGATTGGATTTTGATCTTTTCTTAGTCACTCTAAAACGTAATTTTAAACAGTGTGAGTGAATTTTCACTCTGATGGAGTGATGATTGTTTACTCTATGGTAAAAGGAGAGTGTTGTATTACTCTGCAAGAAATTATATGGAACACCATTAGGATGAGAGAGGAGATTGTGACCAAAATGTAAGCCCCTGACAATGAAGTCGGTAAAAACAGCCCTATGTATCGATGACGTTACCCCCAGTGGGGACGGCCAGGCTATGTACCACCAACGTTGGGTAGCAAGCCATTCCCTTTGTGAACTGCGGTGCGCACAAATCGCAGGCACGCAAACCCAACGTAGCGAGTGCACAAAGTGCGGTGCTGTTACTATAGCCAAGGTACCGTAAATACAACCAAAGGTAGGATACATTATTTGCAGATATCGAAACATTTTAGTACCAAATTATTAAGAAATATCTTACTTATTTGAAAGTAAATATTGATGGTAGGCATCCAACAAAATAATTGCGCTAGATATCCTGTAATTGTTCCGAAAAATATAATTAAAAAAATAAATAAAATCACGACCGCCCGACGGCGATCGTGAAACCAAAAAAGGAACAACTGCCCCACGCCAGTTGAAAACGAACGCCGTTTTTCTGGCTTTTCTTAGCATCCATTATTGTGAAGGTTTGGACAGGTCAGTTAAACGATATTTACAATAAAATGCAACCCCCTAAATCGACACATTAAAACATGGTAATTCAAGCAATTACCAATAGTGTATCCTACCTTGAATGTTAAAGCATACCAACAATTTGGCTTGTATCAAACTGTCGTCAAAATGTCATCAAAGTTGCCCTGTACATGGTCTAGTCGTAGTCTGGCTTGACAATTTCAGCTCTGAAGCTCATGAAATGTAGAGATTTGCCATTTAGCTTTAGCTGGAAATAAATGACTTAGACAGCGGGTCATACACGTACGTTCACTACCCTTCAGTGGTAACAGCTTCCCACACGAGATGATAGTTCGTTGACATCAATCTGTACTACGTCCGTAGTGGCGTATTTCGTAGTTTGGGACATGTTTAAGTTGATTCTTCTTTGAAAATCAAGACCCGCTGACTAAGCCCTGTATGTAATTTCAGCTCATTTGTTCCTTTACACCACATGAAGGGTTCTTAATATACACTGCCGTTTTCACACTTGAAAGCAGACTACAAAGTACTGATTGCACAGTACTTAATGTTTTCGATGTCTTTTCCCTTCAATTTGTCAACATTGTCTCAAAGATAAATTTGACTAAGAAAAGTGGATACTAGTGGATTCGAAGAGGACCCTTTCGATCTATAGCTCAATCCTCGAGACTATCGTGACAGGTCGATGACAGCCGTTCTTATGCTCATCTATACTCGTTGATTTCTTAAAGCTCTTCGCGTAGTGTGCTTCCGAGAACGTATAATGCACTATTGCTAGAAGAAACCCTTGGCTGCAGGTAGAGTACAGCGGGTGTGAGTCGAGTACATTGGAAATAAAAATAGAAGTACAGCAGGCGCAAGTCGAGTACATTGGAAGAAGAAAGAGAAGTATAAAACGGGCGCTGGTGGAGTACAGCGGGTGCAAGTTAAGTACATTGGAATTAAAAATAGAAGTACAGCGGGCGGAAGTCGAGTACACTAGAAGTATAACACGGGCAAAGGTGGAGTACAGCGGGTGCAAGTCGAGTACATTGGAAATAAAACGAGAAGTATAAGACGGGCGCAGGTGGAGTACAGCAGGCGCAAGTCGAGTAAATTGAAAATAAATAGAAGTACAGCGGCTGCAAGTCGAGTACATTGGAAATAAATATAGAAGTATAAGACGGGCGCAGGTGGAGTATACAGCGGGTGCAAGTCGAGTACATTGGAAATAAAAAGAGAAATATAAGACGGGCGCAGGTGGAGTACAGCAGGCGCAAGTCGAGTAAATTGAAAATAAATAGAAGTACAGCTGCTGCAAGTCGAGTAAATTGGTAATAAAAAGAGAAGTATAAAACGGGCGCAGTTGGAGTACAGCAGGCGCAAGTCGAGTAAATTGAAAATAAATAGAAGTAGGCCTACAGCGGCTGCAAGTCGAGTACATTGGAAATAAAAAGAGAAGTATAAAACGGGCGCAGGTGGAGTACAGCGGGCGCAAGTCGAGTAAATTGAAAATAAATAGAAGTACAGCGGGTGCAAGTCGAGTACATTGGAAATAAAAAGAGAAGTGTAAAACGGGCGCAGGTGTAGTATAGCGGGCGCAAGTTAAGTAACTTGGAATTAAAAATAGAAGTACAGCGGGCGCAAGCTAAGTAATTTGGAATTAAAAATAGAAGTACAGTGGGCGGAAGTCGAGTACATTGGAAATAAAACGAGAAGTATAAGACGGGCGCAGGTGGAGTACAGCAGGCGCAAGTCGAGTAAATTGAAAATAAAAAGAGAAATATAAGACGGGCGCAGGTGGAGTACAGCAGGCGCAAGTCGAGTAAATTGAAAATAAATAAAAGTACAGCGGCTGCAAGTCGAGTACATTGGAAATAAAAAGAGAAATATAAGACGGGCGCAGGTGGAGTATACAGCGGGTGCAAGTCGAGTAAATTGGTAATAAAAAGAGAAGTATAAAACGGGCGCAGTTGGAGTACAGCAGGCGCAAGTCGAGTAAATTGGTAATACAAATAGAAGTATAAAACGGGCGCAGGTGGAGTACAGCGGGCGCAAGTCGAGTAAATTGAAAATAAATAGAAGTACAGCGGGTGCAAGTCGAGTACATTGGAAATAAAAATAGAAGTATAAAACGGGCGCAGTTGGAGTACAGCAGGCGCAAGTCGAGTAAATTGGTAATACAAATAAAAGTATAAAACGGGCGCAGGTGGAGTACAGCAGGCGCAAGTCGAGTAAATTGGAAATAAATATAGAAGTACAGCGGGTGCAAGTTAAGTAACTTGGAATTAAAAATAGAAGTACAGCGGGTGGAAGTCGAGTACATTGGGAATAAAAATAGAAGTATAAAACGGGGGCAGGTGGAGTACAGCAGGCGCAAGTCGAGTAAATTGAAAATAAATATAGAAGTACAGCGGGTGCAAGTTAAGTAAATTGGAAATAAAAAGAGAAGTATAAGACGGGCGCAGGTGGAGTACAGCGGGTGCGAGTCGAGTAAATTGAAAATAAATATAAAACTACAGCGGGTGCAAGTCGAGTAAATTGGTAATACAAATAGAAGTATAAAACGGGCGCAGGTGGAGTACATCGGGCGCAAGTCGAGTAAATTGGTAATACAAATAGAAGTATAAAACGGGCGCAGGTGGAGTACATCGGGCGCAAGTCGAGTAAATTGGTAATACAAATAGAAGTATAAAACGGGCGCAGGTGGAGTACATCGGGCGCAAGTCGAGTAAATTGAAAATAAATATAGAAGTACAGCGGGTGCAAGTTAAGTAAATTATAAATAAAAATAGAAGTATAAAACGGGCGCAGGTGGAGCACTATTTCTAGAAGAAACCCTTCGCTGCAGGTAGAGTACAGCGGGCGCAAGTCGAGTACATTGGAAATAAAAATAGAAGTATAAAACGGGCGCAGGTGGAGTACAGCGGGTGCGAGTCTAGTACATTGGAAATAAAAAGATAAGACGGACGCAGGTGGAGTACATCGGGCGCAAGTTAAGTTAATTGAAAATAAATATAGAAGTACAGCGGGCGCAAGTTGAGTACATTGCGGAAATAAAAATAGAAGTATAAAACGGGCGCAGGTGGAGTACACTGGATGTGGATTTGAATTCTAACGCCTTTATTAACCCAGTATGTGAATTTAGACTGAGGATGTGAATTTGGGGGATTTGGATTTGATTTAAAAATTATGTTGTTGAAATCACATCCTGCTAAGGACCGTGTCCGCTTTGAATGCAAAGCATTCCTAGTGATATGGGGCAAAGGGGTCCATCTCGTTTGTGTGGTGGTAATTGTTTTCCTGGAATCTCGGGAATTTCTTTCAGATATAGGAGGCGTGTTAGGTAACAATACTCTGGAGTGTGTATAAGGACGAGAGGGGGTATCCTTATGCCCCATTCGGGCAGGCTATATCCAACTTACTGTGATAAGGTTCCAGTAAAATGACGTCTGTGCCACTGCCTGGGCCGTGGTGGAGCAGGCTGGCCCAATCAACATTAGCTTCTGAGGAGGCAGCCGAATCTGCTCAAAGAAGAGTCTGGTTCCCAGACCGGCGTCACACTATAACAACATACAATAGAAAGATTTGAACTATTTTATTAGTGGGCTTAGAGTTGAAGTGACAATGGCTTTAGTTTATCAGATGTTGTTACCGACACCACGAACTAACACTTAGGTTTCTAAATTGACACATTGACACTATGCGGTTTTACTTCGTAAATACCGTCCAGTGAACAATTTCGGTTTCACGAAATGCCATTTATTTTTGTTATCGAACGATGGGCTCACCAATAGAGCCGTTACATAAGATTTTTGTTAAGCCTGAACGCTCTTAGTTTATAAAAACGGACATTGCATTTGAACGCCTTTCTTCTCGGTCTGAGCGTTCGAACTTCGCTTGTCATAAGATTCTTACGACTTGCTGATGCACACGTTTATAATAAGTTTTTGGCCGATACTTTCTATTTACTGTACCATTGCGGTCACACTTAGGGCCTACTCCTGTTAAATCCATGATGTTCGACGACCAACAGACTAGCAATAGCGATATATTGTCGGCAAATATTTCTCTCCAGAAGAAGATAACTTCAATCAATAAGAAGCAGAAACTGTCGGCGGGAGATTTTGACCCCTCTCGAGCGACGGCAACCGCGAACAATTTGAGCACTCTGAGAAGGTTAAATACTTCATCGAATCGGCATTGGGTCTGTGGAGGACGGCGATAACCCTTCTGCCAAAGGTCAACCTTACTGAAGCTTTGGATTGGGTAATAAAACGCCAACAGCTCATTCAGTTGCCCGACAGATCCCGTCATGGCTGCTCTACCGTCAAGGAATATGTTGCCGATAATCTGGCTGAAGACTCTGAAGACGAGAAACGTCTGATCAAAGCCGAAAAGTCAGCCGCCGCCAAGAGAGAACAGTTTTATTATTATGCAATTCGTAAGTCACCGGGCTAATTTCTAGCAGTGTATCAGCGGATGATTGACACCCAGCTTGGCAATTTGACCCCCAGATTGTATTGTACCAGAACACTCGGTAAATGTAAACGGAATTCTTCCCCTGGGATCTCGATTATTGCAAATCGCGTACCACTTGATTAGTGCATGCAAATACTGAACTTGGCCCCAAAAGAAAACATTTGTTTTCCGTTTAGACGCAATTTGTAAGATGTCAAGCTGATTTGAAGCTTTGCATTATCGGTCGATTGAGTACCGAATGACTTATTGAATTGTGTTCCAAAATGATTTGTCAATCGAACAAGACGGTTTAGTCGAAAATAGCCGAATTAGACGGCCAATCTAAGTTTTTCACCCATCAATACTTTCCCTTTTCTTTTGCGTTTCTCATGAGTGAGTTCCAGTGCTCT